>CM044961.1:14151184-14234903 GCA_024516035.1 Bactericera cockerelli
TCTAGGCATAAATCCAGTAATCTAGACATAGATCCAGTATTATTATCTGACCTGGTTGGAGGGTTTTCAGTGAAACCCTTACAATTAACACTGCGACCTAATTAGATCTATTGTGACCAGTTGATTCTATTTGGTTTTAACGTCTTGACTGAGATAGATAGTCAGGACGGGGGTTACCCTCCATTCGCTGGGAATCGTACCAGCTACCCACAATAACCTCATCCAGCTTTAGTGTGTGTTAGCAATTCTAAAATGGCTAAGTAGACATAATATTCGGATAATTTTCGTTACAAACTCTTTTCAAGACCATCCAAAAGAGTCTACGCAGTATCTGTAGATATACCTGAAAAAATCTTCAGGTATGTAAAAACATACAAACATGTTCTACAACATAATCTTCAGATATCTACAAACAAACTTCAGTCATCCAATACAAACATCTGAATGCCCTGCTCGGATTTTCAAAAATTCTAAAAACTAATTTTCAATAATTATTAGTTAACCAACCAACCTCAACCATGAGGTTGTTCAACGTCAACCCTGCTCAAGCGGGAAAAGACAGAGTAAAAGATTAGTTATTACCGTCAAAGACCTGTTACATTTTACCTTCCACTGGCGTAGACCACGCCGCAACAACAACAACCTCTCCAATAGTACATAGCTATCTTATATCTTATATCTAGATTTCATTCTCAAAAACTCACCACTCTGAAGGTAGACCATCATTAAGTTCTTCCCTTTTGTACAAGCAAAAGTATGGAATTAGTTTGACCTCCATTGGAATCTTGATAGTCATGAAATCAATACAAATGCAGTCATTGCCTCGGTTTGAGCTGTGTATTTGTACAAACACAAAATACAATACCAATTAGGCCATGTTCTAGATACTTATAATAGAGGGAGGAAAAGGGTTTAAGATACAGGATTAGAATATAGTTATAGGTTTTCTGAATTTTATAATACGGAGATAAATTGAGGGTTGTGGTGAATTATTTCGTAGTGCAGCCATTTCCAGAGGTTTTACCCTCAGTTCACTGGAAACTCACAAAAGTTTGTGTTAATCACGAAATGGTATTACCATTACTGACACAGAAACACACTTTTCTGAATCTTTGCTGCACCTGGGACTCGAAAATCCGACCTCGGGTTACAAGTCCACCGCCTTATCAATCAAGCTACTGAGAATCCAGTTCGAAGTTCACAATTTGACATTGAACTCACCCAGCTTAGATTGGGCCGGGCAGAGCTAGAATAACGAGAGTTAGAATTTGTAATTAATTAATTTAAAATTGAACACCATCCATCCACATGGTAGAGGAGAAGGGTGTGATAATTAAAAATTCCCACCCTGCCCTGGCACATGTCAGAACTTAGCTTCCTAATGGCGAGAGTCGCACATCCTGAACTAAAAGGAGAATAATTATGATTCGTACAGGGTGGAATGGAGTAGTGGTGATCAATACAGGGTATGAATTGAATTATGAGAAAGATTCTTTTGAACTAGTTTGTTCAAAAGAAGTTTGAAAATAATCCAATACAGAACTCGCTGTAAGGAAACATTTTAACCACAGAATACCAATCCAAAAAAGTACTTTTAGTAATTATAAGAAACTAAAGTAGACTCAATTAGTTAGAAAGAAAGAGAGAAGATATAAAAACCACACACAAAATGGAAACGTGAGACAAAGTGCAAGGAAAAGGGATATCAGGTTGACATTTGAAGAGATAAGAAATGTAGAGAATTTGATAAAGAAAGGCTGCAAGAGAGAAGAGGCAAGAGATAAACAAATGTGGAGTTAAATTATAACCTTGAGATTGACATATAAGCAATATAAGTTTATCCATACCCAAACCAAGACTTTATACATACCAGTCCCCAAGACTAAACGATAACACATAGTGAAATAATAATCAAATGTCCCTAAAATCAACCACGCTACTTGAGTTAATTTTTATCAAAACCCCATTTAGACATGTGACCGTTACATTTGCGATTTATTTCATTTTAATTGTACTGCCATGACACTTTTTGGGGAAATGGGTAAAATAATATGTGTCATAATACGTTATTTATAATTGAACCATGCGGTATAATATTTTATTAATGTTATGCGGTTATGCCGAGATGTCAAGGAGTCTTCTATTTTTTTCTCTTGAAAAATGTCCAAACTCTCTCTCTCTCTCTCTTCTCTCTCTCTCTCTCAATGACACTCTTTCTCTCTCTCTCTCTCTCTCTCACCCTTCCATTTCTTCAATACCAGCTGTCTCTCACTCTTTCTCCCTCCCCCACAATACTCCTCATATTCTCAAACCAGGATCTAATATCCTTCCCCCCTCTCTGTTTATCTCTCCCTCACTCACTCTTCATGACTGTGCCCCCCTTCACTCCTTCTTCATGTCTGTTCTGATTTATATGCAAAGTACCTCGTCAACGTGTTAATGATCTGATTTGAATTTATTTTTAAGTACAACATCGTTTGATATCTTGAGGAGTTTATAAATAAATATTTTTTATACAAAAAGCTGTGTATACAAAAGGTTCTAAAGAATTGTAGATTAGTTTCATAAAGGTGTATGAGTAGGGAAAGCAAAATTTTGCTGATAAAAATTAATATTGGAAAATGAGGTTTTAGTCTTGAAATTTGGTTTTAAACGTGATATCTTGGTACAATTAACATGTTAATTTAAATATTTCTTTCAGAGCAATAATAATTTATTTTCATTATTATTTCAATAAAAAAAATATTCTTAATAATAATAACACTCTTCAGTGGAAGTTAAGATTAATGCTCAAAGCATTTCCTACCACCTAACCCTCAGAGTCTTATTATTAGGTGGTCACAAACTCAAATTAATGAGGAAAAATCCATGCACTGGGTGGGATTCAAACCAACGGATCCCTACGCTACCTTAATTACCAGACTAGGGCGTTAATCACTTGACTACCAGTATTGGGTTGTTTTTCCTGGGAATGGTGGTTAGAACCTCGTCTAGATAACTATGACCATATTGACCATGTAGGTAGTGGAAAGTGACGGGAAAGGATAATAAATATTACTATTAGATTTAAATAAATAGATTTGTGAATAGTCTTGCACATTGCATAGTCAAAAGTTAGTAGGGGCTCATAAGATTTTCTTCAAAATAAATACTACTTTTTCCTTTTTATTCAACCATCCAATAATATTATTCATTTTCTGAAATACTCGTATTTGTAGATACCCTTTATAATGAAACTGATTACATAAGAGTAAGTTCGGCATTTCGATACCTGTCCTTGAGCAATTCCTTAATTACATTACATCATCCCTCTCTTTCTTCATCTCCTCCTTTCTCTCTCTCTCACCCCTTTCACCTCTTCCTCTATCTACCTTTATTCTCTCCTTATTTCTTTATATTAAATACCTCTATACCTTTTTTCTCTCGGGATATCTTTTAACAATCACTTTCTCTTCTTTTAATTACTTTTTAACGTTTAATTTTATTTTTTCTCTTCGTTCATTTCACTTTCATTGTTTCCTTCTCTCTCTATCTCTCTCTCTCTCTCTCTTTCTTTGCCTCTCTCTCTCTCTCTCTTTCTTTCTTTATTTCTTTGTCTCTCTCTCTTTCTCTCATTGTCTCTCTCTGTCATGCAATTTCTGGGTTTTATTGTCCTTACTCTTTTGATGGAAATTTAGGTTTTAATGGTGTTTTTATTACCTTTTGAAAAACATTTTCTTAGTAAAATAGTGTAATTAATGTAAGATACTTAGGTGAACCACTTTTTAGTCAAGTCAAATGACAAAGCACTCTATGTTAAAATTGAGAGCGAATCTTAAAATAGGATTACGACAAACATCAGGAAGTACAAAACAGAGATCAAAGAGCATAAATGAATTCATATCCAACACAACGCCCAGTAATGATCATGGTATGACTTCTGAAGGGAATAAATTCTGAATTTCACTATAGGTAATTATAAAGTTAATTGCATTGTATAATTTTATATTTGGAAAGTAAAAAAAAAAATTAAATTCAAACAACTTTAAAGAAAATGTAAAGTGAAATCAGTTATATGAATTCCAATAAGGCAGTCTGTTTGTTATCAGCCTTGATCTCGGAAGCTAATTTTAAAGAATCTGGACTGTCAAATGTTGTAGAATTTACACTCCTATAGTACAAAATATAATAATATATCATTTTTATTTATTTTTTCTTCTAAATACAGGTACGACAACATGCAAAATTGCACACCAAGCGACGGATAAATTAATTTTGTATTTGTCTAACACTAACAATTAATTTGTTTTCGTTTCCAGATTTCTGTTCATTTCATCTTCACCTGCGTCTGAATATCCCTCATTCTACTCCACTCTTCTGGAGAATCCCTCTCGACCACTTCACTTAGTAAAAGATTCACTGTTTTAAAAGCAAAAATACTATCTATTTTTTGTTGTCTATGTCTTAAAAAATATGTTAAAAAATCAACAAAAAAATCCAACTAAATTTAGTTTGATAAAATAGTTATAAAAATATTCTTTTTTTTCAACTACCCACCTAAATCTAATTTTGAAAGAAGTAAGTAGGTAGTCAAAATGATAATTCGCTATTGAATCGAAATAGTGGGAAAAATTACGAAAGTTGATCTCTGTAAAAATTAAAATATTCATGAAATGAGGCTTATTAAAAATCTATGGAAGAAGGAAGAATAGTTTCTTCAACTCTCTTCAATTTCATTTATTTTTTCAAAACTGGAAGGAAATTCAAGAAAACGAAAAGTACGTACTTTTTTAAACTTACTTTTTGGGTTCCTTCCTTTTTCCATTAAAAGTAATAATAAAAAACGAATCTCATATTCAAAATTAAAGGAAGAAAAAGTGTGAATATGAGAGGTGAGATATAAAATATTCAATGCGCTCTCTCGCTGATTGTATCAGTTGAAGATTCTTGTTACTACTCGAAAGATGAGACTCGAGGTGGCGTTACTGTTTTTTATTAGTCCGAATTAAGTTACAATTTCAGAAACAGAAGAAACACTAGAATAATTTTTCATCAATACCTATCTACATTTCTGTTCTATACTCAACAATTAGAACACATAAAGAAAGTCATTAAAAGTTCATCAGGACTGTTAGATACAAAAATCTAAAATATCTGAAAGCATACTTGAGAAACAATAACGTTTTGTAATTAATAAACGAAAAAATCAAAGTTTAAAATGGTCCCACAAGATTTAGTTGTATCCCCTGCTTCTGCTGTTAAATAGGAAACCCAAATGAAAAATTTCTTCCATAGATTCAATTAGGTACGGGTAGATTAAAAACACACTTCCGATTTGTAATATTAGAAATTTCTCGGAAGTAATATTAAAGCCAGTCAGTCTTTCAGTGGTGCAAGAAGAATATAAAATTAAAGAAATTGGAGCAATTTTTTTTTTTTTACAAGAAACGATCACAATACTTAGAATTTTGTCGGAAGTTTTATAATAACGTATTTGTGATTAAATGAAATATTCTACAAGAAAACACCTATTTCTGTCAATCAGTACTGCTTAATTACTTATCCGAAACCTTTCCTTTACCTCAATTCTACGGCTTAACTTCAGAATAACCTATGCCTATTACTTTTTAGTTAAACATATTAATATTCATTATTCATTATGTACGAACCAATAAATTTATTCGTGGCATTTTTCTAGTAATATCTGTAATATTTATTTTAATATATTATTATGTAGGTATTGCCCAGTACATTTTAGGGATTGTAGAGTGAGCTCTATCATTTCGCATAGAGAACAAAAAAGAAAGATAAAACTAATTAATAAATTAAGTTTAAATAACAAATATGTTGACAAATTACTGAGGCAACATTGAAGCACACTACAATAATTACCTGTTGTCTGGATTACGGTGTTATAAATAAATAACAAATGTTCATGCTACTACAATAAGCCAGTAGACATTGTCAATAAAATTAGGAATATTATGGAATGTCGTTTGAAACAGAAAAATTGAAATTCGTTTAAACCAAAAATTATTAAAATAAATCATGTAATTGAAACATGAAATGAAATACATAAAATAAAATAACCTTCTCATTTATATTACAGTAGAATCATAGTTTGCTTTTATTTTTATACACTTGGCTAATCTTAGTAATATTTCTAGGTAGTTAATATCTACATAACTTGAAAAAAAAAATATTATTAGGATTAGGTATCTACATAGATTTATATTTCTCTTTTAATAAAGACCACATTTATATGCACAAAATTTTTTGTTTTATACTTTTAAGAAAATTATACTCTGTACTTTGTAAATATTTGAAAAAAATCTAAAATATATTACTTTTATAACCTTTTTTATCTTCTCTTTTTTCATAACTGTATACCTACTCTAAGTTAATCTGATTTAGATGTAAAATTTAAAGTAAGTTTCTATTTTTAATTGATATTATTTTATAAGAATAAAATGCTTTCCATTAACTATTATAATTTTGGTACAGGTAAAATGGGGCTCTAATATATCGGGTAGGTAATGTTTGAACGTAAATTTTACTTTCATTTCAACTTCACATTACAAGCCATCATGACATCATGGACTTTCCACTGAACAATATAATATTACTTCCAAAAAAATTCTAATATTGGAAATCGGAAGTATTGTGTTTTTTTTTTAATCAATGAAAAGACCATACGTAATTACTTATTTATTATCAATGGAAATATTGTTTTACAACTATCTCAAAGAAAGCAGTCGAAAATCAATTTTATTAATGATCTTAAAAAGGTAGATTATAAATTAATGAGAAATCTTCAATATAATACTCTCAACCTATTTATTGAAAACCCCATTTTACCTGTGACTCTTTGAATATTATAAATCCTCTAGTTCAAAAAACATTTCTTTTTCGTGAGTTTCTTTTTTATGATCCCATTGAAGCCTTATTTCTCTATTTTCTTTTTGTTTTTCTTCTAAAAATACTCAGACATTTCTGTTTGTACTTTGAAGTTGAAATTCAAAACTTGTGCGATGTGAAGAGTAACAACTCAAACAAGATGAGAGGTCAGACAGCTAACAAATCCTAGGCAAATTGAAGGAAGAAGTTAAATGAAAAGAATAAAAGTATGATGAAAATTTGATGTTTCAAATTGTACTGAAAATCTCCATTTTGGTCCAGGAAAAATACAAAACCAAAAAGCCCAACTTTTTTTCCACCTAAGCCTCTGTTAACTCAGGTTTTGTATGAACAATGGGACGTTTACTCTGAGGAATTAAATAACACCATTTTCTTGAAAAGGAATATTTATAATGGCAAGGAATTAAAAATGTATTTTTGTTCCTACCTTGCGAGCATATCTCTGAATACTGAATATGTATCTAGAGAACACATTATAGTTCACATGAATCCAATAATCCCACAAAGTTTTCGGTAGGACGTCTCCTCCAAAGTCTTTGTTCAATGTATTATTCTCTTTAAAATGTTAGCATTCAAAGCTAGAGGGACCAGGTCAAATTCCATGTCGCATAGAGAGCCAGTTGGATCGCAAATGTCTCCCTATATCTTTGAGTAGACTTCAGACTCTTCAGAGCTGCACCATCTAACATAATTCTTCTCTCTTTATGTTGTTTATGCTCTTCCTACTTTCGGAGAAGCTTTTGAGCACGTTTCATTAAATTTAAACTTTTTTATTTCTTGACCCTTATTGAATTTCATTATGTCAAATGTTTATTTATCCATTCAACATTCGGGTTAAGATCAATTCATTTAGTGCCTCTTAATATTATTCAAACCTCTCTCTTAAGTCTTAATGTTAAGATTTACTCTTTGTTTTATCTTTGTTTCCCTTTCTTTCTTTTTTAATCGAATTCTAAAGTTCTCCCACCCAGCCTAATTCTTTTTAGGTTTTCTTTGTACTTTTTAGAAGAAAATATAAATTAGAATAATAGGTACAAAATGATAAAAATAGTAGTTAATAGAATAATAAACACTAGACGGCTTATAATATTGCTGGTATGATTTCAAAATGTCTTGACAGAAACACTAAAAAACACTAATTGCTGTGGGTTAATTTATATAAAAGAAATTACTTTGTTTTGTGAAGAAATTACTTTGTGTATAATCTATTTTGTTCAAGTTTAAATTGTGTAAAGAGGTATTCCATTTTTAAGCTCATTCAAAAGTATTTTTTTTAATGTCTGAGAAAAAAATAAGAAATGTTATTATCAAGTATTTTTTTTTTTTTTTTTTTTTTTTTTTCCAGAACATGGAAGTAAGAATGTTCTTGCATAAATTAGACGTAAAACACGACAATAGTGGATTAGTAAGAACTCGGAAAATGACAAATATTACAATAGTGATAGATACAAATATTATACTGCCATGATAAAATCCACTGTAATAAAACCACTTCACACTCCACTTCCATATAATATCAGGTAAAAAGTAAAATAATACGGTCTACTCATAAAATGTAAGAGTGCTGAATAAAACAAAATATCAAAACTTTAAATGAGTAGTTACTACAATTATTTTGGCAAAAGATACTAAATTTATTCTTGCACAGCTCTAGGTTTCAAAAATGTATCTAATTAATTAAAAATTGTGATATCAATCACAAAAACTTTTATGTAATAGAAATGAGCCAAGTTTTTTTTAGTGTTGATCTTTAAAATAATGGTAAGTTATAAAGAAATAAATAATTTTTTAGCTGCTCTCTATCTATAATATCTATTTGCACAGACTTTTTTAAAGAAAATTCAGTACAAAACTGGCCAAGTAAAAAAATATGGAAAAGACCCAATGCTAGGTCGTTCTGTTCCAGCGACAAATTTCTTAAACGCTTTCCTCAGATAATTTGTCGTTTTTTTCTTCATTTATGTTTCTCAGGGCGGTTCATCTAATCCATTCTTGAATAAAATAATGTGGAGCAGTAAAGGATTAGTGTCAGCAGGGAATGACTAATGCGATGTTGTCACGAAGTGCGGGAGTGGGCGAATGAGGGAAAAGAACAAGACTAATTCAGACTGCTCTTTCGTAGGCAAAGTTACTATGAGTCATTTATAAATTATAATAAGAAATAATGAGAAACGATTTTGAGTTATTTTTTAAACTTCTAGAATTCACGCAATTTTTACTAATCGTTTGAGTGTTCACTCTATCACGAGCATTTATCTTCTTTTTTTTTCAAGTGCATTCATCCTTAGAAGTCAAAGGGTAAACTCAAAATCAATATTCTTCTAACAAAATGCACTATGCTTCAAAATATACAGTGAAAAATATATACACGTTCACTATACAATCTCTAGTTCTATACAATAGATACACTCCACTATACAGTCATTTCTGTTTCAGTGAACGAAAATTAAGGACATAATATTATTTAAAATAAATTCAGAAACTTTTTGACGTCGAGTACCTAATTAAAAATGCAATTAAAGAAAATAATTCGCTTCTCGCTGCGATGAATGTGTTCCAGATTTTGTTTATTGCACTGAAAACTGAATTATTTTGAGTTTAATTCTATTTCAGCAGCTCCTGCAAAGAAAATAAATTGAAATTAAAGGGAAGGTTGTTTTCTTTGTAGTTGCTGTTTGAAAATTCGACTCTGAAGTGTGAAAATTTTGATCTTGTTTTTTATAGTAGGTACTTGATGTTTTTAAATCGTGTTTGTAATGATATTATTTGCATTTTTACTTTAGAAGTTTTCAACACAAAACATTACATCCTATATTTACCAGGCTTGATTGATTATATTTCTTAATAATATAGCTGCGTAATATGTAGAGGTACCTATTTTTGTATTTACTATACTCATATTATGAGATATTTATTTCAGAATGCGGAGTTAATGTCTTGTTCTTTTACTTCAACAAATATCTAAGCTGACCTTTATAGTTTTGAGTGTACTTAACAAACCATGAAAAATTATGTACGAGTATAAAAAAAACAAAATAGATGATGTGGAAATACTAACGTTTTTTTTTTGAGTTCAGCCTGAGTTTTTGTGAATAGCAATACCTTTAATAAATTTATATGGCTAGATATATGCTTTTGCATTTCGGTGACTATTACAATAGCAATAATCAATTATTAAATTTAGTGCTTATTGAAGCAAAAAAATGCTTTACATTTTTTTAAAAATAATAAATTGTTTTCATGTTGAAAAAAGTAGAAATTTAATGCTGTTTACATCTGAAGAATTTAATCACCTTAAGACTTATCGTAAGTCTCACAATTTTGTCAAGACATTTTCAGGCTAGATTAAGTTTCAATTTATTTCAATCGGGCAACACGTCTTAACCATTTAATTTTCATTTGTCAAACAAAAAATACAAAATATAATATTTTCAAAATAGAATCAAAACAAAAATATGTGTATATTCTTGTTTATTATTATTTTGAATAAAATACCTAAATGTTGGTTTTCGAGAACTGAGATATATGTATGTATGTATTTTAGGTACCTACTGTAGGTGAGTCTAATTTTCGTAGGGGCCTGGGTTGTCTTCCCATTCGAATGGTAAGTACCTACGACCCTCGTCATGATATGACAATTTACCACGTAGTTAAAAGCGACATTAAACCCAATTGAACAACAGATCGAAAAATCAGAACCCCTGTTCGAGAAGAGAGCTATGCAATGTGCAATTCATTTCTACAGTTTTTCCGTGTCTCTAGAATACCTGAGTTTTTTTTATTATATTATTCAACACGGGAGTTTTACAGACCATTTTCTGGAATCTTACCAATCAGCCTTGTAGGGTCGGTAATAGCCAGCATTATGATGGCAGTTCTTATGTCTTTACTTGTCGCCGTTTACACTCAGCTGAAGTGAGCAGGGAAGTGGGCAATACAAAATTCTGATCACAACACTCACCTACTCACTCCTTTACTTAGTATCCCCCTGGCGTTGAAATACTTACCCGTAGAGAAGTAAAGAAGCAATAGAATTGGTTTGTTGGAAGTGATTGCCATGGGCAACAGCCCCACCCTTTAGTTAGGACATCTCTATATTATATTTTATCTATGTTATTTATCTTTTCTTGTTTTTATTGTTCTAAATTTTGTATTTTAATGTTTATAGTTACTTGTATGTACAACCTATGTCCTCTTAATAAATAATTAAATAATAGTAATAATAGAAATCAGCAGGAGAGTGACGTGTTTACGTTTACATTATCATGCTCACTTCACCTTTGTGTAAACGAGATATCATTTGTGGCGAAATTGGCACTAAAATCCGACACTTAAGTTGAACAGAAGTCTCAACCTTTTCCATACATACTCGTTTCCAAAGTAGTGAAATAGGAAAAAAGCCTTTTTATTTTATTTTTCACATAAATTTAGTGGAAAGGTACTCGCCTTGTTGAGTTATATTAGACACAGAAAAACGAAATATGTATTAAGTAATTAAATTTATGCTAATTATATAATAGCAAGTTGACAGTTACTAAGGTAAGGGGCAAAGACCTTTGTAGGTCAGGACAAGGCTGGAAACTAAATTAGTGGTTAGTAGGTGGGAGCGAAATAATGAAAGCTAAGAGCTAAGACGAAAGAAATGAAACATTGAGGGTGTTTTATTACTTATTTTTAAATTAAAATGATGGTTATATATATAAAAAAAACCGCATAATACTCGTATGCCTATTATAAAAGAGGTCTTATTACGAGGGTACGCTTTATTTTAGAAATAAAAAATATCTAAAGAGAGTGACACACACCCAAATTCATAAAAACAAGCTCTTTTTTTGTAATTTCTTTTAAACTGTTCCCATGGGTCTAATAATGACCAAAAATAGCCAACTTTCTGGGGGTTAAGAAAAAAAAATCTGTTTATTTTCAGCCTCAGAGGTTGCTTCGGGAAGGACATTTGGAAAAAACGACCATAACTTTTATGAACAGCATTAAATTGTGACCTAATGCTAGCGTTTATATGCAATTTAACCTTGTGATAGCTAGTCACCCATCCCAGGATGGCTAAGACAAAATAAATGTTTCAATCTAAAAAAAGTACCGACGCCACGACGCGACGCGACGCCTGAAAATTAAACCTACATTGATGTTAATCGAGAGGTGGGAAACAGGTAAGTTTAGATGGTGCTACGGTAGCGTGGAGTTTCAGTCCAAAGGGTAGAGGAGGAGGAGGAAGAGGAGGAGGAGGAGGAGGAGGAGGAGGAGGAGGAGGAGGAGGAGGAGGAGGAGAAAGAGGAGTAGGAGGAGGAGGAAGAAGAGGAATAGGAGGAGGAGGAGGAGAAAGAGTAGTAGGAGGAGGAGGAAGAGGAGTAGGAAGAGGAATAGGAAGAGGAGTAGGGGGTGAAGTACGCAATGCAGCTATTGTGAATACTATGCTACCCTCCGCCCTTTCAGTCCTGTGTCCGCGGGGAACAGATACCTGGTTGCAAGTTCTTTTTTAACGGGGTACAATATGTCCAAGTTACCACCAGCTTCAAATCCCTTTCACAACTATTGGAAGAAACCTTCCCCTTTACTTCTCTCTAGGGAGATGCTTTCAGTGCGATGAGGGGGACTCGGGTCTTATCCTGAGTCAGCGATGAAGGTTTTCCGTTTTGCTTTTAAGTCAAACTATATTATTTTACTTTAAGTTTACAAAATAATTTAATTTTACGAATTAAAAAGATGGAGGCAACGGGAGAGAAAAGATCAATTTCTTTCCTTCGCCAAAGGATAAGTGTCATCATACAGAAGGGGAATGCAGCCAGTGTCATGGGCACAGTTCCAAGTACTGTGCCCATGAGTAAGTTTTTTATTTATAAAATTTTAATGTTATTATTTTAATATATTTTTTGTGTTGCGAATTTGAATATTGTCCCTTACAAAGTCTCGACCTCTCTCACATTCAGGGATCTGGCGAGAACTGGTGTAATTAACGTGCCATCGATGCTGCACTGGCTTTGGTGCCACTCGCTTTGGTGGCTCGGTGCCACTTTGGAAATAATAATAATAATGATACTGTAAGCCCAAGAAATAAGAACTTCCTCATTAGTCTAATATTATATTCCAATGCAGAAGGGAGTGCATTTATGCTTCATAAAGTTTTCATTAGTCAGCGCAGATGGCAAGTTAAATATGCAAGTTGTCGTCCAATCACTGAAGTTAAGAAACATCCAGCATTGTGAGGAAATGGATTGGTGAACTTTCTAGTTGCATAGCCATCCATTGTCATCATGGCGATCCGAGTTCTACTGGATATTCCTGGCCTCACTCAGGCTGGGTGAAGTTAATGGGAGTAGTTGAGTTGTTTCTCCAGCGAATGGTGATTAACCCCCGTTGCGATATGACCACATTGAAAGTGAAGTTAAACACGAAAAAAACAAATGTTTCCATTAACTATACTTCAGGTGTGAAAGGCCAGATAGTTTAAGCTCATTGCATGCAATGAGAACCGTACTACAAGTTACCTGTTCAATACTCTGGGGACTCTGAAATACTTGTACAATAAGGGAAAGCAAAAATATTGCACCAGATTAAAAATATCGGATTGCTTGTTCCGACCCAATCTCAAAGAAAATTACATACATAAAAGCAAAAATGAATAGTAAAATTATGTTTAGTAAACTTAAATTCTATATTTATTTTATAATACATTTTTAACTATTTACATAATAATACAAAATAATTGGTAAAAAGAATATTTGTTGTGGATGACAAGTGCTTACTACATTCTGTGGTAGTCAAGTTGTCTGAGACAATGCATAATAATCAAGTAATAATAATATTTGTGTTATTATGTCACAATTTTAGTGGGTAGCGCAGAATCATAGGACTTTACCACTTTAATTTACAATATCTTGTATTTTTTTTATTGCCTATGATTCTACCACTGGTCGCTGCTTTACATCAAAGCAGCTACTCATTTTTCCTCACGAGGTATGAGTGGACCCCGAACATCCAAGTACAGAGCAGAAAAATTCCTACCCCGCTGGGAATCGAACCCAGGTCACCATGTGTGCAATGCCTAGCGCGCTAACTCACTCTGCCACGGTGACTACTATAATAATCAAGTATTCAGGTAGTGTTGCATCCTAATCAATGCATGGCTTTTTTCTCATGAGAGCACATCAAATGATTTATTGATTTTTCTCCACTAGATTTTTACCATTAGGAACCTACCTACTTCATAAACAAATGTCATTGGATTCTCTGAGGATAAAAGTTGATCATACTATGGTGGAGACTAAATTGTTTTTTTTTTTTTTTTTTTTTTTTTTTTTTTAAGACTAAATGGGCTAATAATAATGATTTTCCAACATGTGTCCTTGGAAATAAGTGCATGTCCTCTCCACACAATAAATTAGGCCAAATATAAGAGATTTTTTGTAGTAGGTACAATTTTCAAACAAGAATAACAATTGCACAAACTAGATATTTGAATTTTGTACAATCATTAAACTTAAAAAAAGAAGATGAGTGTTTCACAGCTTTTTTCATAGCAATGGAACAAAAGCTGCTGTAGAGACATGTAGTCAGTGTTGTATCTTACCTATCCACTAGTATACCTCACCTCCGATGGGCACGATGTGACACATTACTTGTTTAACAAGAGAAAGGTATCCCTTACAATTTACAACCAACTGTAACCAAATTTTGAATATATTTCTTTTGTCTGCACTGGGGTTAAACCCCAAGCCCTTCTCCATGTCTAGCAAGTAACTTATCAGTGAGGGTAATTTGACAAAACAATCCAGAAAAGAAAATTGATTACATACAATGAACAGTTACTTGGTCCAACTGACTTTAGGAATATCAAAGTGTTCTGTTAAACTGTCAAGGTGGCGATTGAACTCTTCCACTCGCTGTTTGTGTGTCATGGAAGCTTTCTCAAGTATTCTCTCTTTTTGGATTTTCTCCTGTTGTTTTTGAAATGCTATCTGAGCTTTGGTGAGTTGTAGAGCATTGTAGCTGTTACCAGTTGAAGAAGTGGAATCAGCAGATGTATTGAGCTTTTCCTTAAGTTCTTTTTCTTCTTTGTTTTTCTTCTTTTTCCTGAGGAAGAAATAGGACAATATTAATTCTGAAGCAATTTTACATGTATGTGTATGTACATTATGTATATGATAAAAAGGAATATTTACTTGTAAGCTACTTTGTAAGTACATTAACATACTTTACTAAATCTTAGCTGAACTTGGAACCTTAACCACCAATCTTCAGCTTACAAGTCTGTCACCTTATTGATTATTCAACAAGCTTCATTTGGTTGTACAAAGTGACTTAAGCTGTGCTATTCTAGAGTTGAACATGTAAATATCTATACAATTTATTGAACTGTTAGTTAATAGATCTCTATTGACTATATTATGTGTTTAGGTTGCACTGTTGGGCTCAATATCCCTTTCAACTGATAATGTCATACAATGCTTTTACTTAACCTTCATTTTCTGTTTCTGGAAGTATAGCAACCTGCTACTATGGCATATAGAATTAAGAAGTGAGGAAACAAACCCCAGTTGCATGGAAACGCCACATAGCGTGACACCATCGCAAAGAGTAGAATATTTCTTGTGGTCTAGTTATGTTTAAGTTTACATTTTATGTATTTATGTTTATGCTAACATTTGTTACGGGAAGAAATTTTATGAGGGACAAGGAGAGGAGACTCCTTTGTGATACTAGCACTAAGGACACCACAATGTAGGCTGCTGGGGGAAGGTTTCCACACTTCTTAATTCTACATGCTATGCTGCTACCAACAATTACCTCACCCAGGCCAGGAATAGCCATCACAACAGTTCTAATTTGAATTTTCACCTATCAAATTCCCAACACTACTGAACATTGCTTAACCTCAGTGGAAGAATGAGAAATGGTGTAATAAAAGTGCTATCGACACTGACTTTTTTATTCACGCTTATAAAAATTAACAATGAAATAAATCTTACTTTTTAGATGCTAATGGGTCTTTCTTTAGTTTCAGTTTTGACTTGCACACATTCTTGCAAACTTCATCATAACTGGACATCTTTCCTTATGTAATCTGTTGATTATTTTCTGATAGAATTTAGCACACTCTAGATTTGGGATATCTATAGATTTGCTTCGAAGTTTGAGGCTTTCTTTCCCTTTAAATTTTTAAAATTAATCAGTAGAAGGTGGGTGATTATTATTTATATTATATATTTTTAAAACTGTAGTTTTTTGAGTTTTTTCTTTTTTTGTTAATTTGATTGTTTACATTTTTACATTACAGCTGATTGCACAGACTGATTTTCTGTTCATAGTTTTCTGTATCGAGTCTCATTTTTTTTAAATGATAAAACTGTATCCGTCCCCAATGTACCTCCTTGAGAGAAATTGCCGTTACAAACGGATTTTCATTTAAAATTCTTGATAATGTAGGTAGGTATAACATCTTTAAATATTGTACTGTGTCTTTGGCAAACATTGAAAGGATGTCAGTTAGTAAATCTCAGCGCACGGCATGCGGCAGTGCGCCAGGCCAAGTTCCAGCAAGCACGACAGTGTAAAGATTTCTTCTAACTTTCTAGTAAGAAGTGGTTTAACTTAAGAGCTTTAAGAATTTTAGTTGCCTAAACTAATTAAATAAGTTAAGAAGAGTATAGTAATAATATTAACTTAAATGATGTGTGTATTGTGTCTGAGAGACAAAAGAAATTCATCCGTGATTATTATTATTTTTATACTCTTTAGTGGAAGGTAACCACCAGGCGAGGTTACTGCTCAAAGCATTTTCTACCACCTAACCCTCAGAGTCTTATTATTATGTGGTCACAAACTCAAATTATTGAGGAAAAATTCGTGCACTCGGTGGGATTCGAACCAACGGATCCCTACGCTACCTGGATTACCAGACTAGTGCGTTAACGACTTTGCTCTGGCACATAACCATGTCTTTGCTCTGGCACATAACCAAAATTATGTGACGAAATTATGTAACGAAATTATGTAACGATATTATGTAACGATATTATGTAACGAAATTATGTAACGAAATTATGTAACGATATTATGTAACGATATTATGTAACGAAATATTGAATTGTAAAGGGAGAGAAGAGAGAAGGTATGTGTCATGCGCAAAATACGAAATTTGGTCAGTTGGGTTTTGGACCTTGAATAGTAAAGATGAAAATGTCCCAATGGTTGCAGACTCGTATGCAAGCGTTTTTGACATTTTCATGTCTTTGCTCTGGCACATAACCAAAATTATGTGACGAAATTATGTAACGATATTTGGTTATGTGCCAGAGCAAAGACATGAAAATGTCAATTTAATATTTCTGTGTCGGGTCTCAATATTTTAATGAAAAAACTCCATCCATTCCCAATGTACTTCCTTGAGTGATTTGAAATTCCCGCTCTTAACGGATTTTCAATTTTTCATTTAAAAATTACAACTTTGAAAGATTGAAAGTTGAACTTTCTTTCCAGTTTCTACTTTATAATTATTATATCAAGAGTACCTATTCAAGATAAGAAGTGGTTTAAGATAAGAGGTTTACCTAATAAAATAATGTTTACCTGCTTAACGTAAATCTTTTATGAATTGTGTCTTAGAGTTGTCATATGTGATTCTTATTCAACCCATAAATACTGATAAAACAAGAAGTAAGGTAAGTCACTTTCTTATCAACCGACTTCCATGGATGTCAATTCCATTATAATTATGTAGGCGGCCACAACGAGGACCTTGGCGTAAATCCTAGACCGTGGTACCTACAGCTTGATATAGACAATTTGTTTGACTTCTTTGTGGCTGCTTACATTCAATAGCATGGTTAGATTATTTTACGAGGTACTAGCTCCACCCCAGGGAGCATGACATAGGCCTCTATTGTGGCCACACACTGTCTCCAAATTCCAGTCAGCCAAATCTGGTGGTTGTTGTAGTGCTTGAGCTATGAACAATTGTTTTGATGATCTCCTTGTAAGACAGAGGGAACAGACTGTTTCCTTTTTCTTTCTCAAGGTACCACATGGAAGCTATGCACTTATCTGACAATATTGCACTCTGCAAAGGTGCCTATAGTAAATCCTTGTCTGGCTGAAGGACCTGTAATGTTATTAGGAATAAACTAGCAATATGTAACCTAGCAAGCTGTCATGTAGCTAAAGATTTAAATAAGCTTGATACGCTTGAAGCACTTAAAGCTTGACCTAGTTGACACACTTAAATCAACTTCACAATGGTTGATCCCCATTAAATTGTTTTGAAAAATAATTACAACTGTACCTAGAAATATTTTTCAATTTTAGAAGAACTTGTTTAACCCTTATCTTGGCAATGTGTATATTTGGATACCATCAGTTTTTTTTACTCTATTGGCCAAAAATTAATCCTAAAGCATTTTTTCTTCCACAGAACATTTAAAATTATTTCAATTTTTAAACGCTTTATTTAAAGTGGCAGGATGGAGCTCTAGAGCTCCGCTTCCATCCAACCATCCAATAATAAATTGAAAATTGAAATTCTCTGCCAAGATAAGGGTTAAGGATGAACTTTCATCACCAAATCTATCCAGAAACATAATCCTAACTCCAGGAAATAAAAATAAATCTTGGCATAAGACAGCATTTTACAAATGTTTCAAAACATCCTCAGTACAATGTTTATTTTAAAATAAATCCTCTTATTAGTAGGTCATATTGAAAATGAGATTTTTAGGCACATGTATTCTGAAGAAAAAAAAATATTATGTTTGTGTTAATCACTTTTTCAATGTCATAACTACTCAAATCTACCTTACTGAATCTTTGCTGAACATGGGTTTTGAACCATCAACCTCCAGGTTACAAGTCCACTGCCTTATCAATCAAGCTAATTATGATTAAACTAAAAATATTCAAAGATTTTTTTAAAACACCTTTCCTCCCCCATTTTCATTTTTTTCTTTCCTGGAGTTATAATGATGATTCCCGGATAAAATTTGCAGTAAGAGTTAGTCCATCTACTGTTTCCTGACATAAAACACAAAAATTTCCTGAAAATGTTACTACAACCAAGTTTACATCGTTTACATCTTGAGGATTTTCACACTTGATAAATAAAGTGTATTTAGAAAAAATTGTATTTTTCAGTTTTGTTTCATTTTGCAGACCTTTTTTTCTGTAGAAAGAAAAAAAAGAAGTCGTTTTTTTAAAGTTCATCATAATATTCACACAGAGAAATTATATTTGAACCTGTTCGAGATACATTTATATATTAATAGTACTGTAAATAGTTAAATGAAATACTTAAACATTTATAAACACACTATAGAAAACTATACAACTTTTTGTTTGATAGATGCGCTAAATTTAATGGGTCTTGGTATTGTAAAGTAACTACTTACTAAAGTACCTAGAACTAGAACATAGAAGTCTTAAATAATAATAAATAAAAAAATTGATACTCTCAGTTTGACTATTTGATTATAAAAAAAAGTCATCATGGTAAGTAAACTCAATGGTATAGCAGTACAAATAATATAGCTCAGTTGATAGCACTTGCTTATCCTTCTAATTTTAGTAAGTTTGAAAATAAGATCCAAAATTTTTAGGTTCATTTAAATACATACTAAATATTTTTTCCATTGTTATTCAAACCTAAAGTAATGGAATCACCCAAAATTTTCAAATAATAATATAGCTCAGTTGATAGCACTTGCTTATCCTTCTAATTTTAGTAAGTTTGGAAATAAGATCCAAAATTTTTAGGTGCATTTAAATACATACTAAATATTTTTTCCATTGTTATTCAAACCTAAAGTAATGGAATCACCCAAAATTTTCGATATTCAATTTTCAGTGCCAAAACACGTTTTAGGGTCCCCAGAGTTTAAATCCAAAGTTTCAGCCTTTGGTCTGTGTGTTGGTCTGTCTGTAAACAAAATATCTCAAGAATGGCATAAGCTAGAGACTCAAAATTTTTTACAGAGGTCATAAATATATAGAGTTGCGGTTTGCGGCCTTTTGACCGTCATTTGGTGGCGTTTGGCGGTTCTGGCTAAAGAATAAGAGATAAGAATTTTTATGAGACCAAGTTTTTCTTGTATTAAAAAAATAATAGTGGTCTTTCTAGATCTAGATCATTTCCCATGGATAAACTTTTTATTCACCCTAGATGGGGGTTGTGACATATCGAATCCAATGGTTTTGAGGTGCTGATTACAAATTTGATGTTGATTAGTAGCTTAATGTAACCATTGTGTCACTAGTGATGGAATTTGACTTATATTTGAGTGATAAGGAAAGTCAAGTGGTGTCACACCAGATTTTATTTTTAATACAAATCATATTACCTATAGCTCCATCTTCTGTTGTGTAGAATTTTTTTTCCTTGTCCCTCTTATTCTTGTGCCCACTGCTCAAAGTATAGAGAATTGGGTATGTGTTAAAACCCAATTTTTTGCTCTTGTTAATGATTTTTCATAATACTAAAAAAAAAAAAAAAATACTAAATGAATTCATTTTATACATAGGGAATATGTTTCTTCCTATACAGCTCTCAAATAACTAGGAATAATTTTGTCTCTTTTAGACAGACGTATTATAATTATCAGAACTACTAAGTATCATATTAATGAAACTCATGTTTAACTTCATAAAAAAAAACATTAATGTTTTCCCATCATTTATATTTTCTTATTAGCCCTTATTTAAGGGCTGATAAGAAAAAGAAAAAAAAAAAAATCAAATCTTGCTGTCTCAATAGATCTCTGGAATAAGAATTCCTTGAACTGAACCATTTTCCATTTTCAATCTTCCCAAAAAAATAATAATAATAATCCCTGTGAACTTTATACGTACATAGAACTAAAGAAATCAAGTTGTTAAATATTTAATTTTCTTCTCTCTTATCCTATGTAACTTAGAACATTAAAAAAAGATCTCGATTGAAAAAAAAGAATTTTTATTAGAAATGTTTTTACCATGTTATTTTCTCTTGTGTCACAACATAGAGACTCATACATATTTGGATATTTGATGGCCATAGTTATGAAATGAAAAAGTAATGTATTAAATTAACTACCAAATATTTTTCTTTCGCAAGCAAGGCCATGCATTCATTAGTGTACACACCGCGCCGCAACGCGCCTAGTAGGTAATATAGAGCACTATTATATTAATTAAAAATTAGCCTTTTGCCACAAATTTCTAACTTAAACTTAGATAAATAAGTAGGTAGGTCACATTGTAATGTGGGTTGTTCTCCATTATTTTTTTTCCAAAACTCAATACAGTTAAATGTACATGAACAAGGAGGAAACTTTGCTATGTGGGCGTGGTTATCCATTCAAACCCCTCCCCCTCTTTGCCTGCGCTTGCGCCTGCTGTATCATCACACCTCAGCAGCGGTAGTGACAGTGGTTGACCGATGGATTGAGCTTTTGCAAATGGTAGACTGAGCGGTTTCTCGAGCGGTGAGCTCGTGGTGATATGTGTGGATTGGGACTGGGAGGTCGAGGGTTCGACACAGGACACGGAAACGACTACTGGGTCGGTTGCAGTGGTGGTTTCCTCGTCATACTGTGGAGGAAAGAGAAGTGAATTTTTTTTGTGCTCTTAGATCTGTGTAATGTGACAGTGTTGGGAATCTTGGATCAAATTTAAATTTGATCCAAGATTTGATCTCTATCTTTAAATCTTAATATATAAATGTCAAAGTCACTGACTGACATCGCTCTACAGCCCAAACCGTAATACCTAGCGAACTGAAATTTTGACACAACATTTCTTGCATACTGAATACGTGCAATAAGAAAGGATTTTGCAAAAGTCCAAACCGTTCCATAAATAGAGCCCTAAAAGTGCCTAAAACCATCGTGGCGAAGCACGGGTTAACTGCTAGTTTAATATACACAGTATGTACCTACAAACATACACTTCAAATTGCATTTTATCAACTTATAAGTCAGCTTTCAATTCATCATTTCTTTCAGTTAGTAGCTACTGGTAAATGAACTTTTAAATTTGTGTGTTCAATATAGTTATTTCTTCCTGACACTAGTTCCAAATTATAAAACAGAATTAGATTGATTAGATTCAATCTATCTAAAAATCCGACTTGAGGGCGTAACATAATGTGGCCTAACCTGAATGTCTCTGAGGCCCACTTGCCCACATTGGCTTGACAATACTTTAGACAATACTTTTTTCTTGTTTATATTATTAATATTGTCAATTTTTATATTTAATTTTTACCATTATTTGTCTGTATATATGTTCTACTAATAAAGTGTTTCTAAAAAAAAAAAAATACTCTACCTTGGCATCCTCCAGCAGCTTATCCGTCGAGCGCTGCTTGGCGAGCGACAGGCTAGACTCCTGGCGCCGCTTGGCTGCCTTAAGGCGCATCTCTATGTCCCGCTCGAAGCGGCGCGCGCTGTAGGACTTGAAGGAGGAGGCGCTGTGGTTGCTGTGGACTGGCGAGATGGAGCTGGAGCGACGGGAGTCTGGAATGTTAGCAATTTTAATTTAATTGTTACAAAATATTTAAGATGCTTGATAAAAAAAAAAAAATGTGGTCCGACACATGCATTTTTGCACAAAAGGACCACATCAACTTACCCATTTCTTATAAACAAAAATCTTTGTGAATATGTATCATGAAATAAATAAAGTACCTACTTGAAAAAAAAAAAAAAAAAAAAAATACTATTATCATGCTGAAAATACATAACTGTAATTATACATACCGGGTGTTCAAAAAAACCGGACACTTTTGTTTTTTCAACTACTGGAAAACTTTTTAAGATAGAGACCTGAATTTTTACTTGAATAAAGTCAACAATAATTTTAAAAATGTTCTTGAAATTTTAGAATGAAATATCGACACAGATTTTTTGGTTGCGAATTTAGTATTGACCATTATTTTTATCAATTTTAACGAAGTATATAAATAGCTTTAAAATAAACTATCTGCTTGTCTTTGCTATTATTATTATCTGCCCCTCACCTGTCTAGTCGATTTTATACTTTAAAGATGTCTTTACGATGGCAAAGTTTGAACAAATATGTTAACAAAATTCAGAGTTAAGGATTTACAATAGTAATGTTTGAACAAATCATACGTATTTAAACAAAAGTCAGACTTCAAGGAATAAGGATAGATTCAGAGGCTATAGGCTCACGCGTGCTAGCGGCTACCTAAAGGTTAGGCTTACACTGGCTTACAGGTATCCGGCTAGATATTGAAAGTAGAACCAGAGGTATCGGTCAACAGATGAGACCTGAAGGTTCTGGAGTAGGGTCCAGGCTTACAGGTATCGGACTAGAGACTACTTACTGTTGGCTGTATGTCTGGCTGTTCCTCCGCCGGAGTGCTGCTGAGAGATCTGACTGCAGGAGTAGAGCAGCAGTGCAGCTGCATGCACCGCCCCTGCAACACCAGATTGGTTAGGTTATGGATAATGGACTTGTCAATGGTGTTATCGAGGAATCAATGAATAGAATAGAATATAGAATAGAATAAAAATATAATTGTATTTCTCAATAAGAGTTTACAATAGAGGTTGGGATACAAGTTAGTTAAACAATAAATCTAAAATTACATAATAAATTTTTAAAAACAGTTTCTACATGCTATTATTTTGCACTGCCACATAAATTTTCCCCCCATTTTTCTTCTTCTTTTTTCTTTCTATTATTATTAATTTAAATGTTTAATATTACTGTATAAATAATTATATAAAAATCTAAATAACTATATAAATATATGATAAATCAAATCAAATCGAACGACAATATAAAGAAAAAATAAATAAAAAAAGTATGATAAATAAAATCTAATCGAACGTAAATATAAATATATGATAAATAAAATCTAATTGAACGTAAATATAAATATATGATAAATAAAATCTAATTGAACGTAAATATAAATATATGATAAATAAAATCTAATTGAACGTAAATATAAATATATATAAGATAAAATCTAAATAAACATAAATACACTAAATAAAATCTATAAATAAACTACAAATAAACAAAGTTTAGCCGAACAAACTATTCATTTCGTAGAAAGGATCTGAGTTTCAACGCTCCTAGAACATAAAAATATAGATTGTTCAGATGAGCCTTCGACTGGATCACCAATAATTCCTCTGCAGAGCTACCCATTTCACGTAAAAATTTCATCCTTAAGGCTGCGTAATGGGGACATTCTAATAAAAAGTGTTGTATGTTTTCGGGCTTATTTTGATTGCAGACACTACATAGTTCTTCCTGGTCCCAGCTGAATGACATCTTGTTGATGAAAAACCTAAGATTTTTCCCACTAAGGCGAAGTTGGGCGGCCACTCTACTTCTTTCTATCGGGCCTGGTTCCAGTAGGTAGCGTGTAACAAAGCTTTGTTTTGGTGTTGGATTATCTGGTCTAATCTTAATGTCCTTGTACATGATGTTGTAGGAAGAGCGAAGGAGTGATTGCCAATCTTCTTTCACTAGTGTTGAATAATAAGTGAGTAGAATGTCTTCTCTTTTCTCCTCAAGCATATTACTAGACTGTGCTTCCCATAAATATCCAAATTCCAATTGGACAAGCTTGTTTTTCAGGAGTGTACACCAGTTATACTTGGCAACATTGCACGATCTCTGATCAAGTAGGACCAGTTGGTCGTAACATTTTCGGGGGTATCTATCTGTTGTCATCTTTAAGAGCTTTCCCCACCATTCTAATATCTGGCAAAATGCGTAATAAAAGAGTTTGACAACACCCATTTCAAGACGCAACATGTAGCTGGCTGTATTTCTCGGCAGACAGTAAATAGATTTGTAAAATAAAGTTTGACATTTTTCAATAGTTCCCTCATATCGTAATGCCCAAATCTCAGACCCATAAAGTAGCGTAGATCTCACTATAGCTTGGAATAGTTTGACTCGGCTATCCAGAGAGTCAGTTTTAGAGCTGATGAGAATCTGCCTCACATTCCCCACGGCCACTCTTCCTTTCGACAGCGCTTGTTCTGCGGCCTTATAAAACACCCCGTGGGATGAAAACAAAACACCTAGATAATTGTATTCGTTCCGTATCTCCATCTGATTATCCTGGTAGTGGAAGACATCTCGTGCTGACACTCTGCCTCCCCTTCTGAATATAACAACTTTAGATTTTGATACATTGACCATCATTTTATTTTCTAAACAGTAAGAACTAAGAGCGTTTAACTTTTTTTGAAGATCAATTTTATCAGTGGCGAATAGTATAAGGTCATCCGCGTATAACAAAAGCAAGATGTCTGAAACCTCATTGATACTAATGCCATTCAACCCTTTGTTTCTTAAAAATATTCTAGGTCGTTCAGAAATATTAGAAAGGTAAGCGGAGAGGCTGAGTCACCCTGTAATACGCCTTTGGTGATTTTCCTCGCGGTTGACAGTTTATTACTGACCCTGATTTGTGCTTCGGCACTGTTGTAAATTTTTTCAAACATTGAAATGATTTTTGGTGTGATTCCAGCATTGAACATTTTAATTTTCAGTAAGTAGTGGTCAACTTCCGAGAATGCCGATTTATAGTCAATAAAGGCGGCGTATATTTTTCTGTGCCGTATGAGATATATACTAATTATGCTGGAGAGAGTAAACAAATTATCCGTGCATCCTCTGCCGGGGCGGAATCCTGATTGTGCTTCTATGAATTTGTTGTTAGTTTCACACCAGCAAAGTATTCTTTGGGCCAGAAGATGCGTGGCTAACTTTAATATATTATTTAGTAATGCAATACACCTGAAGTTGTTTGGGTCTGTAGCATCACCCTTTTTATGCAGCATAAAAAAATGAGACTTAGTTAATTCATTTGGTAGATTCCCTCCGTTGAACAAAAAGTTAAGAAATCGCAAGATATCCTGTCTCCAGTTATCGTCCAGTAATTTTATATATTCATTTAAAACGTTATCTGGGCCAGGACTTTTGCCATTTTTTAATTTTGAAATACATGTATTTAGCTCACCAATGCAAAAATCTGAGTCGTCCATTGAGTCTCTCATTTCGTTGTTTAATTGAAGAGGAAGCACAGTATCACAGGCTGGAAATACCTGTACAAGATACTCATTCCATGTTGACATAGGAATCTGCTGACATTTGTTTTCTTTCTTAGGTTTAAATTTTAACACAGTTTTCCAAAACTCACTAGCATTTTTTACATCACGTAGCTTGCTTTTAAAATTTTCTTCGTGAGTCTTTTTTCTCTCCTTACACAAAAGGAAATATTTTTTCTTAGTTTTATGAAATAATAATAGTGCATCATTGTCTCTTGTTTTAAACCATTGTTTATACTGTTTCCTCATTGTTTTTTTAAGCTGCCGACATTCTTGATTGAACCATGGATTTCTGTTGTAAATAAATTTCGTATTAGGTTTATACTGACGAATCATTTGGAGGTGAGATGCTGTGTCAAGGACTTTCTTTTTTAGGTGACAGTAGATATTTTCTGTTTCTTGTGGCGAGACATAGTTAGCATTAATTAATTCCCTGAAGTTGTCTGCCTTTTCGTCACACCAAATGTAACGAGTTATAACGTTATCTGGTCCACTCTGGATGTGAACGGAGGCATTATGAGCCCCCCAATCAAAGCTCAATCTCAGTACAACAGGCAGATGATCCGAGGTAAGAAAATCTTCGGAGACACACAGCTCCCGCACTTCCGAGCACAACTCCAAGGCGATCCATACCAGGTCAACCACGCTTTTTCCAATCTTGCTAATGTAAGTATACTGGCCTGGTATGTCACCAAGAGTTCTGCCATTCAATGCAACAAGCCCATATCCCTCCATGAACTCTATCAAGGATTCACCTCTCCTGTTCAGAACTTGGTCCAGAGAGCACCGTTGAGGAAGCAATGAGAAATCCTGCGCAAAACCATCCATGAAGTTTCCATCCGCAATACGTGAATTGAAGTCACCTCCTATTAAAATGTTAGAGTAACCCCGTTCATATAAATCACTAATAACTAGACTTAGCAAATTCAGAGCCTCACTTTGATCATAATTTGGACTAATGTATATGTTGCCAAGTATGAGACTCGAACTGGTTCCGATTATTTTTACAATTAACCATAAGTTCGAACTATCAATTACTTCAAGTTTTATGTCGTGCTTGTAAAAAATAATTAGACCTCCACTAGCTCTCCCCCTTCTGTTTGTTTTTTATTGCCGGGGTTGACACTATATTGTAAAACTTCTCAAATAATTGTAAGCGAGGTGTATCTGTTAGCCATGTTTCACTTACGCAAATTACGTCCCAGTTCAGAAGCATTTTAAATTCATTGGAGTCCAAATTATTTAATTTTGAAATTCCATTTATATTCCAGAATGTGATTTTTATGTTATTTTTATGCTGCACATTACTATCGGGTTCAACTAGGTGTGGAGTTGCGAATTCTCCTGATCCGATATTTTCCGATACACCAGATTGGTTAGGTTATGGATAATGGACTTGTCAATGGTGTTATCGAGGAATCAATGAGGATAATTTAAAGTAAAACTTCGATAAAAAACCACGAAGTTATGTATTATGGATTAATCGATGATAAGGATAAATTTAATTTACCTATTATTTAATAGTTCTTTACATATTTTCAAATGTTTATTGGAAATTCAAAGGAAAGGTTCATATAACATGCTAGATCTGGTCTACTATAAGAGAGTCCTGCACTTTTTGAATTACTTTCTTTATACTCTGTTAATGCTGCCAATGGTCGTTACTCATACAAGTAACTACTCATTTTTCCTCACGAGGTATAAGTGAACCCCATACAAGATGACCAGGATACCCCCGGAGCCACGCCTACTAGAGTGAGGGGTGTGGTTATGCTAGGTCTACACTTACCTGTTCTACTGGAGGTGACCAGAATACCCCCGGAGCCACGCCTACTAGAGTGAGGGGTGTGGTTATGCTAGGTCTACACTTACCTGCTCTACTGGAGGTGACCAGGATACCCCCGGAGCCACGCCTACTAGAGTGAGGGGTGTGGTTATGCTAGGTCTACACTTACCTGCTCTACTGGAGGTGACCAGGATACCCCCGGAGCCACGCCTACTAGAGTGAGGGGTGTGGTTATGCTAGGTCTACACTTACCTGCTCTACTGGAGGTGACCAGGATACCCCGGAGCCACGCCTACTGGAGTGGGGTGTGGTTATGCTAGGTCTACACTTACCTGCTCTACTGGAGGTGACCAGGATACCCCCGGAGCCACGCCTACTAGAGTGAGGGGTAGGCGGGGCCATGGAACCGGCGGAGGCGGAGTCTAGTTTGAAGCTGGAAGAGCGTAGGGGAATAGCTGCTGAAGAGGGGCAGAGATAGAGATAATTATATTAATGGATGTATGGAACTGACAGATAGAGAGAGAGAGAGATCCTTAGATTGAAGCGAATAGAGACTATTACTAAAGTATTATAATTAAGAGAGAAAAAATACTTAATTATTCATAAGGATTTCTGTAGAAGTCAGAATAAAATATTAAAAAAATACAGTCTGACACAATCTTTGTCCTCAAACATAAAGGAGTAAATTGTGTTTTAGAAGTGAATTGAAATAGTGGATTAAAATATAGACTAAGTTAAACAAAAATTGAAATTATCTGTGTTTTAATATGTATCCAGAATAATACCTACTATGTGTCTCCGTTCTTTGCTGAGGAATAAACTTGGCCTAACGCAGCACTACCATGCCGTTTCCTATGACCCATCAGAGGTCTCACAGCTTGCGTACTGACATCAGCAGGCTGTCTTGAGTGTCTACTAACCTCTCCATCGCATTCATTTACATGACTCGTTTTTATCGCCTCCGTCATCAAGTTTCCGTAGTGTAGTGGTTATCACGTGTGCTTCACACGCACAAGGTCCCCGGTTCGATCCCGGGCGGAAACAATTTTTTTTCACCTAATATTTTAAATGTTTTTTTTTTTTTTTATCTCACTTCTCAAATTAAAAATAGTTCCCTTCTTTTTTTCAGGCAGTCAGCAGAAACACCTTCTTCAGAGTTATTCATTTCCTAAGGCAGGTGAGTTGACCACATTTTTTTCTTTTGTTATATACCATTCTGTCTGTTTGGTAAGTACACCTTTGGATTTTGGCTCTGGGGACCCTAAAACATGTTTTAGCACTGAAACTGACTATCGAAAATTTTGGGTGATTCCATTTCTATAGAGGATAAGGAAAGTAAAAAAAAAACTTTGATTTAAATTTCATCGTTTGATTTGATCATTGACTGTTTGCAAATGACGGTCATCTTTACTTTTACCATGAAATGCATGTATAGTACAATGTTTTACATTTTTGAAAATATTTTTTATTTAAAAAGAGTTTGGTAAAAAATTCAGATTTCTCAATAGAAATCTGAATTTTTAATGTTTTTAAACATTTGAGAATGGTGATCAATTAAAGATGGCCGCCATTTGCAAATGATTAAGAGATGAAAGTTACACCTAAGCATTTAAAATTGAAAGACCTTTTCAAAAATGAATCACAGGAGAGGGTTTGCATCAAAGAAAAAATATATTAAAGCTATAGAACAGTAAAACTTATTGCCCATTTCAAACAGAGTTTGTTGTCAAGTGTTTAGTAAAATTTTAATCTAGAAAATTAAGTCACTACATATTTAGAGACAAATTAATAGACTATTAAATTTGTAATAGTAGAATTTGAATTTGTATTTATCGTTTTAAATGAGGGAGCTAAAGTAATTACTCTAAATTGTAAATAAATTTCGTCTATTAAATTGGCCCAGAATCTACTAAATAAATCTGCTTGGATCTCAACAGTGTTTTAAAGTGTTCTACCATCCTGTACTATGGAATGATTAACTATGTATTTTATAATCTACTAAAATAAATTCATGGGATGGAATCAATGATTAAATTTATGCATTAATGTATAAATCTATTAACGAAAGAAAAAGTAGTAGAAAATCTAGGATACCATCAGAAATAGGTTGTGCACTGGTAGCCAAGTGGTTAGCGCCTTTAGACCGTTAATCCAGGTAGCTTAGGGATGCGTTGGTTCGAATCCCACCCAGTGCATGAATCTTTCCTCATTAATTTGAGTTTGTGACCACATAATAAAAAGACTCTGAGGGTTAGGTGGTAGAAAATGATTTGAGCATTAACCTCGCCTGGTGGTTACCATCCACTAAAGAGTGTTATTATTATTAAGTTTGGACATTTTATTTGATTTCAAATATCATTTTCTTGTTTGTCATTATAAAGTGAATACAAAATGTGGATACTGTAACTATGTACTCGTATGTTATGTATTTGTATATGTTGAATATGATTTGATAAATGAATGTAATAATTTTATTTATTTGTAATATTATTTTACAATTGGTAAGTATAAGTAGTACTTTATTTAGACTGTCAGCGCAAGACAGGTAGTCCCATTATGCCAACAGTTTAACAAAGCACCTCTTTATTTATTTGAGTATAATGATTCCACCCAATTAGGAAAAGGCACAGAAGCGTGAGAACGTCAAATATTAAATATCTAAACATAATAACTATCATTAGGTCACAACATAATATACAGGGTGTCCTAATAGAGTGTATTTTCATGATCTTGATCTCCTGTCGGTTTTCAGTCTAAGTACTCGTCAATAATAAACTGTCCGTAAAAATACAATTAATATGATTTTGTACGGTACATAAATTATGGATAGCAATAAAGACCATTTAAAATGCCCAAGTTTGAGTGATTTATTTTCATAAATGATTTATTTCCAAGATTTACTTTCATAAAAAAGAAGTATTTCATAAATGAAAATCAGGACACCTCGTATAATTTATTAATCAACTGCCTATATATTATTATTTGAACATACTATTACAGAATATTATTATTATACCTAATTATAATTATATAATAAATAAAAAATATGAAACACACGTAGGTTGGTATACAGGTTGTTGAAGGATGAAAACAATATTGATACTTTCTTATTAATTCTAGGGTTGAAACTAAAACTTTTTTTCATAGCCTTTTACTTTTGGTTCAGATTGAATCCTATCTCGTCTCTGAATTTTATTGAACTGAAAGCTCTTATTGTCTTCAATCCCTGTATACCAGACCTTCAAACTACAGAGATAAATTGAATCAACTCTTTACTTACGGCAACGGTCTACTCAATTACAACAAAATGCGGTGATGCAAGCACAAACAACATTGTTTACTAGGTGAGAGAGAGGGGAGGCGGGGCGTCGCAGTGTTGTCAAATCAGCACAAATAATTTCCAACGAGCACAATTTTACTTTTTTTCAATGGGCACAAAATGTTTGGGTTTGCTTTCGTACAAAAGCATTTTAAATTATGAAGTGGAACTTTTTAAAACATAATATTTTAACATAAAATTACGATTTTTTATTGTTTAAATTAATACTTTTTAAAATTATTTATAGTATATACAAAACAAAGGGAAGTTTAGTCTACGGGTGAACGTGTTAGTTGCGGAAAACATTGCGATTCCTCGTGAGAGCTCGGCAGAGGTCGGGTTACACCTGAGTAACTCGGGAGGTCTGGGAGCTCTTACCGTTGTTACTCGAGTAAATTATCGGGGTGGAAATATTGGCGTCCCCGAACGATCGAGGTTTGGAGCCGACGAAAAGTTTTAGCACAAAGCAAATGGCGGCCGTGAAGATGGCTAACCCTGAGGCCACGCCCAGGAGCGTTTGAAGGTCAGACTTGATGACGGTCAGGTCTGGAATGAGAGAAGAGATTAGGGGACGGTGTTGTAGTAAGTAAGGGTTAATAAGTTTAAGTATTATATGTATAATAAAAAAACATATGTACTCAAATAAATAAAGAGGTGCTTTGTTAACCTGTTGGTATAATGGGACTACCTGTCTTGCGCTGACAGTCTAAATAAAGCACTACTTATACTTATACTTATTACAATCCATAGGAATTGTAGTGGAAATCTCAAATAAATATTGACTGCCATTTTTTGGGGAAACAAAAACCAAGTGAAAGTGAAAAGTCTGTGTGAAATTGACCCTAGGTCTACAATGAGAGGGAGAGAAAGAGAGGAAGGTTTGCTATTAAAGGTTAATATTGTTTGTTTTTGCCTGCAGAAACATAATTTCTTTCTGTGTATTTTTTTAGAGGGTAGTAAATTCATATTTTTTTTTTCTCGTACCTTTTTCATTTTTATTAATTGGACAGTTTACTGTTTGCTCTGGTACTGCAGATAAACTTATTGATTGCATCCGTAGTCCCTCACAACACGCAATCTTGATGCAATAACTTATTGTGATCTGCAATGTTTATTAGAATAGATAGCTGCAGTTTCATGCTTCAGTTTGTAATTTTCTAATGGAATATCGAATGATTCATATTAATTCCAGATTATTCAGAAGTCTGTAAATAGGTACTGCCAGCTTTCTTAAGCTTGAACTATTGATACAAGAAATAGAAAGACTTTTGGAAGAAAGTTTTGTTTCCAATTCAATTTAGAAACAAACCGATTTAGTGTACTTCTAAATAGTTAAGAACAATTCAGAAACAAAAATTGAGTTATAATGTATCTCTCAAATATGATTATTGAATTTCTTAATAATAATAACAATACTCTTTAGTGGAAGGTGTTTCTAGACTATTCTAGAGGGTAGAAATATCAAGGGTGTGAGAGAGAAAGTGTAACTAGAGGTGGAGGCATGCATATTAGGAGGGTTGTTAGAGAAAGGTTTATCTATGTGTTGGTATTATGTTATTTCTTTGTGGGGAAGCAAGGGCCTCTTCACATTTTTTGTGGGTGGCATAGCATTAATAATAATAACAATAACACTCTTTAGTGGAAGGTAACCACCAGGCGAGGTTAATGCTTTAAAGCATTTTCTAGCACCTAACCCTTAAACTTTTATTAATATGTGGTCACAAACTCAAATTAACGAGGAAAAACTGTGTGGGATTCGAACCAACCCTACGCTACATGGATTACCAGACTAGCGTGTTAACCAGTTGACTATCAGTGCACATTTCATGATGCTGCTTTGCTGTCTGTGTTTGATGACACAGAAATAGATTGAATCTAAAATAAATCATATAGTGTCAGGTTGCAATCAATGCACTTGTAAACATAGAAACACGCTAGAAACATACACACACACAATAGATGTGTCAGCACAAACAGAAAAGTCCTTGTTATTGGTATTCATACTTTCATTATCCAGTCACAAGTACACCGGTACCATTCATTCGTAATTATTTTCAATGCACTGTACAGGCGCGACCAATGGGAAAATGTCTTGGGGGTGCTGCGGTGCTGCCACATAAACCGGACTAAATGGGATTTATAGAGTCGCTCTTTCAGTATGCAAACAGTTTGTTCATCATGCCAATCTTAATAATTTATACATTAATTATTATAGAAATTTAGCTTAGGAAAAAAATACCTTTGTATATGTTATCCTGTTATTAATTAAATAAATAAATTAAAAAAAAAAAAAAAAAAAAAATGTGTAATAATTTTTACTGTGTACGAGCTAGGACTTCAGAAAATCCCCTCTTTTCCTTTTTCGTCTGAGGGTGCTGCAGTTCCGCAGCTCCTTATCACCGGTCGGGTCTGGTACTGTTCAAGAACTAGATAGAAAGTTCTTAGCATACGATTATGATACAGGTGCGAGCAGTCGAACACATTTTTGAAGATAGTTGGTTTGTTTTGTTTTTTGTTTTTTTTTTTTTTTTTTTTTTTTTTTTGCCCAACCTCCCTTTAACATGTAGGTTTGTAGGTCATTCAAGACAGTGTTTATACTGTTTTTACACACCATTCAATGGAAAGCTGCTCAAACTAACCTTATCCAGCCCGAGTTAGTTTAATGTGGCCAGCTGGAACAGCCAGCATCTTGAAGTTTTAACAGTGAACACGTCCAGTTGTCATAGTAAAGTGGACTCAGCCTTCTTCGTATCTGTATTCAAATGAGAATTGAGCTCAACAAATTGCACTCTGAACAGAGCACGTCTAGTTGTTATGACCCACCCTGTATTCAAATGAGAATCGTGCTCTACGTATTGCTCTCTGAACAGAGCAGGTCCAGCTGTTATAGAATTGCATTGCTAGTCTTATTTATTTACACTTTATTAATAGGACATATTATATACAACATAAATAATTACAAATTAGAATACAATATAATAGAAGAAAAAATAAATAAATATATACATAATACTTATATGCCTTAACTAAAGGGCGGGGTTATTGCCTTAGGCAATCTCTTCCACCCAACCTTTAAAGTTCCCTATCTAAATAAACAGTAATAATAAATAAAAAAGAAGATAAATAAATAAAAATAATTTGTAGTAAAGTCAAGTGGTTAAGGCGCTAGTCTTGTAATCCAGGTAGCGTAAGAATCCGTTGGTTCGAATCCCACCTAGTGCATTAATTTTTCTTCATTAATTTCAATTTGTGACCACACATAATTTTAAGACTCTCAGGGTTAGGTAGAAAATGCTTTGAGCATTAACCTGACTGATGGTAACCTTCCACTAAAGAGTGTTATTATTATAATAATAAATTTATTTTTTGAGTATAAATACAAAGTATGTATGTGCTCAACGTCATTACATTTAAAAACCTTAAACATAAATTTATGATTTTAAAAAAAAAACTGGGGGAGGAAATTTTGATCAATTGAGAAGACTTCCCTCCAGCGCCCCTTCATTATAGACCACCCTGTATTGAAAAGAGAATCAAGCTCAACAAATTGCACTCTGAAGAGAGCACGTCTAGCCCAATTTCCCTAGGGGCTTCAGCAACATGATGCCGGAGACATTTCAACGTGAGCTTCATGGGAAAACGAGACTCAGCCGTCTCGAACGGATAAACTAGAATAATGGTGCATGTGTTTTCCTTAATCTCTTCAAAGAAACTCAGGGATGATATACAGGATGGCTCAACATTTTTTTTTTTTTCTTCCCGGTCTCAACATGGTCTGTCCCGGTAGCTCGGTGATAAAGGCGGCACTCTGTGAATCCAAAGACTCCAGAGGTCGTGGGTTCGAAACCCAGCTGGGACATGACATGTTATCCTCCCAATTGGGATTTTTACCTCATAATAATATGTATTGGGCTTACTGCTGGAATAATGGGACTTTAATAGTCCTAAATGGGCAGTATAAATAATGCGATATTATTATTATTATTCTTTAATTTTAATTTTAAATTTGTTAGTTTTTTTTTGTAACAAAAATGGGCTTAACTCCATAAGTTTATGTAAAAAAACACACTACATAATAGAATTACTGAAAAATATTGACAGCAAGAATATCTCTCGGTTTTTCAAATTGTCTGAGGGACAACGGTGATGGATTGTGAATTGTTTAAAAAAAATATATATTGATGAAATAATTGCATTTTTTAAAAATTTGTTATTTTTTTATAGTCACCATATACAAGTTGGTAGAGCACTAGGCTTGTACACACGGTGACCTTGGTTCGACCCAGCAGGGCAAGATTTTTTCTGCTCTGTGCTTGTATATACGATGTCCACTCATACCTCGTGAGGAAATATGAGTAGCTACTTTATCGTGAGCAACGATCAGTGGCGGAATTATAGGCAAATGATACCCGAGATAATCAAAGAAACAAAAAAGTCCCATAATTCTGCGCAACTCACTAAAATTATATAATAACACTAGTACACACAGTTACTTATTTAACTTTGTATAAGTGAAAAAGTAACTTCATGGAATTGACCCCTGACCGTGTTGGCTGAGACATGCTGTCAGATCCAGGACACCCTTTCTTACTGTGTCAAACTGTATGTATGTATAGTACATACATAGTATATTGTATGTACTTGTCTTTATTAAATTTATATACATTTTTTTTTTAATTCAAGGATATACTTATACATGTTTTGAAAGAATGTCAGTCAGTCTTCTACTCTCTAAAATTTTCCAAGGATCACCCTTGTTTCTGCATGTAGCTTAATGTAGCCATATCTTTTCTCGTATAGTTTTCATGTTTATCATCCTTCACTACTCCTATTTTCCTTACTCCTGTTCCTTCTATCAATTATCCCTTTTGCATCTTCCTGACTAGTCTCTGAAAAGTGTCAATGCCTTAATGATATTCAATTTTTTTAAACAAATAATTCAATTTTTTCTCTCTACGCTTGTTCCTATTCCCTGTCTTTTTATTTCTGTTCACTATTCCCTTCTCTCTGCTTTTCTCATTCTCTTCTGTTTTGTACATTGATTTGGTTCTCATTTTCCGTCGATTTTTTTCTTTTTCTTCTGTACTCTTTGTTCTGTCTTTACTTTTTATTCTCTGTGCCTTTCACTCACTCTTTTCTATTCTATTTCACATTTCTCTCTCTCTCTTATTGATTTTATTTTCAGTCTTTCTTTTTTCTCTGATTATGTTTTCTTTATCCATCCAACCATCTTTGTCCCTCCTATTCCTTACTTGTACTTTTTTCTTCCTCATTTTCACATTCTTCTTCCATGTTATCCTTCACTTCTCCTATTTACATTCCTTCTGTTCCTTCTATCAATTCTCCCTTTAGCATCTTCCTGTTTATTCTCCCTTTTCTCTTACATTTTCTTTCTCTATATGTCTCCCTTCTGTTCTTAATTCTATTTTTCTTTATTTCTTCGTCTTATTTCTTAATCCATAATTTATTTTCTTTCCACCAACAACATGTTCTTCCAGTATTTCATCTATTCTTGTCTCGCTCATAAATTCTCCGATATTTTTCTTTCTCCATCTCCCTCTCTTTGTCTTTTTCCCTCACTCTCTCATCCTATTCGACCTTTTTTTCTATCTCCTTGGCTTTCTGCGTCTCTCCTTCTCTGACTTTTTTTTCTCTGACTTTTTTTTATCTCTCTCTCCTTCTTTGACTTTTCCTGTCTCTGTGTCTTATGTCTCCCTCTACCTCTTCCTTCCACTTTCTCTCTGTCTCTCTCTTTCATTATATTTCTGCAAGTTGCCGATAGTTTCTTTTCTATCTCTCCTTTTCACTCTACCTATTTTCTAACTTCGTCTTCCCTTTCACCAAACTATGAGTGGAAGAAATAAATAAATATAATGAAATGGAAAGAGTAAAAATAATGCCAAGGAAACGCTCATGAAAGACTTTTCTTTTGAACGAAAAAGGAAAACCTTTATTTGTTAAGTTTCGACGTTTTAGAGGTAAAGTGAATTATTTCTTCTTTTTTTTCTTCTATTTTTTCATTATTTCCTTTGTAAAACAAAACAAACTTGGTATGAGCAGAGCATTGACCGGTAATGGACTTATTTTCCATCTAAATTTACTGGAGTTTGAAGAGTATATTTAAGATTTTTGAAATTGTTTTATCATTATAGTAATACAATAATAGACTAGCTCTTGCTGGGGGCGTTACACAGTTACGATACCAGCCATGTTAGGCCAAAAGACAGCACAAATTGTTGGCGCCTTTAACAGGTTTGTTGTTAGGAAGGGCATTCAAGCGTAAAAAATGTGCCAGAAGCAAACAAATTTAACCATGAGAAGGAGGTTGAACAATACGTACCCCAAGTACTCGTATATCTAGGAATAGGCAAGGTGAAAGAAAAAGTTGATCAATAATTCAGTTATCTTCGCATAAGCTGCAAGCAAAAGTTTGATAATAATTCAAATTCCCCATTTTTCTCAATTTCTATATAAATACATACTCGAAAATATAACATATTGTAACAAATTCGTCAGAAATAAAGAATTCCTAACCGAAGGAACCTTGCGTCCTATAATTTTCCCAGCGACGGAAATGCAGACATAAAAAGTTTCTAATGAAATAGAAGTGAAGTTTACAAACGTATATTTTCCGCATTGTTATGTCTTGGTGAAACAGATGTGTTCATGTGAAGTTGAAACAGAGGAAAAGAAACAGCCGAGGACAGGGTTCATGTTTCACTTGGGTGGGATCAGGGCCGGATTAACGTTCTGTGGGATTCGTAGCACTGTTGCGGTGCGGGGCCCCCCTAACCTGAAATGATTACTTCAAAGCATAACATACTTTTGGGGCGCGGCTTTGTTGTTTCTCCTTAAAACACGTGATAGATAATGTCTTTTCTATCATGTCACTTGTCCCGGTATCTCAATGGTGAAAACAACACTGTGTGAATCTAGGGATTCCTTTGGTCGCGGGTTCGAAACCCAGCCGAGACATGACAATTATCCTCCCATTTGGGATTTTTATCACATAATAATATGTCTTGGGCTTACTGCTGGAATTATGTGACTTAAAAGTCCTAATCGGGCAGTATAAATAAGGTGATATTATTATTATATCCAGTGCTTGTTCTTCAGAGCGCGGGGCCCGTAACAAGTGCTACAAGTGCCACTATTTGAAATACGGCCCTGGGTACCACACGTCACTTCACACAAGTGCAGGGCGTTACTTTGTTCCTTTTCCCTTGCCCAAACAACATTGCTCACCAACAACCACAAGTTGCTGAAAAGATGTAAAATTTATATGAGCGCAACATTTTACCAATTGTTTGAAGAAGAAAAAAAACGGCCCTGGGTGAGATGGAATACTATTTTGTCACTGTCGTGGTACATAACTTGCTGAGTATGTAAACTTGAATGGAAATACTTGGCAAACTTGTGCATAGCTAAGTTTGGAGATAAGAAGAAGTTGCAAGTTTCTCTAGTGTTCGTATCTCAGCGCGACAACTGTGCTGGCTCAATATTGTGCAGGAAGTACAAGACAATGTCATCTTCTGTTTCCTCTCAGTGTTTGCTAATTCCTGTTGTTTCAATTTTGTTGCTTCGTCATTCTTCTCGCTGGGGGCTAGGGAACGTTCAATAGATAAACTACCAGCTTTGTTCTGTTTTCTCTCAGTGTTAGCTAATTCCTGTTGTTTCAATTTTGTTGCTTCCTCATTATTCTCGCTGGGGGACGTTCAATAGGTAAACTACCAGCTTTGTTCTGTTTTCTCTCAGTGTTAGCTAATTCCTGTTGTTTCAATTTTGTTGCTTCCTCATTATTGTCGCTGGGGGACGTTCAATAGGTAAACTACCAGCTTTGTTCTGTTTTCTCTCAGTGTTTGCTAATTCCTGTTGTTTCAATTTCGTTGCTTCCTCATTATTCTCTCTGGGGGCTAGGGGACGTTCAATAGATAAACTACCAGCTCTGTTCTGTTTTCTCTCAGTGTTTGCTAATTCCTGTTGTTTCAATTTCGTTGCTTCCTCATTATTCTCTCTGGGGGCTAGGGACGTTCAATAGATAAACTACCAGCTCTGTTCTGTTTTCTCTCAGTGTTTGCTAATTCCTGTTGTTTCAATTTTGTTGCTTCGTCATTCTTCTTGCTGGGGAACGTTCAATAGATAAACTAGTAGCTTTGTCAGGTCCAAAGCCAATAATCATTGGCGTCTTTAACAGGGTTGTTGTTTGGAAAGATATCCAGGCCTAAAATGTGGAGGTGGTAGTGCCAGAACCAAACAAACTGAACCTTTGAAGAAAACCAAAGTGAATGAGGAAGAAGATAACAATGAAGCATTATTTTTCTGTCCCGGTAGCTCAGTGGTAAAGGCGGCACTCTGTGAATCCAAAGATTTCTGAGATCGTGGGTTCGAAACCCGGCCGGGACATGACAAGTTATCCTTCCATTTGAAATTTTTACGACATAATAATAATACAGGTATGTCTTGGGCTTACTGCTGGAACAGTGGGGATTTAATAGTCCTAATCGGGCAGAATAAAAAGACGATATTATTATTTTCTTTATTGTTTGGAGATAAAAAAAGAGTTTGTAATTATCTAATTATATTGTAAATTGTTTTTTTCTCTGCCGATACTAGTGAGAAGACGCATATATTTCTTTGAAAACTTACATGATCGTACTATAACATTACTGTCCTTGAGTTAAGGCGCATTCGTAGTCAAGTGGTTAACGTGCTAGTCTAATAGTCCAGGTAGCGTAGGGGCTGTTGGTTCGAATCCCAGTCAGTGCATGAGTTTTTCCTCATTAATGTGAGTTTGTGACCACAATAATAAGACTTGGAGGGTTAGTTGGTAGGAAATGCTTTGAGAATTAAAGAAATAAACTCGCCTGGTGGTTACCTTCCACTAAAGAGTGTAATTATTATTATTATTATTATTATTGTTGTTGTTGTTAAAGGAAAATCTTATACCTACCTACATAATGTTTGACTTTCAAAGTCAGCGCAAGACAGGTAGTCCCACCATGCCAACAAATCAATTATTTATTTGAGTGGTAGTTTGTGAGCACAATAATAAGACTTTGAGGGTTAGGTGGTAGGAAATGCTTTGAAAATTAAACTCGCCTTGTAGTTACCTTCCACTAAAGAGTGTTATTATTGTTGTTGTTATAAAGTCCTTACTCTTACCTCTTTTTTAACTTTTAATTTAACGTTGTGTACGTACATTTTTGTATATCATATTCACAATAAAACTTAATATTATATTATTATTATTATAAAGGAAATCTTATGCCTACATACGTATTATGTCAGCGCAAGACAGGTATAATCCCGCTATGCCAACAGTACAACAAGGCACGTCTTTAATTACATGAGTGGTTTGAGTTAAAGTGAAGCAAAGAAAAAAAAATGAGAGTAAAGACTCACCTTTAGAGCAGAACTCGCGTCGCGTCGGCTTGTTCGTAGCGACCGAATGAAAGCCGGGTCTACACTTGCACTGCGCGTTGTGGCGTATCTGCACGCACTCCGCATGGGGGTCATTGTACGCGCAGGACTCGGAGTAGAAGCATTGCTCCCCCAGGGACACGGCTGTAAGAGAGGAAGCATTGTGCTGTTATTTTCTTAGAAGCTAAATAAAAAATCTTTTTACTGTATTAACTTTTTTTTTTGTTTTTTTTTTTTTTGATTTATTTGTATCAACAACAAAGTGTTATTACAAATCTTACTGTATTAACTATGATTGGTTGTACTTTTGTTCATTTTTGTATATTGTTGATGTCAAATACAACATTGCCTATTATTACAAATTACAATTACAAAATTAGAATCCAAATAAATATGCCTTAAGATGGGTCCTCTGTATGCAAAAAATAGAACAATAAAACAAAGGACTTATTATCATTATTTCCTTGAGGAGGGGAAAGGTCATGCTGAAAAGTGTGGAACTTAAGGCTGAAATATATAAAACAGGATTACATTTAATCTAAGTGGCCAATATCCCTTAACGCGGGCTTTAGCGCGCTATGATTGGTTGAAACTCCGATTTCTCCGGTTTATCCTGTTTTATAATTTAACCATTAGGCATGGACCTGGCTGGTATCCTATACATGGCTGTTTACCTTAAAACCAGCGGCTTAATTTAATAAAATAAAAAAAATAAAAATCAGGGGTTAGGATATATTAAATTTGTCTTCGATGGATGAACAAATATACGAAAAGGAGAACTGACACGTAGAAATTTAAGATTAGATACTATGGCTGGTGTACATGAAAATAAAATTCAGCCGATTTAAAAATATCATATTCTTGGTTAGTTGTCACAATCAAGCTCGCCGGTAGGCGAGCGCTCGTCAAGTAGCGCCAGCCAAGTAGGCCTATATTAACACGAAACAGAGTTTATATGTATTTTGTTTTATTGTTTTCGCCCACTTCCCGCTAACTTTTATCAATTTTTATTTCAAATTCGTAATGAGACGCGAAAATAGATTGTGTTTCACGAAAGCGCGAGGTTCCTACGTACAGTTAAAGTCGTTTACTGGCCACGCCGAAAATCTTGAATTTCATGATATTATTCATACGGGTTTTTTTTTTTTTTTTCAGACCAATTTTCTGTCAAGGGTACAGCAACGTGTGCTTATCGTGGAAAGACGTGAGCTACGTTTTTGAATAGGGAATTTATATCTCTGCATACCTTTTATAGTTTCACGTATTTATTTTTTTATAGAATAGGAGATATAGCCTTTTAAAAGAAAACCGTATTTCTTTTTTCTTTTTTTTTCTGGTCATCTTGGAACTGCGATTGTGGTATTTATCAAATGTCCTTATCATAGGGAATAATATTTTGGCATAACCAAAGTATTTCACTGGACCAAAATTGAGCTATAGCCTTTTACAAGAAAACCGGATTTCTTTTTTCTTTTTTTTCTGGATATCCTAAATATGTATTTTTAGTGTTTTTAGAAAGGTCTAGTCAATGGGAACAAGCACATTTAATTTCAGATGGTTGAAACAAGTAGAAAAGTATTTAAAGCCCTCTAAAGGAATATCTATAATGAACCCTAGTGCCACGCCTATTTATCCCAAGTGGATGACTGAAAGTTCTTACTAAAGGTCTAATTACGCAGAATTATACTACGATGTAAATATTTTTTTAAAAAAATCAGCGACAGTGTGAGAGATAAAAAGGAAAAACTGAATTTTAATTTATGAGAGTAACAAAAAATCTTCACCTCACATAGAATTTAGTTCATGCGGTTATCGTCCTCGCTTCATCCAAGCTGCCAACAGACCGACTTGTCAGAATGGGAATAATAACGTTTTATAAGTTCGTTCAAAGATTTCTACATCACAATAATATTATCATAACAATCATTATATTTCAAAGGTAAAACATTTCTTCAAACTCACTACTGAGAGGAAGCGTGCCTCTGATATTATTAGAAAAGTATAAATATTGGCCAGTAAGAGGCAAAATATTGATTAATGTAGATCAAAATGATAAATATAATAAAATATTAGTTGACGATCACAGAGTGATCACAGAGTAGTCTCTGTGATCGTCGACTGGTGTAGGTAAAACACAAAGTTTGCAAGGTGACCTGGGTTCGAATCCCGGCTAGGTAGAATTTTTTACTCTGTACTTTGGATGGCCAGTTTTCTGTTATATCTCGTGAGAAAAAAAACAGTAAGTTACTAGTTTGAGTCAAACTCCTCTGACCGTTTAATTTCGAATGAAGTGAGTATGGTTAACTCGATCAACATTGATATGTCACATTGTCACAATCTAACTATCGGTCTACATGTATGTAACGTGATATAAGTTGCATATTTTGTCCAATCGAGCTGAAATTTTCAGGCTATGTTTCATGGACACATGTTTGCCTATTAATTAATAATATTATTAAATGTATATCTAGCCATCCTCCGTGGCTTAATGGTTGTGACTACTACCCGTAGTCCAGAGTTCGCGAGTTCAACTCTCGGTTGGGGCAGACTTTTCGACGAAAATTCTGTTTCATCCAAACACGTGAGGCTGGCATTTCCGGCCCTACCCAGGCTGGGTGAGGATAATGTGGGTAGCTCGTACGATTCCCAGCGAATGGAGGGTAAAACCCCCGTCTGACTATCTCAGTCAGGATGTTAAAACCAAATAGAATCAACTGGTCACAATAGATTTAATTAGGTCACAGTGTTAATTGTAAGGGTTTCATTGGAAACCCTGCAACCAGGTCAGATAATAATAATAAAAATGTATATCTAGAACAATTTCTTACTTTTTCTTTTTATACTGATTATGCTGAAATGACACCATGTTTAGCAACTTACCGACCTCAGTAGCTTGATCGATAAGGCAGTGGACTTATAACCTAGAGGTCGGTGGTTCAAGTCCCGGTTTCAGCGTAGATTTAGTAAAGCGACTTTGAGTAGTTATGACTTAACATTAATGCTTAGGAACTTGAAGTTAGGCAAATATATGGGTCATCATTTCTTAAAGCCATAGTAAGAAACAGTTTCAAACAATCGGACGGTTTAGGGAAGTGTAGATTATGTAACTCAGTTTACTAGGAAGTGGAACTTCTAATTTATTGAAACACTAGCGGTTTACACCTGCCGCTTCGCCAGCCCATCACACACACAAAACACACACACACCACCACACACAACACACACACCACACACAAATTACACACACACACATCATACACTCACATCACACAAAAACACACACCACACCACACCACACACTCACACCACACACATAACACACAACACACACATACCACATTCACACCACACCGCATAGAAAAGTAAAAATATGAGAAAAAAATTGTGTCACAATCCATTTTTTGTCCTTACCCGGCATAGCTCAAGAAGGGCTCATCAGAATTTTGCGATCGATATGTCAAAGGAAAGCTCAGACTCTTGCCTAAAACTTTATTACTTTGAGTTGATATGTCGTCACTTTAAATTTCAAAAAAAAAAAAATGTCAATTAGGTCACAATATTTTACGTGTTACCCATACATTTTTTTACCTTACCTGGCGTAGCTCAAGAACGGCTCATCAGAAATTCGCGATCGATATGTCAATTGAAAGCTCAAACCCTTGCCTAAAACTTTCTGGCTTTGAGTTGATAGGTCGTTGTGACGAATTTCGAGAAAAATGGCGCCCCAGTTAGAATTTAATGAAATCCTTTCTTATTGCACATCTATAATATAGAAACAAGCTATATATTAATTTTCAACCACCAGAAATTTACCGGTACGGAGAAACAGTGATTAAAAACGTGAAAAGATGAAAAAACGCAATTTTGCGCCCTTTTTCCCCCCGTGGCGGGCGCCCCAGTGGGAATATTTCAAAATCCTTTCTTATTGTACATTAAAGACCTAAAAGTGACCTACATGCCTAATTTCAGCTTCCTAGGACCTACCAGTGCTGAGAAATCGAGATGAATGAGTGAGTGACTGTCACGTGAGTGAGTGTTAATTTTTATAGATTTAAAACCAAAACACCTAACAAATTTTGTGAACCGAGATTTATCTCCTGTACACGTTCAGAATGCAAAATTGTGAGATTTAGTTAGTGTACTGAATGATGAAAGAACCGGTGCTTTTGTACTTGGTTCTTGAGTAATTACTCGAATCCACTATTCCATTTACATCCGCTCGCAGAATCTCAAAAACCAAGTACAAAAGAACCTGGGTAAATACTCGGTACTTTTATGTGATCGATTACTGAAGTAACGGTTCTATGAAATACTCGGTATCACCCATCTCTAATTATTGCCAACAATACTGAAACGGGGTACTTTTCTGTTAGTGAATCTAACAGTGGGTTTCAAAATTTGACAAGATCAACAAAATTGCTGAGCGCTATCTAGTGTCACTGAAGGATCACACTTGTTATCTCAAGATTTCTCCTCTCTTCAGAAAGTAATATAAAATTTTCTCTCAACATCTTTCTAAAGTTTCTTTTTTGTTTGCGGGACTTGATGGACAAAGGGCGTAATTCGATTTACGCCCTTTTTGCATCACTGATTGAGGAAAATCAATTAAATCAAAAAGTTGTGATATCCCCCAAAAAACACTTCGTGTAAAAATAGTCGTCAAGTGTTGGAATAATTAAAAAGAACTGATATCAAAAACGTCAATTTTCTATGTTTCAAGGAATTATTTTTCACGTAATTAGTCACACAACAAAATAATACTCTTGAAAAAACCATGTTGTATAGTTACAGAACCATGCCTTGACTACTGAACACTGTTTTGTTAGCAGATTACTACACATAAATTTCACAACAAAACAGTGTGCAGTAGTCAAGGACGTGGTTCTGTAACTATACAACATGGTTCTTTCAAGAGTATTATTTTGTTGTGTGACTAATTACGTGAAAAATAATTCCTTGAAACATAGAAAATTGACGTTTTTGATATCAGTTCTTTTTAATTATTCCAACACTTGACGACTATTTTTACACGAAGTGTTTTTTGGGGGATACACTTTGTCTATTAATGCACTCTGCTAAATTTTGTTAACTCTATTATTCTAAGCCAGCCTCCGTGGCGTAATGGTTGTAACTACTGCCCGTAGTCCAGAGATCCCGACTTCCAACCCCGGTTGGAGCAGACTTTTCGAAGAAAATTCTGTTCCCTCCAAACACGTGAGGCTGGCATTTTCGGTCCTACCCAGGCTGGGTGAGGTTAATGTGGGTAGCTGGTACGATTCCCTGCGAATGGAGGGTAAAACTGTCTATCTTAATCAGGACGTTGAAACCAAATAGAATCAACTGGGCACAATAGATCTAATTAGGCCGCAGTGTTAATTGTTAGGGTTTCACTGAAAACCCTGCAACCAGATCAGATAATAATAATTATTCTATTGACTCATCCAGTGCACCAGAAAACTCCTTGTGAATAAATCATGAGATTAAGTTGAAATAAAACTAAAAAAACTGTACTTCAATTTGTCAATTTATGAAATAAAATAGATTATTTCACCTGCATAGAGCATTGCACTTCCAAGCTTATTCTAGCTTCCAAGCTGTGTGAAGTTTTTAATGGACAAGCGAAACAGTCCATTAAAACTTACACTGCAAGGTGTCCAAACTCTCATCAAGTGTCCATACAACAGATTGAATGTCTGAGCGTTAGTACAGCCATAGGAGAAGTACTTTTTTGTATTATTTTTATATACAGAAGTACAAAGTTATCTACATATATGTAGTTTTTCTCTTATTGTATTTTTTTTTTTTTTTTTCATGTTTGAACTTTTTTCCGTCGTCATCTTCTTTTTCTTACTCTACCTCTCCATTATTTTTTAGAAGGAAGTTAAAGGATCTTTGGAATCAAGCAAACATTTAAAAACGGAACAGAGAAAAGCGATTAAAAAGATTATGATAAAGAGAGAGAGAGAGACGATAAAGTAATTAGTTTCAGAGTTAGAGTGGGAAGTGGAGTTTGAGCTATTCTGAGGGCCCTTGTATCACAGGGTGCCATCACGCTATACCAGAGTAAGGGACTCTCTCCTCCGCCATTTCCTGCTTCCCTTCTTTTCCTTTTCTTTGTGCCTTTTTTATGCTTTCTTCGTATTCTCATCTCATCCTTACTTAAGGGTTGGATGGAAGAGATCGCCATACGCAATAACCCCGCCTTCCTTAGTACATGCATGTGAATGTTTAAATTTTTATTACTTTCCTTATCCTATAATAAGGAAAGTATTGTATTCGTCGAAATTTTGACCTGCCCAGTTTTTCACATTTCTGGACGAATCATAGCCTCAGGATACCAAAAAAGTTGTTTTCAGCCATTGGTCCGTGCGTCTGTCTGTGTGTGTGTGTGTAAACAGGATATCTCGAGAACGGTAGGAGCTATAGACTTGAAATTTGGTATGCAAATTATTTTTATACACCAAACGAACCACGAAACTTTTGGTTGAAATCGGACGCAAGATGCGGCCGCAGGGCCGCAAATATTGGCCGCAACCGCCGCTTCTTTGAATTGGTTAAAGATACAAAAAAAGTTAGAGAACAACATTTTCTCGGATTAAAAAAATAATAGGGGTGTATTCGCATCATTTTTTTGATATCTTGAACTTTTTGGAACCCGGCCCCAATTTACCGGTATTTTGGGGGGACCCGCTTGGACTAACTTTTTTATTATTTACCCTAGATGGGGGTTGCGACATATCAAATCCAATGATTTTAAGGTGCTGATTACGAATTTGGCACTGATTTTTAACTATCCGTTACCGTTGAGTCACCAGTGGCGGAATTCGACTTCTTTTTGGGGGATAAGGAAAGTCGTGTGATGTTTACACCAGATTTTCAATTTTTTTCTTGTTTCTATGGTTTTCAAATTTATATTTCGTCGTAACCATTATTCGTATATTTAATTAAATAATAATAACAGTTCTTTTTCTCTATATTCCTCTTCTTATTCTTCCTCCGCTTTTTCTATTTCTGCTTTTTCTATATCTCCATTATTATAGTATCTAGAAAATGATGTCTAGAGAGAGAAAAATTATTTGTTATTTTTTTTTAAACATCAAACTGTTATCTGGAAATCGAAGTAACTCTCAGTTGTCCGTAAGACACACTTTAGGAACCACCGGCTCGAATTCGAATCGTTGCGTGTGGAAAGGAAAATCAGATGGAAAGCACTCCATAGTATTACCCTTATCTAGCACTAACTTATCACTGCTATCAGTTTCCACCATCTGGCTTTCCTTGAGTTACGAATCAAACGCAAAATACCCCAGGTGGGAATGTAAAAGTATTATCCCTCTGATTGCCCTTTGAAGTCTCAGGACAGTGTATTCCATTGATTGCAACATTCTTTTTTTTTTTACGTTGCTTTCAACTGCGTAGTTATGTCACGATGGGGCTGTTACCCTCCATTCGTAGGAAACTCACAAACCTACTACCCACATTATTAACCTTACCCAGCCTGGGTTGGGCCGGAACGCCAGCATCACGAAGTCTTCACCTGGCGATTGCAACATTTTGTTTTGAAACTTAGCGAAGCGTTTCGCGATGTTTCATGCTCCACTCTTCTTTTTTTTAAGGTGCTTTCTCAAGAATTAGGACAGCACAAAGTAATCATATGTGGGGACATCAACGCTAGGTCGCCGCTTTGGGGCGATGACTGTGGTGCGCAGAGGGCTTGTCATAAGGGGCAGGCCTTCGAACGATTCGTAGCGCAAAAAGAATTGTTGTTGGTCAACCTGCCTGGCTGGCCAGCAACATTTAGCAACTTACAGGGGGAAAGTAACATTGATGTTACTTTAGTGAATTCCGCGGCCCTGCTACGAAGGATCAAGGTTTGGAAGGTCCGCGACGGGTGTGTTTCCAGCGACCACCGTCTGATTTCTTTTGAATTGGGCGGGTGGGACGCTCCGATAAAAGATGTACCAGGTTATAGAATTAGGAAAAATGTTAACTGGAATCGATTTCGGAGTGTCCTAGTGCGGGAACTGGAAAATGTGCCCGTTCAAAGACTAAATGATCCTAGACGAGATATCGACAGCAGGGTAGCCAGTCTCACGAATGCCTTTCAGAACACCTGCAAGCGAGTACTTGCGCGCTCCGAGACAGTGAAGTACCGCGGTGCTGTCTGGTGGAATAGGAACTGCGAAAGGATGAAAAGCGGGGTGAACTCGATCCGACGGAAAGTGCAGCGCGCGCGTGACCCCGCTGCCCGAGTCGCCCTCATCGAAGTGCTTAGAAAGAAAAGAGCGGAATACAAGCGAGAGGTTGAAACCGTACGCAAAAAATCTTGGGAGCACCAAGTCAAAACTGGATTCTCCGAAGACAGCTGGGGTTTTATTTATAAGCTTGCTTATAATAAGCTCAAAGGAAAAGCTCTACTCCATTCGGTCCCCTCGGCCCATGGTCATACTCTGACCATCGAGGGGGCTCTACACGAGTACCTGAACACTCTGCTACCCGGGGATGCCTTGAATGCCCCGGAGGTGGTAAGTGGGATGGAACTCGTGTGTCGAACGCTAGACGAGGATCCTATAGTGATTGAGCCAAGCGACGTGCGTGCAGCTATAAAGTGCATCAAGAATAAGAAGGCGCCGGGACCTGACAAGATCCCGGGCACAGCCATCCGCATGTCGCAAAGCGATTTCTCTATTAGGATTCTCACGGAGTTGGTGAACGCGTGCTTAGAGGAAGAGTACTTTCCACGCCAGTGGAAAGAGGGGGACTTGGTACACATTTTGAAGGGGCCAGAACGGGACCCGGCCCTCATCAAGTCCTACCGCCCGCTAACTCTACTCAACGAGTTCTCCAAAATATTAGAGCGGATCCTTAAACAGCTTATTCGGAACAATCTAGATGGTGAACGCCCATTTAATATGCGACAATACGGTTACACCTCTGGCGTCGGGACAGAACAGGCTCTATTTCGATTAAAAGCGCTAATCACCGAAAGTGATGCGCATCACCGAGTTGGGATTTTTCTGGACATGGCAGGCGCCTTTGATAATTTACAATGGGTAAATTTACTTCAAGCCCTCAAAAGGCGCGGCCTACCAGGAAAATTGCTGCGAATTCTAGCGAGCTATTTCACGGAAAGACGGGTGAGAATGGCCCTGGAGGGCTCGTCGGCACAGAAGACCCCGACACAGGGCTGCCCGCAGGGCTCAATACTTGGCCCTGACTGTTGGAATTTTGTGATGGACGAGCTCCTGGGTCAGACTTTCCCGGCCGGATGTGAAATTCAAGCTTATGCGGATGACGTAGCTTTACTGGTGACTGGTAACACCAGAATCGAAATTGAAGAGCGGGCGTCTGTGGCAATGGAAATTGTCCAGACCTGGTTAACTGAGAACCGGATCAACCTCAGCATTGCAAAATGCTGCTACATTCTCTTCGATGATACGCTGAAACGAGATCCGACCGTACGCTTTAGTCGAGGAACCATCAAGCGTGCCCGCACCACCAAATACCTCGGTGTCTGGTGGGATGAGAAACTTACCTTTGATACTCATGTACAAACGGTATGTAAAGCTGCACGGAAAAGTTTCTGGGCGTTAAGAAGACATGTAGAGTTGAATTGGGGTGACCCGCCTGACGGCATGGTCAACATCTACCGCGGTGCCACGGTTCCAAAAGTTCTGTACGGAGTGGGCATATGGGGCGATGCGCTACGTAGGGACAGGACCAGACGGGGATTACTCTCGCTTCAACGGCATTGCTGTATCGGCGTGGGTGGCTGCAAGTTTTCTGTCAGTCACCCGGTCGCGCAGCTGCTCGCGGGCGAGCCCCCCCTGGACCTCGTTGCCTCGGAGCATATTGTCATCCAGTGCCTACGAAACAATGTCGAGCCGGTCAAGCACATTGAGACCGAGTACAGAACTGAGGACCTGGCCCGCTACGGTATGAAAGCCCTGAAAATCTGCCTCAGGACCGATACCAAGACGGAATGGGCTAGGCGATGGCGAGATGACCAACGAGGTAGGCATACAAGGAAATTCTTCCCCACGCTAGAAAGCCGACTGGCTATACGACTAAAACTGACGAGGCAGAGTACTGAGGTACTCACGGGACATGGATTCTTTGCTGAATATCAGGAAAGAATTCTGCACGTGGGTGAAGGGAAATGTCTCATTTGCAACGTGACAGACGACCCGAGCCATCGGATCTTTGAGTGCGATAGGTTCGCGCGACAGCGCGACATCCTAAAAAACTCATGCACGCAATCCGGATTACCGTGGCCCGCTAGTCTCGAGCAAATTGCACAAAGTCGAGCGTTGGAGCAGATATACTTGTTTGCCCGCCATGACGAGCAAGACCAGGGTTAGGAAAGTAAGACGAGAACGACCGGGTTAGGAAGATAGAACGGCAATCCACCTACTGAGCTGCCCGATGACGCAGATCCGTTGCCAAATGTACACAAAAACGCGGATGGGCAGTTTCAGAAAAGCGAATACGAGAACGGGCTAACGTGTACATAACGGCAGATAAGAAGTGGCCACATGATGATGCAGTTATTACCGCTTTAAGGGGCAACCCAGGTGCGGGGCGTCGCTTGCGACGATCATATTTTGCTGCCCATATTAATTTATGGCTCTGAACCGTTCTTATCTTTCACATGAAATAATAATATTATTGTGAAACCTCACTAGAACAATGCTCCACTCTCCAACATATGCTTGCAAACCAGTTTCCACATTAATCTTATCCAGCCTGGGTCGGGCTGGGAATAGCCAGAAAATGGAGTGGTCACGGTCATACTTAGTCCTAACCTGGCTAAACGTTGTTTACCATCTTTAATATATCAGTAGATATCAGAACTTGTGAATTTAAATAACAATAAAATTGTCTTGCTTTTACTTGCGAGAAATTTCTAATATTAGAAATCGGAAGTATTTTACTTGTTCAGGTCCTCACTCCAGAAAGCACACTCTCTCTCTCTCTCTTATAGTCCCCAAATCTCCTTTTCAAACGTCAAATAACGCTCTCTGATTGGTTATTTCTTTCAAATGAACTCTCTCGGTAGCTTAGTGGTCAAGGCGGTAATTCAGAGGTCGCGAGTTTGAAATCCAGCCGGGATAGGACAAGTTATCCTCCAATTTGAGATTTTGACCATATAATAATACGTCATGGTTCTTGGGCTTACTGCTGAATAATGGGACTCATTAGTCCTAGTTGGGCTGAATAAGTAAGGTGATATTATTATTATTATGAGAGTGACCGACCTCAGTAGCTTGATCGATAAGGCGGAGGACTTGTAACCTGGAGGTCGGTGGTTCAAGTCCCGGTTTCAACGTAGATTTGGTAGAGCGAGTTTCAGTAGTTCTCATCTTCTGATACCACGAAAGTGATTAACACAAATATTATGATAACTGTATATTGTAAGAGTGAGAGGTCTTTTTGAAACGAGAGCCTGATGTCAGATTATGTGTTAGATGACTGATACCACGATTAACTTAAATATTATGAAAACTTTTTATTATAAAAGTGAGAGGACTTTTTCAAACGAGGGCCCGATGTCAGATTATGTGTTAGATGTCCTTTGTGTTTTTATTAACCCTGGTCAGCTCACCTTGTGCGCAGCCGCGCCTCAGGCCCAAACGCACAGGGTAGGGCGCATCACACTCGCAGGTGTGCGTGGCAGGGTTGCAGAACACGTGGCGCAGGTAGGGGTTGCATGTGCTGTTGTCGGCGCAGTAGGATCCCAGGAACTGGCCTGGCTCTGGGAACAGATGAGGATATGCAACATTATTGTTAGTGCCTAAATAACTACCTATCATTAGTACGAAGAGACAAAAAAAAAGACAAATTTCAGTCATCAGTATGTTCTGATATTCATGTTCATCTAGTACAACTTCTCACTTTTCTGTTTAAACTGATTAAAATAGAGAGGTTAGTTGATGACATGGATATTCAGAGCTATTACCTGCTGATGAGAGCAAATAAGCTCGAAACAGCTGTCCAGGTATGTTCTGATATTCATGTTCATCTAGTACAACTTCTCACTTTTCTGTTTAAACTGAAACTGATTAAACTGATCATATTTGAACATTATTGTTAGTGTCTGAGTAACTACCTATCATTAGTACGAAGAGACAAATAAAAGACAAATTTCAGTCATCATATTTGAACATTATTGTTAGTGTCTAAGTACCTATACCTATCATTAGCACGAAGAGGCAAATAAAAGACAAATTTCAGTCATCATATTTGAACATTATTGTTAGTGCCTAAGTAACTACTTATCATTAGTACGAAGAGACAAATAAAAGACAAATTTCAGTCATCATATTTGTGTTAATCACAATCGTGATTAGTTGTGATATCTCGATTGTGATTAACACAAATATGATGACTGAAATTTGTCTCAAACTCCCTTTACTAAATATTTGCTTGATTTTGGACTTGAATCATCGATCACAGATTTTTTCATTGCACAATGAACTTTTCAAAGTAAGAATGTCTTTTCAGAATTCTCAGTTATGAGTGATGGGTTAAGGTCGACTAGCAGTAATATCAAATAGAAAAAGGAAAGTAAAGAGGGTTAATATTTGTTAGCATGAAAGTTGTGTAGGAATGAGAGTCTATTGTTGAAAGTGGAATCAAATTATATTTTTGGCATAATATTGATTGAACCCCATTTCTTTCCCTCGTGTATTCCTTATCCCCTCCCTCTCTCTCTCTCTCTCTCTCTCTTTTCTCTCTCCACATACTATTTTATACCTCTTACTATAGCTTGCTGAATACTTCTCTCTATTTATTTATTTTTCTTTCTCTCTCTCTCTCTCTCTCTCTCTCTCTCTCTCTCTCTCTCTCTCTCTCTCTCTCTCTCTCTCTCTCCTCTCTCTCTCTCTCTTCTTCACAAAAGTTGTAAAGTTGTGACAATTTTGTAGGTTGTTTCTTCTCTCTTTTTCTCCTTTGCAATTCATTTTCTTTACTAACGAATACACGGCAAATAGAAGCAGTTTGAACACGTGAGGCTAGCTAGCATTTCTGGCCCTACCCAGGCTGGGTGAGGTTAATGTGGGTAACTGGTACAATTTCCAGTGAATGGAGGGTAAAACCCCCGTCCGGAACCAAGAAAGGCAAATGTGTAGAGGACGATTAAAGTGTCACGACTAAGAATGCTGTAGGAAAAAAACGCTGCATCATCTTAGGCATTATCGCGGGGGTTAAATGTGCCATCATATAGTAAGAGTGATCACTTTTTAGACGCACCAAAGGAAACCAACCCGTAAATCACACTTTTAGTTTTGTGATATGATTCTGCAGAGGAGAGAGTGTTTTAAATGGATAATTGAATAAAATAGGTCTCATGCATATTAATCAAAGCATTACGGAGTTACAGCCACATTTTGACTTTGGCGAGTACACACCACGTTTCTGTGTCTTTTTCGAGATCGCTTTTTCAACACAGAGAAAAATCAAAAACAGACATTATTGAAATGGTATGAAAAGGAAGAGAGAAAGATTGTCAAAAACGTCAAAAGGAATATCTAAGTCTAGATAGATTGCTATATCTATCTAATGTATGTATGTATGTATATACTATGTATGTATGTATGCGGGGAAAATACTCGAAAAAGAGAGACATGGAGGCAATATTACGTCCTGAAAGAAGAAGAAATTATAAAAGAGAATATAGACATTTTTATAGAAAGGAGTGGGGGGAGGGGGAGAAGACAAATTGATGATATTCATGACATAGGAGGATCAAATAACCGTTAAGAATATCAAAAGCTTTTCATTTTGGGATCCAAAGGAATCGCTGAGATAGAAAGCTGTCATATTGATATTGAATGAAGTGATGGAAGCAATAAGGTTGTAAATGGGAAGTCGAACAATAGCTTTTATTTATGCTTCTACTGCATTGAAGTTGTTGATGAGTATTTCTTTGAGTCTCATTCTTATGAGTACATTACGACAGTACGACGGACCCTGAGAAAGAAAAAAATGCTTTTGCATTCTATAGGATACGAACTCCGGAATCTATTGAAATGAATCGAATTCTAAACAACTTCAATTTGTAAAATGATTACTTTTTATGGACGTTTACAATGATTATCAAGATAAAGTTAAACTGATTAACTGAACACAGTGAGGGAGCGAAGCGACCTCATTAAGTGAGGTTCTGTTTTAACTTGGATACTGGACGATTTGGCTTTCGTTTGTCTGTCTGTTTGTGTGTCTGTCTGTTCCGCGATAATTCTTGACCAGAGATTCTTCAAAATTGTTGTGTACCTCCAAGTTTGCATGGTTCACTGTGGTGAATAATGGAGGAAGCATAGTATCATGGTAGTGTTGGCGTCTCCACTACTTTCAGAGGATGTGCCATGTGTACCTCCAAGCTTGATGCATGGTTCATCATACGGATCACGGGCAGTAAATATTGATGCTTTCCATACCTTATTTCTCTTTTTCCCTCTTTCCTTGTACAAATATAATAATGAAAATAATAATAATAAGTTCTTTTTGTGTACACTACAATGACGTCACATAGTACGTATTTATCAAATCAGAGAGTGAGAGATAAATAGAAGCTGTCATTGAGCTAATTGGGTGTAAATAAAGAATTGAATAGAGAGAGGAAGAAAAGAAAGAGAGAGCTAGAAAAGAAAAAGAGAAAAAGAAAAGAAAGAGAGAGAAAAAAAGAAGGAGAGAGAAAAAAGAAAGAGAGAGAAGAAACGAGAGTGAGAAAAAAAAGAGAGAGAGAGAGAGAGAAAGAAAAAGAAAGAAGAGAGAAAAGATAAAGAGAAAAAGAAGAAGAAAAAGACAGCTATTAAAGAGGTGTTATTACATACATAACAACGTTGGAACTTTTACGGCTATATAGGGAGTAGTGTGAGTGGAGGAAGAAGAAAAGATAGAGTGAGGGAGTGAGGCAGAGATAGAATTGAATTGAATACTTTTATTTATTTGTACAAGAATAATATTATAAACAATACATCTCCTATAAGCTAAGTCTAACTTCTGAGGAGACGGTTCTCTTCCTCATCCTACATATTGGGTTATTATAAGATCAAATTAAAATAATAATAAAAAAGAAGATTGAAATGAAAAGTCCATACATAAATATTATTGAACTTAAAATTCTATGGAATTGGTGATACATCTAGTGTTCGTTAGTCTTATCGTCTAGTAATTTCGTTTTCAGCAGTCGTTTAATAACAGTAGTATTTTGTTCGTTTAGAAACTCAGTACAGTACTGGTCCAAAAGACGAGGAATTTTGAAATCACGAAAGGGAGGAGAGATACTCGTATAGGGATAGAAAAGTGGAGAGAGAGATAGTCAGTGAAGGAGAGATATATAGATAGAAAGGTGGAGAGAGAGGGAGGGAGAGATATGGAGATAGAAAGGTGGAAAGAAAGAGATAGAGACAGGGAGTGAAAGAGGGATAAAGACGAAAGGGAGGAGAGATATAGAGATAGAAAAGTGGAGAGAGAGAGATAGATGTAGGGATTGAGAGCTAGAAGGAGAGAGATAAATACAGAAATAGGGAGGGAGAAAATTTTGAATGGGAGGGAGAGAGAGAAGTAGAAAGGAGAGTTTCATGTTTGCAACCTACCTCTACCTCCCATATCCCTCAAGACAACATTAAAACATGTACCCTGCTATTAGTATGTTCATATGTTGTTATGTATGTCATCCCTATATATTGTAAATGTGTTGTGTAATATATAGCCGTGTAGATATATTGAAATGAACAAATATTTTCATCTGTCTTCCCTCCCTCCCCAATTCCCAATGGACGTAAAACTTAACACATCATCATATCCCCCCTCCCCCTATATCTTATCTCTCTGTTTCACTCTCTCCTTCCCTCCCTCGCTTTCTACTAATATACTCCCCATAGTAAAAGTTCAAACATCGTTATGTGTTATCACCTCCTTTCATATACTTCTGATTTTTTTCTCTCTCTCTCTCTCCTCCCTTTCTCTCTCTCTCTCTCTCTTTATCTCTCTCTTTCTCCCTCTCTTTTTCTTCCTATCTTTTTCTCTCTCTTTCTCTCTCTCCCCTTTCTTCTCTCTCTCCCCTTTCTTCTCTCTCTCCCCTTTCTTTCTCTCTCTCCCCTTTTTTCTCTCTCTCTCTTCTCTCCCTCTCTGCTTTTCTCTCTCTCTGTCTCTTTTACTCATTCTTCTTGGCTTTCTCTTTCTCCCTTGTATAATTCTTACTACTAGAATAACTACTTTCCTTATAGTTAACCCATTGATTCGTCAATGTTTTCGCCATAGATAAAGAAGTAAGAGAGAACTCGTAGTGCTTCACACCTGTCACATAAACAAACTGATAACAGAGCTATGCAATATGGCTACCGTTATAACATCAAAAGCATGTAACATTAAACAAGATTTTTGTTTGTTATTTTTGTGATGTCCTCAGTTTTCCAGCTATCTGAAATGGCCGATTTTATATGACAGGTTCATTACATCAATACCCATGAGACATACGTTATGAGTTCTACGTTATTAGTCCTCATGGTTGCTGCATAGATAAAAAGTAATATTTTTGAAAACTCATTGACATAAAATTAGGTCAGATGAAATTTTGGGGGAAAAAATAGTTAAACAAGTAGAAGAGAAAATACACTGCCAATTATGGACACAATACTTCCTCATGATTGGTTCACATTGTATACACGTGAACACGTATAACGAACACAATACTTCCGATTTCTAATATTAGAAATTTTTCGGAAGTAATAATGTGTCAATTTTAACCCCTCCAAAGAATCAAATTTGCGAACTGGTGAATTGCAGGTAGAAAAGCCACTCACACAGTCAATGTTCTGTTGTTGCAAATATTAGTACTGCATGACTTGAGTGAATCAGTTTGGTGAATCAGCTCATATTATATTTATTGGCTGGACTATTCAGCAGTGATTCAGTTTAGTGAATCAGCTCATATTGTAGTTATTTGGCCGGACTATTCAGGAGTGATTCAGTTTGGTGAATCAGCTCATATTGTAGTTATTGGCCGAACTATTTAGGAGTGATTCAGTTTGGTGCATCAGCTCATCTTGTAGTTACTCAGGAGTGTGAGGAGAGGCCCTGTGATTTCAGGAGAGAGGGACCAAGGGACGTGTGGAAGTCCATGATAAGGCAAGATGATGAGGCCCTAACTATTAGCACGCGGCTAAATTACGTGACATGATGGGAAATCGAACCCCGACCTCCTTACTCAAAGCCCACAGCCATATCCACTCGGCTACTTTGGTTGATGAACATTGGGAACTATTCCAGCAGGATGAGGGAGAAGAGAGAGGTAAAGAAATAGAGAGAAAGTGAAAAAGAACAGCAAAAAGAGAAAGAGAGGAAGAGAAAGAGAGGAAGAGAAAGAGAGAGAATAAGAGAGAGAGAGAATAAGAGAGAGAAAAGAGAGAAAAAGAGAGAGAGAAAGAAAAAGAGAGAGAGAAAAGAGAGGAGAGAAAGAGAGAGAATAAGAGAGAGAGAAAAAGAGAGAGAGAAAAAGAGAGGGAGAGAAAGAGAGAGATAAAGAAAGAAAGAAAGAGACAGAAAAAGAAGATAATTTACATTACAGGGAGTAACAAAGACTACAAAGAAATTAGGAGAGACTAAACCAGGCCACGGAAAAAAGAAAAGATGAAAGAGAAACATTAAAGGTAAGAAAACAGAGAAAGAGAGAGCCAAAGAACATTAGGGGTAAAAAAACGAGACAGGCAAGATGGTAGCACAATTTCAAGGAAATATACAGAGAGAGGGATAGCAATAGAGGAAAGTCAGGTGCGAGAGGGATAGAGAGAATAATACATCTTTGACTTTCTCTCCTGTAATTATGCTGGTGTTAATTAAAAGAGAGGAAGCTGACATCTTGTCTCCCTCTCTCCCTCCCTGGTTCCATTAGATCCTCGGTTCTATCATCTCCGGAAAAGGAGAAGAAGGAAGAGAGAGGAAACGCAAAGAATCACTCGAAAGAAACCGCAGAATCGATATAGAAGACTCGGGAAAGTAAGTTCTGGTTGCTATGGGGATACTGAAATCTTTAAGACGCAATAGAAGATAGAATGCATATCGTCAATCTCATACCCTAAGACATTGTAACCTATGTTACTAGAAGGAGTTTGAGTTGTGGTGAAACTAGAAGATATTTTGGATGTGGTGAGATGCATAGCGTAATTTCTCAGTGTTTTATCATTAATTTCCTCAGTTTCGTTTTGTTTTTCCATTTCTCTTTCGGCTATTTCTCAACTTTTGGTCTGTATAAAACACAAAAGCGTTTAACTAATATATCAAGTGGCACTATTAGACAGTACTGTTCTCTCCGTCACTCTCTTACTCTCTTTTTTCATTACATTTGGTAGAAAAAGCAGAGTATTAAAAGAGAGACCTTAAATATACCGGCTGAATCAATAATATTATGTTTTTGACAGATGTATTCCCGTTGCCATGGAGATGTGAAGGTACAAAATTTCTTCTAATGAGTCCTGATAGAAAGCGTTCATACCTCTGGTCTTGTAGTTGAACTGCTAGGTTGCAAGTAAAAACATTTTTGGTGTTGTATTATATTTTTTTTTGTGGTTTACCTACAACAAAAATTACCTTTTAATTTTTAAACTAGACGTTTCCTTTGCTTTGTTTGTGACAAGTCATAACTCTCCTCTTTTTGTTGTTGTTGTGATATTTCAATTCAAATACTGTGTACAGTGTTTTTATCCAAAGTTCTGCTGAAAGTGTGTCGTGTGAATGGAGAGTTGAAAGTCGCTTTCGTGTATATGAATAACTAGCTCGCACCCGGCACTGTGTCGCTAAATTTCTTAGCATGAACAGGGATCGAACCTCTGCAGCTGCGCTAACCCAGTCTGAGTGCGGTCAGAAATGGCCAGCATTACGAGGGTTTGAATTTGAATGGTCATCCATCTAAGTTCTCACCTTGCTGGACTTTTCTTAACTTCACAGTGACAGAACGGGAACTGGTGTATTCATTGTGCCATCGACCGTGGCTCTTAAGACTCTTTTAAATGCTGGAGTAAAGAGACTTCTCAGTCTTACCTCGGCAGGTCGGCAGTTGACACAAGGTATTCTGCATTTACGCATACATTTTCACACCTCTGCTTTCCCTAGCCGATGTGCTGACGGCTGACATCGCTCAGCAAGAAGTCAGTCCAACGAACAAAAAGCGCTTTCCATCCCGCTGAGAAATATTAAAAAAGTTCCCGCCGAGCTTCGAGAAAGGGAAAGAAGTTTGTTCGATGAAAGTTTCATTTCTACCTTTTCTTTTTTCCTCTTTACGCAGAGGAAAATCCTTTTAGAAAATATACATAGGTGTGTATATTCTATTCTATTCTACATAGTTTTGTGTTGAAAATATATTCAGTTTTGACAAGCGCAAATTCGAGTGTCGCGCGTTGAAACTTGATGGGAAAGCTGTCTTGGTAATAGGGATGCAATTCGTGAAGTGGGCTGGTAAAGGAGAAATGGTAGAACGTAGAAAATTAGTATTATTAGAATAATTGGTAAAGACGCCAGCGTTGATGGCGCGTTGAATGCGCCAGTTCTCGTAGGATCACCGAAGTTAAGCAGCGTCCAGCGAGGTGAAGACTACGTGATGCTCGTATAACGGCCCAACTTAGGCTGGGTGAGGTTAATGTGGGTAGCAGGTTTGTGAGTTTCCTGCGAATGGAGGGTAACACCCCCGTCATGATATGACCATGCAGTTGAAAGCGATGTTCAACCCAAATTGAAAAAAAAAGAATTGGTGGAGAATTCTATTTTCATCAGATAACTAAAGTTATATATTCGAAAGTCACTCATCTCTACTGTAATTGCGAATGTAGGTTTATGCCTTGAAGGGGCACTCAGAAAGGATATTAAATTTAGTGAATATCCTTTATTTCACTTTGTTATCATATTTGTGTTGATCACTTTCATGATAATATTATCACAACTACTCCAAATCGCTTTACTAAATCCACGCTGAACCCGGAACTTGAACCACCGACCTCCAGGTTGCAAGTCCGCCGCCTTATCGATCAAGCTACTGAAGTCGGTTTCGAAACCGGTTGGTTCAAAGTAAGGCCCGCCCATGTCCACGCCCATCACCGGCGACAGCAGCAAGACGCCGGAGACAGCGGCCCGCCAGATCTTCACTAAACCCCCCTTCAGACTCTTCTTCAACGAGACCACAGTTCCGGGCCGCTCCGACATTTCCACGAGTCATCCTGCCACGTTTGGTAAGCTTGACAAGCTACTGCTCCTTTTTTTTTTTCTTTTTTTTTTTGGTGATCTAACAACAGTGGTCATTCGCACCGTTTCCAAGTTTTATATTTTTCTAAATAAACGAGTTTTCTGAAGGTACGAGAATCTATCCCGTTCGTATGACATCAGAGAATCTATCCCGTCGTTGTTATTCTTAAAAGAAGAAAGGGTAAATAGGGATGACAGAATAGGGGCAAGAACAGGACATTCCAAAAACTCCACATTGACAATCAGGGGATTTTCTCTTCGGAAAGCTACTACTGTGCTTTGAATACTTCTCATTGTTTCGATATTTGCATTATTGTAAACGTTCTATAAATTGAAAAAAATAATATTGCCTTATTCATACTGCCCGCTTAGGACCATTAAGTCCCATTATTCCCAAAAAAACTCATCTACTGGTCTAGAAGTCTTGACCTAAGAACCAAAATAAAAACTTGTCCGGTCTTGGCCTACAAACTTAAATAAAATGAAAACTACCTAATAGTTATCTGGTCTTCCAATAACACTCGAATAAAATAAAAACCCACATACCTACTTGTTTAGAAGTCTTAACCAAAAAACTCAAATAAAATGAAAACTATTGTCTGGTTTTGACCTAAATGCCGAAATGAAAATGAAAACTACCTCTCTAAAAGTCTAGACAGAAAACACTCAAATTTAATATTAATGTTTGAGTAATAGAACCTACCCACCTACCTACCTGTCAAATAGTCGCAACCCAAACACAGAAATAATGTGTGGCGTAGGTGACGCTATTACGCCTGAAAACATAAACCTGTAATTAGAGCTTTTAATTATAAATTCAGCACTGAATAATTAAGACTGAGATGAAATTAACCCTTCGCGATGTTTCTATATAAAACCACGCCACACTCGAGTAAAGCCAGAGAGATGGTGCTTCGAATTGTTGATGCCAAAACTTTTCCAACACGAAGGATCAATTTTTCAGTACAAATCACCGATTAAAAGTTTCATTTCCACTGTCATATTTCGACAATTGGTGAAATTTATTTATTTGTAAAGTTTTAGATTTATTTGTAATAAAAATAATATAGTTTCATTTTAATACAGATACCGTAAAAGGTCATAAAACTCTTTGTAAAAGTCAAGTTATAATTTACACTTCAATAGAGAATTTTACAATTACAATCTCATTACTTGTAACACTTGGTAAAATCTAGTTATTCTCTGAAGTACTTCTCTAAACTATTTCTCAACACTTAGCAAAACTCCATTTTGCACCACAGTCAACAACAAACTTTATTATTATTTCTTAGTAAGTAAAAATCATGCGTATTATTAAACACTTGAAAGAGCCTAGCTCAGCAGCTGCTGATAATTCTGCTGACGCTGGGCTTGTAGATCCAATGATGCAGCAGCTCACTTCTTGCCAGATCAGGGCAGGTAAACAAAAGTCAGACCTCTTGTATGGTTAATTAATTTGAAAAATCGTATTTATATTCATGAGGATTGAGGATAAAGTCTCTTGGTATGATGAAATTTTAACAAGAATATTAAATTTGTTATGGATTCGGAAACGTTTATACTTTGGGAAACGTTTTCTAAACTGGACATTATTTGCTGACCTGGCAAATATTTTCTACAAGCTCTTTAGCCCGTGCTTCGCTTCGATCTTTACCCGAACTTTAGTGAACATTGTGCACTTTTTTTTACCTCTTAATAATCTAAATATGAAATTTCAGTCACCGGAAATTTACTGGTATGGAAAAACAGCGATGAAAAGGTTCTTGGCTATCTTCCTACTTGGAATATTGAAAATTCCTTAAGTTCTTAAAAAGCCTCCTAGGCATATAAGGCACCTGCATACCAAATTACCAAATTTAAGACCCCAAGTACGTACCAGTAGGAAAAGCAGAAATGAATGAGTGAGTGATTGAATGACTTTCGTATTTATGAGTTCTATACATTTTGGCAAATGTTTCTTTTACGAAAAGTTTGATATTTTCATAAATATATTCTATTCTTCATCTTTTTTCAAACGTTTCATTCAATATTTTCGTAAACACTTATTTTCTTGAACTGTTTCCAACATTTTAACATCGTTCTAAACATTTTTTATTTTGATCAAAAGCATAATTTATTTCCTTTCCTCCTGATTTCAGTGAACTGTACCAAAGACAAGTTCTACTCCAAGTACGACTCGCGAACTCTACCGAATCCCAGAACTGTAGACTTCGTGAAGAGAGCACTGGAGGCGGGACCTCGCGACAAGCAACCTGCTCCGGAGACCGAGAGCCAGAGGTAAATATCATGGTCTCAAATCTCTTTCAACGGTCAAATTTCGTCAAGAATTACAAATGTTTTTTACCAAAAAAAAAACGCCATCAGAGTGCAGTTAAAAAGGAGATTTGGGGATTTTGAGAGTGAAAAAGCTTTCTGGAACGAGGGCTATATCTGGAAGGCTCATACAAATCCACTTAGAACCCCATTATAATTCTTAGAGAGAAAAAACAACAACAGAAAAATAGTTTCTCCTGCCTCTATTCTCCTCTGTAGATCAAAAATTCCACAGTACGTCTAGTCTCCATAACAGATGTCCAGCCATTTAGATATTTTTTGAAAAATCCCTTCTATTTGCACATACTTACAAATACAAAAAGAACCTTCATACAAATTTTCAGATTTGTAGGTGCTTATGGAATGAGGCAGTGTTTTGATCATGCATTATTAAGATGAGGATTACCTTTGATCATTTTGGACGATTTTAAGGCGTATTTAATTGACGTTTTTGAAATACATCTGTGGAGCTAATTGTTAGATGGGGAAAACTAATGCGTAGTCATGATTAAAGACCTGGATTTTGTCTATTAATTTCGCTCCTAATCTTCTGCTTTCCCTCGCCCATCCTCTTTATTCCGTTTCATTACAAAACTGTAATACTTCCCAACTTTCAAGCCCCTGTGACCAAACAAGAGAGAGAAATATAATGAGGAAGCCAACCTAGTGAATCCTTAAATACAATGGATAAAAAATAATCCGTCACCAGTTATTAGAATAAGTAATGCTCTATTACGTTTTTCATTTCCATAAAAAATATAGGGCGAAATAGACGTGACACAATAGGGACTTAACTAAAGCATCATTTTTGATGATGCAGATAATAATGCCCTAACAACAGCCTCAACCACTCATTATGCTTATAATAGCACTCTATTTACTGACAGTCGGGTTGAGACATATCTGTCCCATCACACTGACAGATTCGCAATACTAAAAAACCACAATAAAACCTTGACAAACAGATACGAGGCTTATAAAATATATGAATGTATACATTGATTCGACCACCCATTGTTCTTGTTGATTTTTCGCTCTTCAGCGCTTTTTTAAATCCAATGCGACCATTGTTTACATTTGTGTTTCAGTGTTGAAATATTTGTTTCATTCCAACGCAATAATCATTGTATTTCGAAAGCTAGCTTCCGGTCTCACATTGAGTGCAACGTTTTGTTTCGAAACGTTTCGCATTTTGCGTCGAATTTTGAATTCAAAGTGTTGCGAAGCTATGTTTCAGTAAGTGGGATTTGATCTTATTTGATTCTACAAGAAGAGCGGAGCCTGAAACGTCACAACGTTGAAGCTTTTAATGTTCTAAACTCTCTCATCATATAGAATTATAGATTATACATTATTCATAGATGTCTCTTTTCAGATTAGGTTACAAGATTTCAAATGGCTTACCTACTGAATGAAGAGCTATTAAGGATCTCTTGCAAATATTTTTTTTTTTAAAATATACAATTCTGTTCTCTTGGTTTTGGTATAAAAACCCTGGATTTTTTTAGTAATCGAGCACTTCATTCTAATTTTGTATGTGCTTGTGCCTTACTTGCAAAACGGAAATTTCCTATCGTACAACAAAGATAGCACACTTTTCCAGAATCATAGTCATCAAATATCCTTTATATGTGGTATGTCACCCATCAATACACCGTACAGAATGTCATCCATCAAAACACCGTTCATATACGGAATGTCACCTATCAAAGGGTACATTCACTTTCTTTTATAATTAAATGTCATGGTAAGTCGTTGCTCATTGTTCAAGATACAATGTATCTTTCTCCCTCTTTCCTCTCTCTGATACAGACCTTTTCTCTTTCCCTACCATTGGTTCACCTGTTTCTTGTCTCATCCCTTGCTAGATGTCTCATCAGATTTGTTGTCTGTTCCTTGCTCTTTTTCTCATTCCTTCTTGATCTTTGCGCTATATCCCTTCAGGGCCGTGTTTCTCAACCTGATGGAAAATCAACTAATAATTTTTTTAGTAGATGGTAAGAAATACAGGGTGGGGCAAAAGTCTGGAAACCCCTGAATAACTTTCGAATGGCTTCTTCGGTAAAATTAAAATTTTGTATGGTAAACCGGACTAATAAGACCTTCTTTTAGAGTGGGATAGATTTTTGTTACCGGCCCCCATGTCGGGGCCAGGGGGGCCAACTTCATTTTTTTAAATACGAACCGCCACCTTGCGATACATTTTTGGAAAAGTCTTTAAATAAGAAATACATTGGTGCAAATTTTATTTTTTTTCTATTAACTGTTTGCAAATGGCGTCCAACTTTGTGCATGCAGTAAAGTCTGGAAAACCCCTGAATATCTTTTGAAAGGGCTTTCTCAGTAACTTTTAAAACTGTGCACGGTAAGTCGGGGTAATTAGACCTTTCCAAAAATGTATCGCAAGGTGGGGTTTCGTATTTAAAAAAATGAAGTTGGCCTCCCTGGCCCGACATGGGGGCCGGAAAATAAAATCGGTCCCATTCTAATGTAAGGTCTAATTACCAAGGATTACCGTACATAATTTTAAATTTACTGAGAAAGCCCTTTCGAAAGATATTCAGGGGTTTCCAGACTTTACTGCATACATAAAGTTGGACGCCATTTGCAAACAGTTAATATTAAAAAAATAAAATTTGCACCAATGTATTTCTAATTTAAAGACTTTTTCAAAAATGTATCGTAAGGTGGGGGTTCGTATTTAAAAAAATGAAGTTGGCCCCCCTGGCCCCGACATGGGGGCCGGTAACAAAAATCGACCCCACTGTAAAAGAAGGTCTTATTAGCCCGGTTTACCGTACAAAATTTTAATTTTACCGAAGAAGCCATTCGAAAGTTATTCAGGGGTTTCCAGACTTTTGCCCCACCCTGTATATCAAACTGACTGCGCTACTTGAAGCACAAAATTTGGTAGCTTTTTGTGTGTTTCTTGTCACGGCCATGCCTCGGTGAACGCACCGCGCCGCAAGTCTAGCCGCAACGCGGCTAGTATTATTATAAATATGTCTGCCTATGTACAAAGGCTGCTATAGCCAATTCCTTTGGTGTGACCAACTTAACGCTGGCCCAAAATTTGTGCTTGTAAAAACGGGTTCCGCGGCCCAGCTTAATGAAATGGGGCCCAGTATTCCACAGCATTTTTCTTGTTCCTTTATTTATATCCCATTACTTTTTTCTTTCCATCTCTCCAAGTCCTTTCCCTATCCTATGAATATAATCATTCTCAGTCTAGTCACATTCAAGCCTTGTGAAGTTTAATGTACGCACAAGAAAAAAATGCTGTTTTCTAGCATTTTAGAAATTTGCTATTATAATATTAACCCTGTATTTAACCGACGAGATGTCACTCAAATAAGCGTTATTCTATCCGTGAAGTAATATTCTCACTTTATCGACATGCATTATCGAACCAAAACGCATGCTATTGATATTATTACAGAAGTGCTAAAAAAAAAAAAAAATATTAAAAATAGCAACCTTTTAATTTATAATATTAAAACGCTCGTCAGCCATAAAATACAATAGAGGAGATTGAATAAAAGTGATGTTACTCAGGAGAACCAGCTTTCGAGCTATAAAACATCGGGTGGCTTTTGTCTTTCCCGCTTTTTCTTACTTTATGATACCTTCTTTGTTTCAGCATCAACAATATAGCTGAAAACTTTATATCTTGCAAAGTATCGTCTCACTTTTATATGTTTCACAGTAAAGACTTCACTTTTGTTTCTGTGTTTGCTTGTGAAGGTAACTTGCTCTTTACTGTGTCGTTTTCGACACAGAAAGAAATAAGAAATTTTGTTTTTGTTTTTCCCCAGGAGTGATGATTTCACCAATTTCTATCATTTCAGCATCTCCTAAAGAAATGCGAATTTCAGGAGGTTTGTGTCATCTACAGAAGTTATTGTCTTAAGATCTACGCTGTCACTCAAATTTTGAGTAGTGTCATAATTATCTTTGAGGACTAAATAAATCACAATGGTTGAATTTTATTTTAATTTACCAGTTTGATCTTTGCTTCTTCCTTTATTACTGTAGCATTATTGTTAAAGTCTCTCTATCTAGTACTTGGACAATTTTTGCGGACGTTACAACGCCTAATTCACTAGGCTGCTGGTTAGATCCTGGTGCATCCCCTGTAAATAGCTGACAACTAGGTTAGTAAGACATTTGTTTTTACTGACAGCCAGGTGGGTTGAAGTTTCGTTTGCGAATGTTGACTCCCCGTGTATAGCCCATCAGCCAGACTTTGTTGTTTTCCGCTATTCTCTCAGCTTTTATGTTTATGCTAATTCCTCGCAGCGACACGACCTCTCTCTGTTTCGCCATGATTAAAACTTGAGCCGGATTGAATACATCCGTTCTTGTAGGAATTCCGAATGTTCTTTGTTCGTTCTTTGAAGTTGAGATTAATTTTCTCTTACCAGGTCTGCTTTGTGGATGGGAAAAGGAAGCAGTAAGTTAATAAGCTTACTCATTAGCTTGTATGGCTGACATAAAAGTAATGAAAAAAATTCACTAGTGTAAAAAATGTTGCTAACAGGTAAATTAATTAGTTCATAAAGTTTATATTCAACAGGTAAGTGACTGTCTTTATTTCTAAAATCTTTTTTTCTGTGTACCCTTTGTGTCAATGATTTTTTTTCTCCATCATAACTCTTATCTTGTTTTTTTTTTTTTCATCTTCGTTTTCTATTTTATCTTTCAAACTGGGAGATATTTTTCCTTATGTGAATCACCTGCTTGGTAATGGTTTTGGCAGAAGTTTTTTTTTATATAAGAAAATTCTTTTTGCACTCAGTTCTGAGGACGAGAAGGACAGTTGGGATTAAAAAAAAGTTAACTTAGCTTTAGTAATACATGTGTTCTCTAATGACGTATTACCAAGGTAGTTTGCCTGTGCCTGAAAGGGCTAACCCGTAATCCATTATTACTGAAAGCGCAAACATTTTTTAACGCTCCCATGGCCGTAAAAACGGCGAAGGGAAGAAGCGAGAAGTATTGTGTTGACATAAATGGGCGAGCGATCCGAGAGTGCATCTTCGGTATTGAATTTCCCATCACTCCGACGGAAAAGTGAACGGAAAAGCGGAGGAGGAAGAAAGTTGAGCGCTTTTCCGCGCTCTTTGTCCGGTTTCCATTATAATCAATTTAGAGTTGGCACAAGCAGGGAGGGGACGTTTAAGAAAATAAAGGAAAAGTATTATGAAATGAGAGCAGCATTAACTTAATGGAGTGTCGGACTTTTGTGGAAGGAAAATATTTAAGAAAACTTGAAATAATATTGATGAGAATTTTCTTTTATAAATAAACCTTACAAATCTTCGTCATCAGCGTCATAAAAAAGAATAGAATAGAAGAGAATTTTCCTTTGATATTAGAATTTCATTTATTTTGAGAAAGTTCGCAAAAAAAAGTGAATTTGTTGTGTATTTGTAAAATGACAGTCGTTTCTTTGTCATTTCACTTTATGCTGTTTGAAAGTCTATAATCATATTGAGTACTTTAAATTATTTTTTATTATATTATTTTCATCTATCATCATATACACACGAAACTGTTTAATGGTACTGTGTTTGATCTATGTTATACAATATTCCATCGATACATATCTTCGATAATATCCCTACTGTTTCCTACCTCTATTTTCCTTTCCTGTCTCTATCATTAATGATTCCTCAACTGTTTTCCATGGTTTCCGCTGTTCCCATTGATGATAATCCTTTCCACATTCACAGGTATGGTTGGTACTGGGATGTCAGCTTCACTGATTCCGCCATCCTGAATGACGACCGACTCAACTTCCACCACCAGTCCAATCCTCTTATCAAACTTCAGACTTCAGTCAACCTCGCGTCCAAGATCAACAAGGTCTTGGAAAATCCACCGAAGTAAATTGAGTTGTGGTGGACACAACCAACATATTGTTGGTAATATATTTATTTTTTCTTCTTTTCAATAAAAGCAATTTGACAGTACATACAACCCCCTGTGAAATTGAACTTGCGTTTTAAATAATTTATCATATTTTGAAGATGTATGATGAATCACTTTGTCACTAGATAAAATATATTGCCCAGTAGTGTTTCAGTTTATCAATTCAGAACAATCCCCTTTCACAACTTATATCTTTTTTAAATATAGAGTTTAGCAAACAATTTTATTAATGATTATAGTAGTGCTTGGGAAATTATACAGTTTATGTAATGATAGCTTTAGTTACTTGTCCTACATTTAAAGTCTAACTAAAGCTCTGAACCATACCTCTACTTTTTTTTTCATCTGACAAGTTTCATTTGAAAGCATAAGCTACCTCATTAGCTTTAATCTCTTCCCGTATGGAGTAGTGCTCTCTTTGAAGCTCGCCCACATATTTTAAAGTAACTTTGTTGCAAACCAAGTATACTGATATTTCTGGATTATGTTGGCTTGATTTTTTCAAAACTTCTCATTGTTGAATGAAAATTAATTAACTACCTACTATGTCCTTGATAATGAAAAGATTTATTTCATTTTAATAATGGAGTCAAGTTTTAGGTTAGATAAGCTACGTTGCACAAATACTGTACCCTTGTACATAGTTATGCTGTACCCCTATTTATTACACTGATAAATCTTATATATCCGTGTGAAACTCAGTGCCACCTCGGATGAAATTGACAAAACTGTAGTAAAAACTTCTGTAAACGTCTTCAAGTGACCACGACAGAAATCGAGGAAACCGCAAACAATTGGAACTCTGTGATCTTTTAAGGAGCATCAGGACGGTTTTTCTGACTTGCACATCACATGCACTCCACTGGCTGTTGATTACAGCTCTGAAGAGCAGTGCTTCATTTATTTAAAGTGATGTTCACCACCTGTATATCAAGTCTCTAGCCTCCACAAGCATTTAAAAGTTCTCTATAATACATATCATAGATATATGTACAGCCACCTTTTCTAAAAGACGACATTAGGAAGAAGGAAGTTCGTTAAATATTCAAGCAGTTAATTGGTTATTTGTATTTGAAGAGCCTAAAAAGCTTTTTGTCAATTTTGATGAAAGTTTTAATACCTACCGCCAGGCGTGTGAACTGTCGACCTCAATGGGTTCCTTTAACTTGGAGTCAATAAATGAATGAAAGATGAATATTTGTACTTTGAGAACACAAGTGAAAATATCTATTATCTTTGGTACTGGTGGAGTAAGATCTTCATTACAATCTTTGTATTTAGCACAGTATTTGAGAGCTTTCATCACTTTTCTGACTGCTTCGCCTTAATTTTCTTTTTCTGTGGTAATTCGGCCACTAAGCGTTACTCATACAGGTAAATAATCAGTTTTCTTCACTAGGTATGTGGGAATCCTGGGACATTCAAAGTACAGAATAGAAGTCTTTCTATCAAGCTGGGATCCCCAGGTCCCCATGCGTTGAAGTGCGCTTCTCCACTCGTCCACCCTATTTTAAGAAATTTAAATCCTAATGAATAGGAATAAGATGTCCAACTCTTTTTAAATTAATAAAAAAATCTATACTGTGGAAATTTCCCGTGTTTCAAGTATGTTTTTATAACAAAATGGACTGGGGCATATTTTTGACAACCTAGAATGATCTACCAATTTATATGTCTATTTGGAAGAGAGAAAAAAACTGGACTAATGTGGAAGTTTGTAGCAGGATTGAGTGTCCCCGGGGTGAAATAATGTTACAGAAACAAGACAATGTACAAACTGGAGCAAACGCTTTCTCTATTCTCCTCAGGGACAAGAGAAAGAAAAAACAAATTAAAAGAAGAAAAAATGTGAAAGTAGAACACGTGAATTAGTGAAACAGAAAGATTAAAAATAAAGGAACAAAAAATGCAACACTAAAAGAAGAGAAAGAATATGAACGAGGAATTTTTTTTACAGGAATTGCAAAAAAAGGCTAACGGAAAAAAGGCAATCTCCTACTGCTCCGATATATTGAGCATCCATATGCTCGGATGGTGAATAGCTATAGCTCTTCTAACGTTTTGAGGGTCACGAAGACTCAACTTTCAAATTCTCCGATTATTTTTTTCAGATAGATAATGATGAGCCATATGAATTTTCACTTATATTTTTTTGATCTCACTTATATAAAATCAAAGCTCAGCCCCTTATTATGTTTTTCTGACCCTACGATACAAACAAGACATTGCCCTGCATTTACATTTCCTATCCCTTTGTAAAACCGATTAATTAAAGTTCATACCAAAACTGTGTCCAACCAACAGAATTTTGTTAATAAACAACAACAAAAATCAATTCTGTGAAAAAATATCTTTCTTTTTTCTTCTTAGAACGGAGTAATTCCCATGCACCTTTTTCTTACCAAGAGCAGCAATTGACGTATACTCTTGAGCCCCCAAATTTTAAAATGGTAGTGTTTTGTACAAAAAAGGAGCAATTGGAGTCCGTCCTTAAAAAGATTAGTAACAAAACGGAACTAGGAAAACATGAGAGTAAAAAAGGAGTGGAGTAAAAGACAATAATGAAAAAGTGGTGACTTGAAGCAGGCAACATATTCTGTGTTTCTTTTTCTCCCCATCGGTCATGGCCTGTCAACTTCTCACTGGATTGCTTCTGTTTCTGTCCTTGTTTTCTTTCCATTAATTCCCGTTCCTTATGAGGGAGTGAGAGATCCTCTTTCAGCTTGACCTCTTCTTTCTTGTCTTGTACAATCTCCTTCTGTTCTCTCATCCCTTTCCCTCCTGTAGTTTTCTCTGAGTGTCTGAATTACCGTCCCTACTCCCAAGCGTACTTGCTACGAGTATCTCCTCGCTCTTGTTCGTCTAAAGTCTAAAACTTCTGTTTTAATTATTCGCTACCTCATGGAAGACAATTGATTACTCCAACATACCTATGTACAATGTACATTTTGTGTATTTATTTGTGCATCAACATACTCATACATAGATGGCTATTGCATGTGGAACCTTAAATATCTTACCGACTTTTTCAACTTCTTGTGAGCTGATTCCATACCTTTCCTCTGTGCCTCACCTTATTTCTCCATGTCTTCTTCTATGGCTCGGTCCATTCAGAACGTGGTCAACATTGTTCAGAATGTGGTAGTCATTGTTCAGAATGTGGTTGTCATTGTTCAGAACGTGGTTGTCATTGTTCATAACGTGGTTGTCATTGTTCAGAATGTGGTTGTCATTGTTCAGAATGTGGTTGTCATTGTTCAGAATGTGGTTGCCATTGTTCAGAATATGGTTTTCATTGTTCAAAATGTGGTTGTCATTGTTCTTAATGTGGTTTTCATTGTACACATGTGACACAATGGGACATCCATTACTAATATATAATACCAAACAATAAATATTTTAATATACCACTACTAGATTATATTTACCTACATATATTTATTTTTAACTTTGTTTTTTTTTATATATAATTTTATATTGATATTGTTTGTGAATAATTTTGTAAATACTTAATAAATATATATTCGATAGTACTTTGAGAAAAAAAAAAAAAATTGCCTTCCTCAATCACCTGCGTATAATTGTGCAGAGGCTGATAGAGGTGTTCTTTTTTTTTCTTTTTTCTTCAAATTGATGTGTTTCTTGTCTTGTCCTCGTTTATTGTTGGCTATAATTTTTCTAATGCCTCAAAGATTGTGTTGACTTTAACGTAACCTATTACTTTGTTCGCAAACTAATGATCAATAAATAATAAATCGGAAAACAAAAAGTACAGTGCACGTAGTACTGAGAGAGAAAGTGGAATGTCTGAATGAACATTGTATGCAGAATGTAGATACATAATAAAATTCATTATTACTAATGGTAATGTTTGTTCTTACAAAATCTTTATCCTATCTCTTGGAAGTACCATTGTGTTTTTCGGAAATAAATTAAACTTATGTCTGAATTCACTCGAGACAAGATTTTAATGTCATTTCTACTTCACTCTTCTATTATTGTTGAGAGGTACTTCTCAACTGGAACGTTATAAGCACCTTTAATTTTCTCATCATTTTGTCTATACATTAACTCATTACCAGGTTCATACTCACTTGTCTCGTTCTTGCTGAAAAGGTCATAGTCGTCGTCATCTGCTTCCTCCAAGTGTTCCAGACTGCCGAGAGCGACGCTGAGGGCCACCATGATGAACACAATGCTTACTCGAAATCTAGCGATCCAGCAGATCAATGGGTTGAACATCTCATACTTTTCTCGCTCGGTGACTTAGTGAGATCGGACAAGCTGGGTGATTGAATCCGCCATTGTGGCGAGCAAACAACTTTTAGGGTTCTATTTGTAGATCTCAAACTGTCGCGTTCAAGTTATATAAATTAACATTTTCTGTTTGAAATCGTAGGAAAAATTGACAACAAATATACTATTGCTATTGCCTTATTTTGTATACCTTTACAAGGATTTCCAGTTTACAAGTAAATAGACATTTAATAAAGTTAATCACAAGTTGAAGAAGCGTTTACAGGAAAAATGTACAAAATGCTTAAAAAATACCCAATGGTTACGGAAACTATGTTTTCCTCTTTCTTAAAAGCACTCAAAGCGTATAGACATCAAAAATTCGAGGATTGAGTTTGGTGTATGTTGGCACGAACAAAATGGAATGTAAAAAACTGCCAGTACCAAAAATTTTGCGCACTTGGAAAAAAAGCGGCGAAAAAAAACAAATCTTTAAAGAAATCAACTCTGAAAATGCATTTCGTTTAAAAAGAAGGAGGTAAGAGAGAGGAAATTTGTAAAGCAAAAATTTCAACCCCCAAATTTGGTTCACGAAAATGAAAGAAAAAATCTAGTTTATATAAATAAATAAAAAAACTTGAAAACCACGGATCAGACACGATCACGATCTGAATTCTTCATAAATTCGACACTGCTGATATTCTAAATTTAAAATATTCTAAATTATAAAAAAGAATTAGGTAGTTTTAAAAAATTCGGAATATTTCTCTCTGAGCTACATAACGCACGCCTCACGGAATACCGAAGCAAGTGTCTGTATCGAACAAAACTCCCCTGCAAGACTCTCCCTCATTCTCTCCCATTTTATTCCCTTTTCAGATTGCATCCCTCCCTTGTCCCTTTCTCTCGTATTTTCCATTTTCATCCCTAACCAGAACTCCCCTCTGCCCCTACCTCTGAAAAATCCCTCTAGCCCTTCCCTCTCTTTTTCCCTCTAGCATTCCCTCTCTTTTCTCCCTCCTTCCTTTGTCCCACATCCTCCTCTCTCTCCCTCTCATCCTGTTCTATAGAAAATTTCCCACATCCGTGTTCTCTACCACTGAAAAACCCTCCATCTTTATCCCATTTTTTCGCTTATCCCGTTTTCATCATCCCCTCCCTCAACTCTTTGTTCAACCCCCCTCCCCACTCTTGTTTCTGTCTTCCTTCTCCCAATTTTCTCCCGTCGTTTCTTGAACTCATTTCCCCCCCCCCCCCCCTTTCCCTCTCCCACTGTTTTGCGTTTCTCATTTGTACTCAATCTTCTTCTATAATTTTTTCTCCGGTTCCCTCTCTTCTCGCTCTCCATATCTCTTTCTCCCTCCCTCTCTTCTCCCTCTTCATATCTCTTTCTCCCTCCCTCTCTTCTCCTTCTTCATATCTCTTTCTCCCTCCACTCTCTTCTCCTCTTCATATCTCTTTCTCCCTCCCTCTCTTCTCCTTCTTCATATCTCTTTCTCCCTCCCTCTCTTCTCCTTCTTCATATCTCTTTCTCCCTCCCTCTCTTCTCGCTCTCCATATCTCTTTCTCCCTCCCTCTCTTCTCCTTCTTCATATCTCTTTTCCCTCCCTCTCTTCTCCTCTCCATATCTCTTTCTCCCTCACTCTCTTCTCCCTCTTCATATCTCTTTCCCTTTCCTTCCTCCCTCCTCTTCTCCCTCTTCATATCTCTTTCTCCCTCCCCTCTTCTCCCTCCAATCTCTTCTCCCTCCCTCTCTTCTCCTTCTCTCATATCTCTTTTCTCCCTCACTCTCTTCTCGCTCTCCATATCTCTTTCTCCCTCCTTCTCCTCTTCATATCCTTTCTCCCCCTCTTCTCCCTTCATATCTCTTTCTCCCTCCCTCTCTTCTCCTCTTCATATCTCTTTCCCTTCCTTCTCCCTCCATCTCTTTCTCCTCCTCTTCTCCCTCTTCATATCTCTTTCTCCCTCACTCTCTTCTCCTCTTCATATCTCTTTCCCCTCCCTCTCTTCTCCTCTCATATCTCTTTCCCTCCTCTCTTCTCCTTCTTCATATCTCTTTCTCCCTCACTCTCTTCTCGCTCTCCATATCTCTTTCTCCCTCACTCTCTTCTCCCTCTTCCATATCTTCTTCTCTCCCCTCCCTCTCTTCTCCCTCTTCATATCTCTTTCTCCCTCCTCTCTTCTCCTCTTCATATCTCTTTCTCCCTCCCTCTCTTCTCCCTCTTCATATCTCTTTTCTCTTTCCCTCCATCTCTTCTCCTTCTCATATTCTTCTCTCTCTCCCTCACTCTCTTCTCGCTCTCCATATCTCTTTCCTCCCCTCCCTCTCTCTTCTCCTTCTTCATACTCTCTTTCTCTTTCCCTCACCTCTCTCTTCTCCTCTCCATTATCTCTTTTCTCCCTCCCTCCTCTTCTCCTTCTCCATATCTATTTCTCCCTTCCTCTCTCTTCTCCTTCTCCATATCTCTTTCTCCCTTCCTCCTCTTCTCCTTCTCATATCTATTTTCTCCCTTCCTCTCTTCTCCTTCTTCATATCTCTTTCTCCCTCCTCCTCTCCTTCTTCACTTCTTCATATCTCTATTCTCTTTCCCTCCCTCTCTTCTTCTTCTCCTTCTCCCATATCTATTTCTCCCTTCCTCTCTTCTCCTTCTCCATATCTCTTTCTCTTTCTCCCTCTCCATATCTCTTCTCCTTCTCCCTCTCCATATCTCTTTCTCTTTCTCTCCTCTCCATATCTCTTTCTCCCTCTCCATATATCTGGGGCCATCCATCTTTGAAGCCGCGGGTGCTGTGTCTCCCATCCCGGTTCTCTCTCATTTTAACTTTCATGCCGCGTTTATTTGATCACCTCGCCGGTTTCGTCTCTAATACAATAATAATAATAATAATGAAATTATACAAGGTTTTAAAAAGCACGTAAGTCATACAAACCTTTTGGTAAATAAAACACATTAAAAAATCTAAATAATATAGTTTTACACAACTCTTGGTCTTGGTAAACACAAAAAAATCTGTAATTTGAAGATTGGCTTTTTTTGTTTCACTTGATTTTAATTTGCAGATGGCCATTTTGCCAGGCATTGTCAGCGGAAAAAACCCGTTTATTTTTTTTATTATTTTTTACTGTCGGTGCCATAATTGGTGAAATGACCATTTGAAAATTAAGTAAAACAAAAAGACAAGTGTTTTCTTAAAATTATCAAGATAATTTAGATTTAATCTTCTTTTTCTCTCACTGCGTCTCTTTCCAAACCTTCTTGGGTCGGCATTGTACAACCTTATTCTCACTTGGTTGAGGTTGGTTGGTTCAGGCAGTCCTACCTGAGCTAAAATAGATGTCTTTCCTAAAAAATGTAACAGAAAAAAATTATAAAATTTAATGAGTAGACAATTTAGAACTTTTATTCAGAGATCACTATAAATGGGTGTTTATCACAAAAGTGCGTTATCACAATTACTGAAACTCGTCTTTCTAAATATTTGCTTTACAAGAGATTCGAACCACTGATATCCAGGTCAGGAGTCTCCTGCTACCATTGGAGTCATTTATCATTGTATTTACTGTGACTCTGAAGCATGTGTAATATGTGGGTCATTTTCATTTATCTTGGGCAATTGGATTTTTTCAAGTCATGAACGTTACCTTTTTCCTAAACAATTTTTTAGGCTCAGAAGACTAAGACAAATACCTTTGAGTAAAAGCTTTCATTTAGAATATTTCTAGCAGCTACCTCTTCACACAAAATTACAAAAACTTAACGTACCAGGTAACTTTCATGACCACGGGTAACGTTCATGACGGTAACGTTCATGAGTAACACGCCACCAAAACAATCTTTTCTCAATAAAAGAATATTCACTTTACAAAAAAAAATATTTGATTGGAAAGAGGACATGCAGAAGAATTAAAGAAATACATTATATATTAAAGAATCATTACAATTTATTTAAAAAACCGCGTAACGTTCTTGTCAAAAAAATTAGACCCACCATTGTCCCTCACTGTACTGCATCCAACATCCAACTGACAGGAAATTTCAAAACAAAAACAACGTCATCTGTAAGAAGCAAAATGGCGGCAGCTGCTAGCTTCTCATTCTAAGGGTTTTTCAAAATGGTTTACATTTTTTTGGGGGTAACATTCATGACGGAGATTTTTTTTTCTTCGTAGGGACACAACTTTACACGTCTGTAGAATGAGGTGAACATTATTATTTTTATGAAAACTAATGGTCACATCCTAAATAAACTGTATTTTTCTCATTTATATTGGATTTTGGTGAAAATAATGGGGAGAAATGCATTTTTTTCTATCAGACACAGTAAAATCTTAGACTAAGGGACACCTAAAATATCATGAACGTTACTTACATAACTGGCAATTTTGAGTCTCCACATTAGTTTAAAAGACAATTTATTATTGTAATTTATAAAAAAAATTGTTTCCTATGTGATCAAATAGATTTTAGTCATATATCCTTATTATTTTCACATTTATTAAAGGAGAAAGGTTGCGGACTTGATATGCCCAAGATAAATGAAAATGACCCATGTGCCTCATTGTGCTAACTGTGGCTCTGAAGCATGTGCAATATGTTAATCATTGGGATGATGGGATGTGAACACTCGAATATAAACAGAAAAGCGAGCAGTTGTACATCTTACTATTCCTGGTCACCGGAGAAATTCTTTCCTCTAGGAGGTAAAGGATGGATTACAGGATAACGAGAAGAAAGAGAGAATGGAATGTTAAATGGGATAAAGAGATGAGACATACTTAGAATGCTCTTTCTCCTCTTCTTTTGCTTATCTTTTTCTCTCGCTTTCTCTCCTCATTCTCCCTCTCTCTTTCTCTCCTCATTCTCTCTCTCTCTCTCTTTCTTTCCTCATTCTCGCTCTCTTTCTTTCTCTCTCTCCCCTTCTGAGATATCTCTCCCCATTATCCTATATCTCCATATCCCTTTCACCACCAGTCTATCTCTACTTCACCTTCCCCCACATCTCTCTCTCTCTCTCCCCCCCCCCCCCCCACACACACACACACACTCTCTCTCTCACACACACACACACACACACACTCTCTCTCTCTCTCTCTCACACACACACACTCAGCTCACTTCACAGCAGCGGAACCCTCCTCACTGGCGGAAACATACCCTCACAACATATCCGGAATGAACTGCATCCAGTTAGCTTTTTATCCAGTCTTATGCATTTACCATTTACTGAGAACAGTGAAAGTTTCATATAAAAAGAGGAATTCATTCCGAAGAAAGTCTTTTAGCACGTCAAAGGAATGTGAATGTGCACAGTTGCACACTAAGGGCCAGAATTCAATGTAAGATAAGTTGGACACGCCCTCAAGTCAGAGTTCCAACCAATCACAGCGCACTATAGCCCGACTTCAGGGAGGGTCTGGCTTATCTTAAATTTAATCTTTTTTTATAATTCGACCATAAATAGGTAACCTTTTATACATAAAAAAAATATCTTAGGAAGGTGCTAGAAGCTTTCCCTTGAATAGTGTATGTCATAAGAGACTGAATAAATTTTAAAAATCTCTACGACCGGGTTGACCATAGAAATCACTGGTTTTCATTCAAAAATAAATTTCGCCAATTTTGACCATGAAACCTCTTGAATTCCTCTCTGGTCACTTTATTTATTTAAATACATTTCCAATGTCTTTGATCGTTTAGTTAGAATTATCTAAAAAGCAACAACAACAATAAATATATAGTGTTTATTTCTTTAGGTGACAATTAAGTTAATGGAATTGGTTTTTCTTTTGTTTGCCTTCCATGTCCCATTCTTATGGTTTGAGTTTTCCGAAGAAAACAACACAGACAGAAAGAGAGAAAGTCACTCAGGGAGGTAGAATAATTGGATGAATGGAAGAATAATGACAAATTCGCAGAAGAGAAAACAAGAAACTCTTGTAATTATTTACTGGAGCAAAAAAATGAGAAAACGCAAAGATGAGCAAAATAGAAAGAAAACAGAAAAAGAGAGAGAAATGGGGCGGGGCGAAAAGAGTAGAGGAAGTGAGAAGAGTGAGCAAAAGAGGGTAAAAAAGAGGAAAAGATAGAAGGGAAAAAGAAAAAAAGGGAATGAGGGAGATAATGAAAAGTTTATTCGTTTATGAAAAGACGATAGAAGGAAGGAGAAGAAATTTGTAGAGGAGGAATGAAGAAAATTCTTGAAGAAAAGAGAAAATAGTAGAAGGTTAAGTGTAGAGAGAGAAGTTACTAGACTATTTAATACAGGTATGAAGAAAAACAAAGAGAGGAGGAAAAGTTTTCAACGGAGAAAACGAATTAGATCGTTAAGAATTAGTCAGCAGTACAGAGAGAGAGAGAGAGAGAGAGAGAGAGACAGACAGACAGACAAAGAGACAGATATAGAGAGAGAGAGAGAGAGAGAGAGAGAGAAAGAGAGGTGGTTTAATTCATATATTTAATTATACAGGGTCAAAATAAAGCATCACCCCAGGCGGCAGGCAGCTTGTACAACCAGCTTGAACCTAACATTATCAGAAAGGTTTGAAAAGTATTTTTTTTTTTTTGAAATATCTAGTTGAGAAGATTCCTATGAAAAAGTTTCAATTTCTTCAAGTTATAGTTCCAGAGGTACAGAGTGAAACACATACTAGGGTGGGGTGAGACTTTATTATCACCCTGTAAATAGAGAAGTAAGAAAGAGAGAAAGAAAGAGATGAACAGAAAAAGTTGAGAGAGAGAGAGAGAGGGAGGCACCTGAGGATCCTGGAGAAAAGTAGAGTGATACATCTATAAGTAGAGTGATAAAAGTTATAAAGAGAGAGAAATCAGGAGAAGGGAAAGAGACAGAAAGAGCGATGAGCGGAAAAGAAAAAGGTGGTAAAAGAGAGAGAAAGAGAGATATGAGTACATCTAGCGAAAGGCGGGATAAAATGAAGGGAGGGAAAAAGAGAGAGAAAGAGGGAGACTCAATGTCTGGCAAGACTGACAGTTTAATGGAAAACTAATTAATTAGTCATTCTAGACTTTTCAATCCCAGATTATCAAGTAAACAGATCTTCATCTACCACTAGTTAAGTAGTACTAGTCACAATAATAATAACCTGACCTCAGTAACTGATCGATTTTAAGGTAAACACGTAATCTGGTGGTCGGTGGTTTGACTCCCAGCAAGAATGGAAAATTTCAGGAAGGCGAATTAAATTAATTGGGTGAGTAATTCCACCCCGCCAATTGGATTTTATTCGTGCAGTATGGGACATCAGAAGGAGCCCCAAGTGTAAATAATTATAATTAGGCACTGTCCGGATAAAACTTTCATGTCCTTCTTATCAAGCTATTGTTTTAGGGAAGGAATCAACAGGTGTTCTGTGAGAACCTTGAGTTTCAAATTCCGTAAAATTAGTCTAGTACCGCAAGCCCAAAAATTGCGAAATAAATGCAAGTTTTGGTGTAGTTTTGATTTTTTGTACCATAGTGTATTTTGAGCTGCTGAACACGAATCTGAGGTTTGCCAACAAAAATTTTACCGGCAAATTTTTTTACAGGCAAAAAATTGGACTATTTTTAGTTTTTCTGAAATATCTTCTAAGTGATTTAATAAACGCCAACACTAACTCCATACAAAGTTGTTCACAACTAAATTCCCTACATTTTATATTCTACAAAAAAAATTGTGCGACCAACCTTTGAGCTTTGAGGGCGCCCTCAAAATGCAGGCAAAAAATCAAAAGTGGCCACATTTGCGATTTTTTAAAATTTTACTTCAAAATAACGCTCCTGACAATATTTTTGGCAGTTAAAGACGTCATTGATGGCTTACAGGCTAAAGTTTCAGACTTTTTCAGCCTTTTAGAAGGACCTTTGCAGGCTTTTGGAGTGATCACAGTCACCTGTGTCTATCTAGAACCCTGGTTTTAAAACAAAAAGTTTTGCTGTACTTGTGATTTTTGGTAATATAGTGTATTTATAGCTGCAAAGTATGAATTTGACGTTTGCCAACAAAAAAAATGCCGTCATTTTTTTAACAGGCAAAAACGGCTTGAATGGAACTTTTTTTCAGTTTTTAACAATATCTCCGAAACTGTGCATTTCAAAGCAACGTTGGGTGAATACTAAGTTCAACATAACTGAATTTCCTACATATTATGTTCCCAATATTTTTTTGTGCAACCAACCTTTGAGCTTTGAGAGCGTTCTCAAAGCCCAGGCAAAAACTCAGAAAAGGCAAATTTTGACTTTTTGAAGTTTTACCTCGACATAACCTACTTGGCAGTGTGTATGATATTGTTTAGTTTTGACTCTAAAGGTCTAAACTTTAGAAGCTAAATTTCGTGACCTTTGCAGATTTTTTGTAATACCTGGATCTAGATCAGGATCACTTGCATCAATCTAGGACTGTGGTGTTTCGCTTTCTAGCTCTGATCAACACGTTGCTTTGAAGGATGCAGGAGTAAAAAGAGACAACAAAAATAGAATGGAGATGTTCGAATGGTCCCCGTGAATCCCACAACTTTATTCCAACGGATTTCATTTGCTAAGCATTCCAACGAAAAACTCGAAAACTTTTTGAGCTACGATCTAGGACCTTATTCTCTGTCATTTTTTGACAAAGGATGCATGAGAAAAGGAACAAAGTCCACAATACAAAGATCTTAAGCCCCTGACGAACAAGCACTTTACTGGTCAGGTGCAATATGTAATTGATGGGGAATTCCTGTTACACCGAGTTGTCTGGCCTACAAATGCATCATTCTCTTCAAACTGTGACAGATACATGCAGTATGTCATCTCCAAATATCCTGGGGCAGTAGTTGTCTTCGATGGCTAGCCTGAAGATATTCAAAGAGGAACAAAGACACCTGAGCGTATGAGGAGAACGAGGACTCTCTCATCTGCAGACATGCTTTTTGATGACACCATGACACCAACAAATAATTTTCTAGCAAATCCAAGAAATAAGAGTCGTCTCATTGACTTACTTGCTACCAAACTTTCAGAAGCAGGTTTGCAATATAAGCAGGCAGAAGAAGATGCAGGCGTACTGATTGTTACGACCGCACTCAAATGAGACTGTTACTATAGTAGGGGAATATTAGTAATCTTGATTGTGCTCTGTGAAGTTGACAATGTCTTCTATTTAAAACCTGGAAAGCAGACCATTTGTCCAGCTTTGTATTCACCCCTTGAAGCTACAACTTCCTCATGCGTGAAAGAACACATCCTCTTTCTACATGCAATGAGCAGGTGTGATAAGACGTCGGCTCTCTTTAAACAAGGAAATAGGGAAATTTTAAAAAACCCTTGTAAAAAGTCCTAGTCTTGGAAAAGTTATAGACGTCTTCAAAGACTCTAAAGCGTCCCAAGACTCTGTAGCGGCAGCAGGAGAACGCTTCTAAATACATTTGTATGCGTCCAGTGGAAAAAGTCCGTCTTCACTTAACCATCTGCGATACATATGTTATACCAAGGTAGCCTTTAGAATCAACTCCAACATTGCTGCGTTACCACCGTGTGCACTCCCTCAGGGTGTACCCTGTACCATCAAGTGCAACAATGGTTGGGAGTAAGTAAAGCTCCTGAAGAATGGGGATGGAAGCAAACTCAAACAGGTCTAGAACCTATATTAAATCTCTCTGCCCCCGCTCCCCCCGAATTGCTGAAGCTCGTTTCCTGCAAATGTACAGGAAACTGTGTCTGCAGGAAAGCAGGACTCTCCTGCTCCGCTCTATGCTTGCATTGCGATATCATGCCATCAATGGAGGACCCTGATCCAAGTCCCTCACAAAGATGTACTGTAAATGTCAAAAATATTAGCCTTTAAACCATTATTAATATCATTCACACTGCCAAGAAGTTTATGTCGAGGTAAACTTCAAAAATTTCAAATTTTGCCTTTTCTGACTTTTTGCCTGGGCTTTGAGGACGCTCTCAAAGCTCAAAGGTTGGTTGCACAAAAAAATATTGGGAACATAATATGTAGGAAATTCAGTTATGTTGAACTTAGTATTCACCCAACGTTGCTTTGAAATGCATAGTTTCGGAGATATTGTTAAAAACTGAAAAAAGCTCCATTCAGGCCGTTTTTGCCTGTTAAAAAAATGACGGCAATTTTTTTGTTGGCAAACGTCAAATTCATACTTTGCAGCTATAAATACACTATATTACCAAAAATCACAAGTACAGCAAAACTTTTTGTTTTAAAACCAGGGTTCTAGATAGACACAGGTGACTGTGATCACTCCAAAAGCCTGCAAAGGTCCTTTTAAAAGGCTGAAAAAGTCTGAAACTTTAGCCTGTAAGCCATCAATGACGTCTTTAACTGCCAAAAATATTGTCAGGAGCGTTATTTTGAAGTAAAATTTTAAAAAATCGCAAATGTGGCCACTTTTGATTTTTTGCCTGCATTTTGAGGGCGCCCTCAAAGCTCAAAGGTTGGTCGCACAATTTTTTTTGTAGAATATAAAATGTAGGGAATTTAGTTGTGAACAACTTT
>CM044961.1:14235003-14316050 GCA_024516035.1 Bactericera cockerelli
ACTCCCGTCCGGAACCAAGAAAGGCAAATGTGTAGAGGACGATTAAAGTGTCACGACTAAGAATGCTGTAGGAAAAAAACGCTGCATCATCTTAGGCATTATCGCGGGGGTTAAATGTGCCATCATATAGTAAGAGTGATCACTTTTTAGACGCACCAAAGGAAACCAACCCGTAAATCACGCTTTTAGTTTTGTGATATGATACTGCAGAGGAGAGAGTGTTTTAAAAGCAAAACTTAATGGATAATTGAATAAAATAGGTCTCATGCATATTAATCAAAGCATTACGGAGTTACAGCCACATTTTGACTTTGGCGAGTACACACCACGTTTCTGTGTCTTTTTCGAGATTGCCTTTTCTACACAGAGAAATAGAAAAACAGACATTATTGAAATGGTATGGAGAGGAAGAGAGAAAGATTGTCAAAAACGTCAAAAGGAATATCTAAGTATTGATAGATTGCTATATCTATCTAATGTATGTATGTATATACTATGTATGTATGCGGGGAAAATACTCGAAAAAGAGAGACATGGAGGCAATATTACGTCCTGAAAGAAGAAGAAATTATAAAAGAGAATATAGACATTTTTATAGAAAGGAGTGGGGGGAGGGGGAGAAGACAAATTGATGATATTCATGACATAGGAGGATCAAATAACCGTTAGGAATATCAAAAGCTTTTCATTTTGGGATCCAAAGGAATCGCTGAGATAGAAAGCTGTCATATTGATATTGAATGAAGTGATGGAAGCAATAAGGTTGTAAATGGGAAGTCGAACAATAGCTTTTATTCATGCTTCTACTGCATTGAAGTTGTTGATGAGTATTTCTTTGAGTCTCATTCCTATGAGTACACTACGACAGTACGACGGACCCTAAGAAAGAAAAATCTGGTGTAAACATCACACGACTTTCCTTATCCCCCAAAAAAGAGTCGAATTCCGCCACTGGTGACTCAACGGTAACAGATAACTAAAAACCAATGCCAAATTCGTAATCAGCACTTCAAAATCATTGAATTTGATATGTCACAACCCCCAACTACGATGAATAATAAAAAAGTTAGTCAAAGCGGGTCCCCCCCAAATACCGGTAAATTGGGGCCGAGTTCCAAAAAGTTCAAGATATCAAAAAAATGATCAGAATAGACCCCTATTATTTTTTTAATCTAAGAAAATGTTGTTCTCTAAAAAATTTTGTATCTTTAACCAATTTAAAGAAGCGGCGCTTGCGGCTAGCATTTGCGGCCCTGTGGCCGCAGAATGCGGCCGATTTCAACCAAAAGTTTCGTGGTTCGTCTGGTGTATAAAATTAATTTGTGTACCAAATTTCAAGTTTCTAGCTTTTACCGTTCTTGAGATATCCTGTTTACAGACAGACAGACAGACAGACAGACAGACAGACAGACAGACGCACGGACCAATGGCTGAAAACAACTTTCTTGGTATCCTGAGGCCATGATTCGTCCAGAAATGTGAAAAACTGGGTAGGTCAAATTTTCGACGAATACAATACTTTCCTTATTATAAGATAAGGAAAGTAAAAAAATGCTTATACATTCTATAGGATACGAACTCACGAATCTATTGAATTGAATTGAATTCTAAACGAATTCAATTTGTAAATAAGTTTTTATTTGCGTTTACAATGGTTATCAAGATAAAGTTAAACTAATTAACCGAACACTGGATACTGGACGATTTGGCTTTAGTTAGTCTGTCTGTTCCTCGATAATTCTTGACCAGAGATTCTTCAAAATTGTTGTGTACCTCCAAGTTTGCATGGTTCACTGTGGTGAATAATGGAGGAAGCATAGTATCATGGTAGTGTTGGCGTCTCCACTACTTTCAGAGGATGTGCCATGTGTACCTCCAAGCTTGATGCATGGTTCATTGTGGTGAATAATGGAGGAAGCATAGTATCATGGTAGTGTTGGCGTCTCCACTACTTTCAGAGGATGTGCCATGTGTACCTCCAAGCTTGTTGCATGGTTCATTGTGGTGAATAATGGAGGAAGCATAGTATCATGGTAGTGTTGGCGTCTCCACTACTTTCAGAGGATGTGCCATGTGTACCTGCAAGCTTGATGCATGGTTCATTGTGGTGAATAATGGAGGAAGCATAGTATCATGGTAGTGTTGGCGTCTCCACTACTTTCAGAGGATGTGCCATGTGTACCTGCAAGCTTGATGCATGGTTCATTGTGGTGAATAATGGAGGAAGCATAGTATCATGGTAGTGTTGGCGTCTCCACTACTTTCAGAGGATGTGCCATGTGTACCTCCAAGCTTGATGCATGGTTCATCGCACGGAACACGGGCTGTAAATATTGATGCTTTCCATACCTTTTGTACAACTTCTTTCTCTTTTTCTCTCTTTCCTTGTACAAATATAATAATGAAAATAATAATAATACCTTCTTGTGTACACTACAATGACGTCACATAGTACGTATTTATCAAATCAGAGGGTGAGAGATAGATAGAAGCTGTCATTGAGCTAATTGTGTGTAAATAAAGAACTGAATCGAGAGAGGAAAAAAAAGTGCGAGAAAGAGAGAGAATAAAGAGAAAGAGAGAGAAAGAAAAGAAAGAGAGAGAAAGAAAAGAAAGAGAGAGGAAGAAAAGAAAGAGAGAGATAGAAAAGAAGAGAGAGATAGAAAAGAAAAAGAAAAGAAGAAAGAAAGAGAGAGAAAAAAAGAAGGAGAGAGAAAAAACGAAAGAGAAGAGAGAGAAGAAAAAAGACGAAGAGAAAGTAAGATAAAGAGAAAAAGAAAGAGAGAAAAAGAAGAAGAAAGAGACAGCTATTAAAGAGGTGTTATTACATACATAACGACGTTGGAACTTTTACGGCTATATGGGGAGTAGTGTGAGTGGCAGAAGAAGAAAAGATAGAGAGAGGGAGTGAGGAAGGGATAGAGACGGAAGGGAGGAGAGATATAGAGATAGAAAAGTGGAGAGAGATAGAAATAGAAAAGTGGAGAGAGAGAGAGAGAGATTGATATAGGGAGTGAGAGCTAGAGGGGGAGATATAAAATACAGAAATAGGGAGGGAGAGAGAGAAGTAGAAAGGAGAGTTTCATGTTTGCAACCTACCTCTACCTCCCATATCCCTCAAGACAACATTAAAACATGTATCCTGCTATTAATATGTATATATTGTTGTTATGTATGTCATCCCTATATATTGTAAATGTGTTGTGTAATATATAGCCGTGTAGATATATTGAAATGAACAAATATTTTCCTCTGTCTTCCCTCCCTCCTCAATTCCCAATGGACGTAAAACTTAACACATCATCATATCCCCCTCCCCTATATCTTATCTCTCTGTTTCACTCCCTCCTTCCCTCCCTCGCTTTCTACTAATATACTCCCCATAGTAAAAGTTCAAACATCGTTATGTGTTATCACCTCCTTTCATATACTTCTGATTTTTTTCTCTCTCTCTCTCTCCCTCCCTTTCTCTCTCTCTCTCTTTATCTCTCTCTTTCTCCCTCTCTTTTTCTTCCTATCTTTTTCTCTCTCTTTCTCTCTCTCCCCTTTCTTCTCTCTCTCCCCTTTCTTCTCTCTCTCCCCTTTCTTTCTCTCTCTCCCCTTTTTTCTCTCTCTCTCTTCTCTCCCTCTCTGCTTTTCTCTCTCTCTGTCTCTTTTACTCATTCTTCTTGGCTTTCTCTTTCTCCCTTGTATAATTCTTACTACTAGAATAACTACTTTCCTTATAGTTAACCCATTGATTCGTCAATGTTTTCGCCATAGATAAAGAAGTAAGAGAGAACTCGTAGTGCTTCACACCTGTCACATAAACAAACTGATAACAGAGCTATGCAATATGGCTACCGTTATAACATCAAAAGCATGTAACATTAAACAAGATTTTTGTTTGTTATTTTTGTGATGTCCTCAGTTTTCCAGCTATCTGAAATGGCCGATTTTATATGACAGGTTCATTACATCAATACCCATGAGACATACGTTATGAGTTCTACGTTATTAGTCCTCATGGTTGCTGCATAGATAAAAAGTAATATTTTTGAAAACTCATTGACATAAAATTAGGTCAGATGAAATTTTGGGGGAAAAAATAGTTAAACAAGTAGAAGAGAAAATACACTGCCAATTATGGACACAATACTTCCTCATGATTGGTTCACATTGTATACACGTGAACACGTATAACGAACACAATACTTCCGATTTCTAATATTAGAAATTTTTCGGAAGTAATAATGTGTCAATTTTAACCCCTCCAAATAATCAAATTTGCGAACTGGTGAATTGCAGGTAGAAAAGCCACTCACACAGTCAATGTTCTGTTGTTGCAAATATTAGTACTGCATGACTTGAGTGAATCAGTTTGGTGAATCAGCTCATATTATATTTATTGGCTGGACTATTCAGCAGTGATTCAGTTTAGTGAATCAGCTCATATTGTAGTTATTTGGCCGGACTATTCAGGAGTGATTCAGTTTGGTGAATCAGCTCATATTGTAGTTATTGGCCGAACTATTTAGGAGTGATTCAGTTTGGTGCATCAGCTCATCTTGTAGTTACTCAGGAGTGTAAGGAGATGGCCTGTGATTTCAGGAGAGAGGGTCCAAGGGACGTGTGGAAGTCCATGATAAGGCAAGATGATGAGGCCCTAACTATTAGCACGCGGCTGAATTACGTGACATGATGGGAATTCGAACCCCGACCTCCTTACTCAAAGCCCACAGCTATATCCACTCGGCTACTTTGGTTGATGAACATTGGGAACTATTCCAGCAGGATGAGGGAGAAGAGAGAGGTAAAGAAATAGAGAGAAAGTGAAAAAGAACAGCAAAAAGAGAAAGAGAGAAAGAGAAAGAGAGGAAGAGAAAGAGAGAGAATAACAGAGAGAGAGAGAGAGAGAAAAAGAGAGGGAGAGAAAGAGAGAGAGAGATAAAGAAAGAAAGAAAGAAACAGAAAAAGAAGATAATTTACATTACAGGGAGTAACAAAGACTACAAAGAAATTAGGAGAGACTAAACCAGGCCACGGAAAAAAGAAAAGATGAAATGAGAAACATTAAATTTAAGAAACAGAGAAAGAGAGAGCCAAAGAACATTAGAGGTAAAAAAAACGAGAGAGGCAAGATGGTAGCACAATTTCAAGGAAATATATATATAGAGAGAGAGAGAGAGAGAGAGAGAGGAGAGAGCTCTAGAGGAAAGTCAGGTGCGAGAGGGATAGAGAGAATAATACATCTTTGACTTTCTCCCTGTAATTATGCTGGTGTTAATTAAAAGAGAGGAAGCTGACATCTTGTCTCCCTCTCTCCCTCCCTGGTTCCATTAGATCCTTGGTTCCATCATCTCCGGAAAAGGAGAAGAAGGAAGAGAGGAGAAACGCAAAGAATCACCCGAAAGAAACCGCAGAATCGATATAGAAGACTTGGGAAAGTAAGTTCTGATTGCTATGGGGATACTGAAAGCTTTAAGACGCAATAGAAGATAGAATGCATATCGTCAATCTCATACCCTAAGACATTGTAACCTATGTTACTAGAAGGAGTTTGAGTTGTGGTGAAACTAGAAGATATTTTGGATGTGGTGAGATGCATAGCGTAATTTCTCAGTGTTTTATCATTAATTTCTTCAGTTTCGTTTTGTTTTTCCATTTCTCTTTCGGCTATTTCTCAACTTTTGGTCTGTAGAAAATACAAAAGCGTTTAACTCATAATTATATCAAGTGGCACTATTAGACAGTACTGTTCTCTCCATCACTTTCTCTCTCTCTCTCTCTCTCTCTTTCTCTCTCTCTCTCTCTCTCTCTCTCTTACTCTCTTTTTTCATTACATTTGGTAGAAAAAGCAGAGTATTAAAAGAGAGACCTTAAAAATACCGGCTGAATCAATAATATTATGTTTTTGACAGATGTATTCCCGTTGCCATGGAGATGTGAAGGTACAAAATTTCTTCTAATGAGTCCTGATAGAAAGCGTTCATACCTCTGGTCTTGTAGTTGAACTGCTAGGTTGCAAGTAAAAACATTTTTGGTGTTGTATTATTTTTTTTTTCTGGTTTACCTACAACAAAAATTACCTCTTAATTTTTAATCTAGACGTTTCCTTTGCTTTGTTTGTGACTAGTCATTACTCTATTCTTTTTGTTGTTGTTGTGATAATTCAATTCAAGTGTCTGTGTACAGTGTTTTTCTCCAAAGTTCTGCTGAAAGTGTGTCGTGTGAATGGATAGTTGAAAGTCGCTGTCGTGTATATGAATAACTAGCTCGCACCCGGCACTGTGTCGCTAAATTTCTTAGTATGACCAGGGATCGAACCTCTGCGGCTGCGCTAACCCAGTCTGAGTGGGGTCGGGAATAGCCAGCATCACGAGGGTTTGAATTTGAATGGTCAATGGTCACGCATCCAAGTTCTAACCTCGCTGGACTTTTCTTAACGTCAGTGTCAGAACGAGAACTGGTGTATTCAACGCACCTGGCTCTTAAGACCCTTTTAAATGCTGGAGTAAAGAGACTTCTCAGTCTTACCTCGGCAGGTCAGCAGTTGACACAAGGTATTCTGCATTTACGCATACATTTTCACACCTCTGCTTTCCCTAGCCGATGTGCTGACGGCTGACACCGCTCAGCAAGAAGTCAGTCCAACGAACAAAAAGCGCTTTCCATCCCGCTGAGAAATATTAAAAAAGTTCCCGCCGAGCTTCGAGAAAGGGAAAGAAGTTTGTTCGATGAAAGTTTCATTTCTACCTTTTCTTTTTTCTTATTTTACGCAGAGGAAAATCCTTTTAGAAAATATATACATGGGTTTGTATATTCTATTCTATTCTACATGGGTTTGTGTTGAAAATATATTCAGTTTTGACAAGCGCAAATTCGAGTGTCGCGCGTTGAAACTTGATGGGAAAGCTGTCTTGGTAATAGGGATGCAATTCGTGAAGTGGGCTGGTACAGGAGAAATGGTAGAACGTAGAAAATTAGTATTATTAGAATAATTGGTAAAGACGCCAGCGTTGATGGCGCGTTTAATGCGCCAGTTCTCGTAGGATCACCGAAGTTAAGCAGCGTCCAGCGAGGTGAAGACTACGTGATGCTCGCATAACGGCCCAACTTAGGCTGGGTGAGGTTAATGTGGGTATTGTGGGTAGCAGGTTTGTGAGTTTCCAGCGAATGGAGGGTAACACACCCGTCATGATATGACCATGCAGTTGATTGCGAATTTCTACCCAAATTAAAAAATAGAATTGGTGGAGAAATCTATTTTCATCAGATAACTAAAGTTCTATATTCGAACGTCATTCATCTCTACTGTAATTTGGAATGTAGGTTTATGCCTTGAAGGGGCACTCAGAAAGGATATTAAATTTAGTGAATATCCTTTATTTCACTTTGTTATCATATTTGTGTTGATCACTTTCATATTATCACAACTACTCAAACTCGCTTTACTAAATCCACGCTGAACCCGGGACTTGAACCACCGACCTCCAGGTTGCAAGTCCACCGCTTTATCGATCAAGCTACTGAGGTCGGATTCGAAACCGGTTATAGTTCAAAGTAAGGCCCGCCCATGTCCACGCCCATCACCGGCGACAGCAGCAAGACGCCGGAGACAGCGGCCCGCCAGATATTCACCAAGCCCCCCTTCAGACTCTTCTTCAACGAGACCACAGTTCCGGGCCGCTCCGACATTTCCACGAGTCATCCTGCCACGTTTGGTAAGCTTGTCAAGGTACTGCTCTTTTTTTTGGTGATCTAACAACAGTGGTCATTCGCACCGTTTCCAAGTTTAGATATTAAAAAAAAAAAAAAAAAAAAAAAAAAAAAAAAAAACGAGTTCTCTGAAGGTATGACATCAGAGAATCTATCCCGTCTTTGTTATCCTCAAGAGAAAGAGGGGTAGATAGGGATGCTCGAGCAGGGGTAAGAACAGGACAATCCAAGATGTGTAAAACTTGAACTCCACATTGACAATCAGGAGGATTTTCTCTTCGAAAAGCTACTACTCTGTTCTGAATACTTCTCATTCTTTAGATATTTGTATTTGTAAGCGTTGTATTAATTAATAATAACGTCGCCTTATTTATACTGCCCGATTAGGACCATTAAGTCCCATTATTCCAAAAAAAACTCATCTACTGGTTTAGAAGTCTTGACCTAAGAACCAAAATAAATACTTGTCCGGTCTTGGCCTAAAAACTCTGGTTAATAGTTAGTTATCTGGTCTTCCAATAACACTGCAATAAAATAAAAAACCCACGTACATACTTGTTTAGAAGTCTTAACCAAAAAACTCAAATAAAATTTAAACTATTGTCTGGTTTTGACCTAAATGCCGAAATGAAAATGAAAACTACCTCTCTAACAGTCTAGACAGAAAACACTCAAATTTAATATTAATGTTTGAGTAATAGAACCTCTACCCACCTATACCTGTCAAGTTGTCGCAACCCAAACACAAAAATAATGTATGGCGTAGGTGACGCTATTACGCCTGAAAACATAAACCTGTAATTAGAGCTTTTAATTATAAATTCAGCACTGAATAATTAAGACTGAAATGAAATTAACCCTTCGCGATGTTTTCATGTAAAACCACGCCACACTGGAATAAAGCCAGACAGAGATGGCTGCTTCGAATTGTTGATGCCAAAACTTTTCCACACGAAGGATCTCAATTTTTCAGTACAAATCACCGATTAAAAGTTTCATTTCTACTGTCATATTTAGATAAAACAACTGGCGAAATTTATTTATTTGTAAAGTTTAGATTTATTTGTATTAAAAATAATATAGTTTCATTTTAATACAGATACCGTAAAATGTCATAAAACTCATTGTAAAAGTCAAGTCATAATTTACACTTCAATAGAGAATTTTACAATTACAATCTCATTACTTGTAACACTTGGTGAAATCTAGTTATTCTCTGAAGTACTTCTCTAAACTATTTCTCAACACTTAGCAAAACTCCATTTTGTACCACAGTCAACTTTATTATTATTTCTTAGTAAGTAAAAATCATGCGTATTATTAAACACTTGAAAGAGCCTAGCTTAGCAGCTGCTGATAATTCTGCTGACGCTGGGCTTGTAGATCCAATGATGCAGCAGCTCACTTCTTGCCAGATCAGGGCAGGTAAACAAAAGTCAGACCTCTTGTATGGTTAATTAATTTGAAAAATCGTATTTATATTCATAAGGATAAAGTCTCCTGGGTATGATGAAATTTTAACAAGAATATTAAATTTGTTATGGATTCGAAAACGTTTATACTTTGGGAAACGGTTTCTAAACTGGACATTATTTGCTGACCTGGCAAATATTTTCTACAAGCTGTTTAGCCCGTGCTTCGCTTCGATCTTTACCGGAACTTTTGTGAATATGGTGCACTTTTTTTTACCTTTTAATAAAATCTAAATATGAAATTTCAGCCACCGGAAATTTACCGGAATGGTAAAACAGCGATGAAAAAGTTCTTGGCTATCTTCCTACTTCGAATATTGAAAATTTCTTAAGTTCTTAAAACGCCTCCTAGGCATATAAGACGCCTGCATACCAAATTACCAAATTTAATACTCCAAGTACGTACTAGTAAGAGAAGCAGAAATGAATGAGTGAGTGATTGAATGACTTTCGCATTTATGAGTTTGTATACATTTTGGCAAATGTTTCTTTTAAGAAAAGTTTGATATTTTCATAAATATATTCCATTCCAACAAGCATCTTTTTTTCAAACGTTTCATTCAATATTTTCGTAAACATTTATTTTCTTGAACTGTTTCAAACATATTAACATCGCCCCAAACATTTTTTATTTTGATCAAAAGCATTATTTATTTCCTTTCCTCCTGATTTCAGTGAACTGTACCAAAGACAAGTTCTACTCCAAGTACGACTCGCGAACTCTACCGAATCCCAGAACTGTAGACTTCGTGAAGAGAGCACTGGAGGCGGGACCTCGCGACAAGCAACCTGCTCCGGAGACCGAGAGCCAGAGGTAAATATCATGGTATCATTCCAGAGAGCACTCTCACTGTCAAAATCCCCAAATCTCTTTTTACTGTCAAATTTCGTCAAAGAACAGAATTACAAATGATTTTTACGCCATCAGAGTGCAGTTAAAAAGGAGATTTGGGGATTATGACAGTGATAAAGCTTTCTGGAACGAGGGCCATATCTGGGAGGCTCATACAAATCCACTTGGAACCCCATTATAATTCTTCGAGAGAAAAAACAACTCTGTAGATCAAAAATTCCACAGTACGTCTAGTCTCCGTAACAGATGTCCAGACATTTAGATATTTTTTGAAAAATTCCTTCTCTTTGCACATACTTACAAATACGAAAAGAACCTTCATACAAATTTTCAGATTTGTAGGTGCTTATGGAATGAGGCGGTGTTTTGATCATGCATTATTAAGATGAGGATTACCTTTGATCATTTTGGACGATTTAGGGCGTATTTAATTGACGTTTTTGAAATACATCTGTGGACCTAATTGTTAGATGGGGAAAACTTATGCTTAGTCATTATTTAAGACCTCGATTTTGTCTATTAATTTCGCTCCTAATCTTCTGCTTTCCCCTCGCCCATCCTCTATATTCCTTTTCATTACAAAACTGTAATACTTCCCAACTTTCAAGCCCCTGTGACCAAACAAGAGAGAGAAATATAATGAGGAAGCCAACCTAGTCAATCCTTAAATACAATGCATAAAAAATAATCCGTCACCAGTTATTAGAATAAGTAATGCTCTTTTACATTTTTCATTTCCATAAAAAATATAGGGCGAAATAGACGTGACACAATAGGGACTTAACTAAAGCATCATTCTTGATGATGCAGATAATAATGCTCTAACAACAGCCTCAACCACTCATTATGCTTATAATAGCACTCTATTTACTGACAGTCGGGTTGAGACATATCTGTCCCATCACACTGACAGATTCGCAATACTAAAAAACCACAATAAAACCTTGACAAACAGATAGGAGGCTTATGAAATATATGAATGTATACATTGATTCGACCACCCATTGTTCTTGTTGATTTTTCGCTCTTCAGCGCTTTTTTATATCCAATGCGACCATTGTTTACATTTGTGTTTCAGTGTTGAAATATTTGTTACATTCCAACGCAATGATCATTGTATTTCGAAAGCTAGCTTTCCGGTTTCACATTGAGTGCAACGTTTTGTTTCGAAACGTTTCGCATTTTGCGTCGAATTTTAAATGCAAAGTGTTGCGAAGCTATGTTTCAGTCAGTGGGATTTGATTTAAAAAAAAAAAGCGGAGCCTGAAATGTCACAACGTTGAAGCTTTTACTGTTCTAAACTTTCTCATCATATAGAATTCTAGATTATACATTATTCATAGATGTCTCTTTTCAGATTAGGTTACAAGATTTCAAATGGCTTACCTACTGAATGAAGAGCTATTTAGAATCTCTTGCAATTTGTTTGTTTGTTTTTTTGTTTTGTTTTTTTTTTTTTTTTTTTTTTTTTTTAATATACAATTCTGTTCTCTAGGATCTGGTATAAAAACTCAGGATTTTTTTAGTAATCGAGCACTTTATTCTAATTTTGTATGTGCTTGTGCCTTACTTGCAAAACGGAAATTTCCTATCCTACAATAAAGATAGCACACTTTTCCAGAATCATAGTCATCAAATATCCTTTCTATGTGGTATGTCACCCATCAATACACCGTACAGAATGTCACCCATCAAAACACCGTTCATATACGGAATGTCACCTATGAAAGGGTACATCCACTTTCTTTTATAATTAAATGTCATAGTAAGTCGTTGCTCAATGTTGAAAATACAATGTATCCTTCTTTCTCTTTCGTCTATCTGATACAGACCTTTTCTCTCTCCCTACCATTGGTTCACCTGTTTCTTGTCTCATCCCTTGCTAGATGTCTCATCAGATTTGTTGTCTGTTCCTTGCTCTTTTTCTCATTCCTTCTTGATCTTTGCGCTGCATCCCTTCAGGGCCGTGTTTCTCAACCTGATGGAAAATCAACTAATAATTTTATTAGTAGATGGTAAGAAGTATATCAAACTGACTGCGTCACTTCAAGCACAAAATTTGTTAGCTTTTTGTGTGTTTCTTGTCACGGCCATGCCTTGGTGAACGCACCGCGTCGCAGGTCTAGTATTATTATAAATATTTGTGAGCATTTACAAAAGCTGCTATAGCCAATTCTTTTGGTGTGACCAACTTAACGCTGGCCCAAAATTTGTGCTTGGGAAAATTTGTGCGAGTTCCGCGGTCCAGCTGAATGAAACGGGGCCCAGTATTCCACAGCATTCTTCTTGTTCCTTTATTTATATCCCATTACTTTTTTCTTTCCATCTCTCCAAGTCCTATCCCTATCCTATGAATATAATCATTCTCAGTCTAGTCACATTCAAGCTTTGTGAAGTTTAATGTACGCACAAGAAAAAAATGCTGTTTTCTAGCATTTTAGAAATTTGCTATTATAATATTAACCCTGTATTTAACCGACGAGATGTCACTCAAATAAGCGTTATTCTATCCATGAAGTAATATTCTCACCTTATCGACATGCATTATCGAACCAAAACGCATGCTATTGATATTATTACAGCAGTGCTAAAAAAACACTAAAAAGAGCAACCTTTTAATTTATAATATTAAAACGCTCGTCAGCCATAAAATACAATAGAGGAGATTGAATAAAAGTGATGTTACTCAGGAGAACCAGCTTTCGAGCTATAAAACATCGGGTGGCTTTTGTCTTTCCCGCTTTTTCTTACTTTATGATACCTTCTTTGTTTCAGCATCAACAATATAGCTGAAAACTTTATATCTTGCAAAGTATCGTCTCACTTTTATATGTTTCACAGTAAAGACTTCACTTTTGTTTCTGTGTTTGCTTGTGAAGGTAACTTGCTCTTTACTGTGTCGTTTTCGACACAGAAAGAAATAAGAAAGTTTGTTTTTGTTTTTCCCCAGGAGAGATGATTTCACCAATTTCTATCATTTCTCTTAAAGAAATGCGAATTTCAGAAGGTTTGTGTCATCTACAGAAGTTATTGTCATAAGATCTACGCTGTCACTCAAATTTTGAGTAGTGTCATAACTGTCTTTGAGGACTGAATAAATCACAATGGTTGACTTTTATTTTAATTTACCAGTTTGATCTTTGCTTCTTCCTTTATTACTGTAGCATTATTGTTAAAGTTTCTCTATCTAGTACTTGGACAATTTTTGCGGACGTTACAACGCCTAATTCACTAGGCTGCTGGTTAGATCCTGGTGCATCCCCTGTAAATAGCTGACAACTAGGTTAGTAAGACATTTGCTTTTACTGACAGCCAGGCGGGTTGAAGTTTCGTTTGCGAATGTTGACTCCCCGTGTATAGCCCATCAGCCAGACTTTGTTGTTTTCCGCTATTCTCTCAGCTTTTATGTTTATGCTAATTCCTCGCAGCGACACGACCTCTCTCTGTTTCGCCATGATTAAAACTTGAGCCGGATTGAATACATCCGTTCTTCTAGGAATTCCGAATGTTCTTTGTTCGTTCTTTGAAGTTGAGATTAATTTTCTCTTACCAGGTCTGCTTTGTGGATGGGAGAAGGAAGCAGTAAGTTAATAAGCTTACTCATTAGCTTGTATGGCTGACATAAAAGTAATGAAAAAAATTCACCAGTGTAAAAAATGATGTAAATTAATTAGTTCATAAAGTTTATATTCAACAGTTAAGTGACTGTCTTTATTTCTAAAATCCTTTTTTCTGTGTACCCTTTGTGTCAATGATTTTTTTTTCTCCATCATTACTACTATCTTGTTGTTTTTTTTTTTTTTTTTTTTTTTTTTCATTTTCGTTTCTATTTTAGCTTTCAAACTGGGAGGTATTTGTCCCTGTGTGAATCACCTGCTTGGTAATAGTTTTGTCAGAAGTTTTTTTTATATGAGAAAATTCATTTTGGACTCAGTTCTGAGGCCGAGAAGGACAGTTGGGATTAAAAAAGTTAACTTAGCTTTAGTAATACATGGGTTCTCTAATAATAACGTATTACCAAGGTAGTTTGCCTGTGCCTGAAAGGGCTAACCCGTAATCCATTATTACTGAAAGCGCAAACATTTTTTAACGCTCCCATGGCCGTAAAAACGGCGAAGGGAAGAAGCGAGAAGTATTGTGTTGACATAAATGGGCGAGCGATCCGAGAGTGCATCTTCGGTATTGAATTTCCCATCACTCGGACGGAAAAGTGAACGGAAAAGCGGAGGAGGAAGAAAGTTGAGCGTTTTTCCGCGCTCTTTGTCCGGTTTCCATTATAATCAATTTAGAGTTGGCACAAGCAGGGAGGGGACGTTTAAGAAAATAAAGGAAAAGTATTATGAAATGAGAGCAGCATTAACTTAATGGAGTGTCGGACTTTTGTGGAAGGAAAATATTTAAGAAAACTTGAAATAATATTGATGAGAATTTTCTTTTATAAATAAACCTTACAAATCTTCGTCATCAGCGTCATAAAAAAGAATAGAATAGAAGAGAATTTTCCTTTGATATTAGAATTTCATTTATTTTGAGAAAGTTCGCAAAAAAAGTGAATTTGCTGTGTATTCGTAAAATGACAGTCGTTTCTTTGTCATTTCACTTTATTTTGTTTGAAAGTCTATAATCATATTGAGTACTTTAAATTATTTTTTATTATATTATTTTCATCTATCATCATATACACACGAAACTGTTTAATGGTACTGTGTTTGATCTATGTTATACAATATTCCATCGATACATATCTTCGATAATATCCCTACTGTTTCCTACCTCTATTTTCCTTTCCTGTCTCTATCTTCAATGATTCCTCAACTGTTGTTCATGGTTTCCGCTGTTCCCATTGATGATAATCCTTTCCACATTCACAGGTACGGTTGGTACTGGGATGTCAGCTTCACTGATTCCGCCATCCTGAATGACGACCGACTCAACTTCCACCACCAGTCCAATCCTCTCATCAAACTTCAGACTTCGGTCAACCTTGCGTCCAAAATCAACAAGGTCTTGGAAAATCCACCGAAGTAAATCGAGTTGTGGTGGACACAACCAACATATTGTTGGTAATATATTTATTTTTTCTTCTTTTCAATAAAAGCAATTTGACAGTACATACCCCCTGTGAAATTGAACTTGCGTTTTAAATAATTTATCATATTTTGAAGATGTATGATGAATCACTTTGTCACTAGATAAAATATATTGCCCAGTAGTGTTTCAGTTTATCAATTCAGAACAATCCCCTTTCACAACTTATATCTTTTTTAAATATAGAGTTTAGCAAACAATTTTATTAATGATTATAGTAGTGCTTGGGAAATTATACAGTTTATGTAATGATAGCTTTAGTTACTTGTCCTACATTTAAAGTCTAACTAAAGCTCTGAACCATACCTCTACTCTTTTTTTCATCTGACAAGTTTCATTTGAAAGCATAAGCTACCTCATTAGCTTTAATCTCTTCCCGTATGGAGTAGTGCTCTCTTTGAAGCTCGCCCACATATTTTTAAGTAGCTTTGTTGCAAACCAAGTATACTGATATTTCTGGATTATGTTGGCTGGATTTTTTCAAAACTTCTCATTGTTGAATGAAAATTAATTAACTACCTACTATGTCCTTGATAATGAAAAGATTTATTTCATTTTAATAATGGAGTCAAGTTTTAGGTTAGATATGCTACGTTGCACAAATACTGTACCCTTGTACATAGTTATGCTGTACCTCTATTTATTACACTGATAAATCTTATATATCCGTGTGAAACTCAGTGCCACCTCGCATGAAATTGACAAAACTGTAGTAAAATCTTCTGTAAACGTCTTCAAGTGACCACGACAGAAACTCGAGGAAACCGCAAACAATTGGAACTCTGTGATCTTTTAAGGAGCATCAGGACGGTTTTTCTGACTTGCACATCACATGCACTCCACTGGCTGTTGATTACAGCTCTGAAGAGCAGTGCTTCATTTATTTAAAGTGATGTTCACCACCTGTATATCAAGTCACTAGCCTCCACAAGCATTTAAAAGTTCTCTATAATACAGGGTGCGGCGCGGTAATGTCCCATTTTGAATCGCCCAGTGTGAAGCCGCACTTCTAATTAGCCAAGTTCAAACAAAGTTAGAAGATGCACAAACTACTAATTTTTTCGATTCAATTTAGCTCTATTGTCAAAATCATTTTATCAAAGCAACAGAAAGCTTATTGCGTGGAGAGTTATTTTTCGAAAAACAAGTGTATCGTAGCAGTACAGCGGGAGTTTGACATTGCACACCAAACTGTAACTCGATCTGCATGGAGGGGGTTTTCATGAAGTTTCCTAGGGTTGTTGTCACTCCAATAACGCATATTTTGTTTATTAACACAGCCTGAAATGTGAAAATGGGCTTCATCACTAAAGAAAACTATCGCATCTGGAAGTATGGAGTCAATCACGGTTTCACATGCATTTTGTTGTTGAATAAAGTCTCGCTCGAACAATTCCTGCACCACTACCATTTTGTAGGGATGAAAATGCAGTTCTTTATGAAGTATCCTCCGCAATGAACGGTCTGATATGCCAAGAGCAGCAGCATGCTTGCGAGCTGAGCGCCTAGGTCACTGCATTATCGCCTCACGTACTCGTTCAAGGTTTTGGGGGGTTGACACAGGCTGTGTTAATAAACAAAATATGCGTTATTGGAGTGACAACAACCCTAGGGAACTTCATGAAAACCCCCTCCATGCAGATCGAGTTACAGTTTGGTGTGCAATGTCAAACTCCCGCTGTACTGCTACGATACACTTATTTTTCGAAAAATAATTCTCCACGCAAAAAGCTTTCTGTTGCTTTGATAAAATTATTTTGACAACTGAGCTAAATTGAATCGAAAAAATTAGTAGTTTGTGCATCTTCTAACTTTGTTCGAACTTGTCTAATTAGAAGTGCGGCTTCACACTGGGCGATTCAAAATGGGACATTACCGCGCCGCACCCTGTACATATCATAGATATATTTACAACCACCTTTTCTAAAAGAGCGACATTAGGAAGAAGGAAGTTCATTAAATATTCAAGCAGTTAATTGGTTATTTGTATTTGAAGAGCCTAAAAAGCGTTTTGTCAATTTTGATGAAAGTTTTAATACCTACCGCCAGGCGTGTGAACTGTCGACCTCAATGTGAACTGTCGTTCCTTTAACTTAGAGTCAATAAATTAAAGAAAGATGAAAATTTGTACTTTGAGAAAAAAGTAAAAATATGGATTATCTTTGGTACTGGTGGAGTAAGAACTTCTTTACAATATTTGTAGGTAGCACAGTAGTTGAGCTTTCATCACTTTTCTGACTGCTTCGCCTTAATTTTCTTCTCCTGTGGTAATTCCGCCACTAGACGTTACCCATACAGGTAAATAATCAGTTTTATTCACTAGGTATGTGGGAACCCTGGGACATTCAAAGTACAGAATAGAATTTTTCTATCAAGTTGGGATCCCCAGGTCCCCATGCGTTGAAGTGCGCTTCTCCACTCGTCGACCCTATTTTAAGATATTTAAATCCTAATGAATAGGAATAAGATGTCCAACTTTAAAAATTAAAAAAAATATACTGTGGAAAAGCCCCGTGTTTCAAGTATGTTTTTTTATAACAAACTGGACTGGGGCATATTTTTGACAACCTAGAATGATCTACCAATTTATATGTCTTTTTGGAAGAGCGAAAAAAATGGACTAATGTGGAAGTTTGTAGCAGGATTGAGTGTCCCCGGGGTGAAATAATGTTACAGAAACAAGACAATGTACAAACTGGAGCAAACGCTTTCTCTATTCTCCTCAGGGACAAGAGAAAGAAAAAAAACAAATTAAAAGAAGAAAAATGTGAAAGTAGAACACGTGAATTAGTGAAACAGAAAGATTAAAAATAAAGGAACAAAAAATGCAACACAAAAGAAGAGAAAGAATATGAACGAGGAATTTTTTTTACAGGAATGGCAAAAAAAGGCTAACGGAAAAAAAGTCTCCTATTGCTCCGATATATTGAGCATCCATATGCTCGGATGGTGAATAGCTATAGCTCTTCTAACGTTTTTGAGGGTCACGAAGACTGAACTTTCAAATACTCGGATTATTTTTTACTTTCCTTATCTTATAATAAGGAAAGTATTGTATTGGTCGAAAATTTGACCTACCCAGTTTTTCACATTTCTGGACGAATCATGGCCTCAGGATACCAAAAAAGTTGTTTTCAGCCATTGGTCCGTGCGTCTGTCTGTCTGTCTGTGTGTGAACAGGATATCTCAAGAACGGTAAAAGCTAGAGACTTGAAATTATTTTGGTACACAAATTAATTTTATACACCAGACGAACCATGAAACTTTTGGTTGAAATCGGCCGCAAGATGCGGCCGCAGGGCCGCAAATACTAGCCGCAAGCGCCGCTTCTATAAATTGGTTAAAGATACAAAAAAATTAGAGAACACCATTTTCTTAAATTAAAAAAATAATAGGGGTCTATTCTGATCATTTTTTTGATATCTTGAACTTTTTGGAACTCGGCCCCAATTTACTGGTATTTGGGGGGGACCCGCTTTGACTAACTTTTTTATTATTCATCCTACATGGGGGTTGTGACATATCAAATTCAATGATTTTGAAGTGCTGATTACGAATTTGGCATTGATTTTTAGTTATCTGTTACCGTTGAGTCACCAGTGGCGGAATTCGACTCATTTTTGGGGGATAAGGAAAGTCGTGTGATGTTTACACCAGATTTTTTCAGATAGATAATGATGAGCCATGTGAATTTCCACTTATATTTTTTTGATCCCACTTATATAAAATCAAAACTCAGCCCTTTATTATGTGTTTTTCTGACCCTACGATACAAACAAGACATTGCCCAGCATTTACATTTCCTATCCCTTTGTAAAACCCTTTGTAAAACCGATTAATTAAAGTTCATACCAAAACTGTGTCCATCCATCGGAATTTTGTTAAACAACAACAAAAATCAATTTAGTGAAAAATATCTTTGTTTTTTCTTCTTAGAACGGAGTAATTCACATACACCTTTTTCTTACCAAGAGCAGCAATTGGCGTATACTCTTGAGAGTCTTGAGCCCCCAAATTATAAAATGGTAGTATTTTGTACAAAAAAGGAGCAATTGGAGTCCGTCCTTAAAAAGATTAGTAACAAAACGGAACGAGAAAAACATGAGAGTAAAAAAGGAGTGGAGTAAAAAGACAATAATGAAAAAGTGGTGACTTGAAGCAGGCAACATATTCTGTGTTTCTTTTTCTCCCCATCGGTCACGGCCTGTCAACTTCTCACTGGATTGCTTCTGTTTCTGTCCTTGTTTTCTTTCCATTAATTCCCGTTCCTTATGAGGGAGTGAGAGATCCTCTTTCAGCTTGACCTCTTCTTTCTTGTCTTGTACAATCTCCTTCTGTTCTCTCATCCCTTTCCCTCCTGTAGTTTTCTCTGAGTGTCTGAATTATCGTCCCTACTCCCAAGCGTACTTGCTACGAGTATCTCCTCGCTCTTGTTCGTCCAACGTCTAAACCTTCTGTTTTAATTATTCGTTACTTCATGGAAGACTATTGATTACTCCAACATACCTATGTGCAATGTACATTGTGTGTATTTATTTGTGCATCAACAATATCAACATACTCATACATAAATGGCTATTGCATGTGGAACCTCAACTATCTTACCGACCTTTTCAACTTCTTGTGAGCTGATTCCATACCTTTCCTCTGTGCCTCACCTTATTTCTCCATGTCTTCTTCTATGGCTCGGTCCATTCAGAACGTGGTCAACATTGTTCAGAATATGGTTGTCATTGTTCATAACGTGGTTGTCATTGTTCAGAACGTGGCTGTCATTGTTCAGAATGTGGTTGTCATTGTTCAGAATGTGGTTGTCATTGTTCAGATTATGGTTGTCATTGTTCAGAATGTGGTTGTCATTGTTCAGAATATGGTTGTCATTGTTCAGAATGTGGTTGTCATTGTTCATAACGTGGTTGTCATTGTTCAGAACGTGGCTGTCATTGTTCAGAATGTGGTTGTCATTGTTCAGAATGTCGTTGTCATTGTTCAGAATATGGTTGTCATTGTTCAGAATGTGGTTGTCATTGTTCAGAATGTGGTTGTCATTGTTCAGAATATGATTGTCATTGTTCAGATGTGGTTGTCATTGTTCAGAACGTGGTTGTCATTGTTCAGAACGTGGCTGTCATTGTTCAGAATGTGGTTGTCATTGTTCAGAATGTCGTTGTCATTGTTCAGAATATGGTTGTCATTGTTCAGAATGTGGTTGTCATTGTTCAGAATGTGGTTGTCATTGTTCAGAATATGATTGTCATTGTTCAGATGTGGTTGTCATTGTTCAGAACGTGGTTGTCATTGTTCAGAACGTGGCTGTCATTGTTCAGAATGTGGTTGTCATTGTTCTTAATGTGGTTTTCATTGTACACATGTGATTGCCTTCCTCAATCAGCTGCGTATAATTGTGCAGAGTCTGATAGAGGTGTTTTTTTTTTTTTTTTTTTTTTTTTTTTTCAAATTGAGGTGTTTCTGGTCTTGTCCTCGTTTATTGTTGGCTATAATTTTTCTAATGCCCCAAAGATTGTGTTGACTTTAACGTAACCTATTACTTTGTTCGCAAACTAATGATCAATAAATAATAAATCGGAAAACAAAAAGTACAGTACACGTAGTACTGAGAGAGAAAGTGCAATGTCTGAATGAAAATTGTATGCAGAATGTAGATACACAATAAAATTCATTATTACTAGTAATGTTTGTTCTTACAAAATCTTTATCCTATTCCTTGGAAGTACCATTGTAAATTAAACTTATGTCTGAATTCACTCGAGACAAGATTTTAATGTCATTTCTACTTCCCTCTTCTATTATTTTTGAGAGGTGCTTCTCAACTGGAACGTTATAAGCACCTTTAATTTTCTCATCATTTTGTCTATACATTAACTCATTACCAGGTTCATACTCACTTGTCTCGTTCTTGCTGAAAAGGTCATAGTCGTCGTCATCTGCTTCCTCCAAGTGTTCCAAACTGCCGAGAGCGACGCTGAGGGCCACCATGATGAACACAATGCTTACTCGAAATCTAGCGATCCAGCAGATCAATGGGTTGAACATCTCATAGTTTTCTCGCTCGGTGACTTAGTGAGATCGGACAAGCTGGGTGGTCGAATCCGCCATTGTGGCGAGCAAACAATTTTTAGGGTTCTATTTGTAGATCTCAAACTGTCGCGTTCAAGTTATGTAAATAAACATTTTCTGTTTGAAATCGTAGGAAACATTGACACCAAAAATATACTATTGCTATTGCCTTATTTTGAATACCTTTACGAGGATTTCCAGTTTACAAGTTAGTAGACATTTAATAAAGTTAATCACAAGTTGAAGAAATGTTTACAGGAAAAATGTACAAAATGCCTAAAAAAATACCCAATGGTTACGGAAACTATGTTTTCCTCTTTCTTAAAAGTACTCAAAGCGTATAGACATCAAAAATTCGAGGATTGAGTTTGGTGTATGTAGGCACGAACAAAATGGAATGTAAAAAACTGCCAGTACCAAAAATTTTGCGCACTTGAAAAAAAAGCGGCGAAAAAAAAAAACAAATCTTTAAAGAAATCAACTCTGAAAATGCATTTCGTTTAAAAAGAAGGAGGTAAGAGAGAGGAAATTTGTAAAGCAAAAATTTCAACCCCCAAATTTGGTTCACGAAAATGAAAGAAAAAAATCTAGTTTATATAAATAAATAATAAAAAAAACTTGAAAACCACGATCAGACACGATCACGATCTGAATTCTTAATAAATTCGACACTGCTGATATTCTAAATTTCTAATTTTTAATGGATTATACAAACCAATTTTTAAAATATTCTAAATTATAAAAAAGAATTAGGTAGTTTTAAAAATTCGGAATATTTCTCTCTGAGCTACATGACGCACGCCTCACGGAATACCGAAGCAAGTGTCTGTATCGAACAAAACTCCCCCTGCAAGACTCTCCCTCATTCTCTCCCATTTTATTCCCTTTTCAGATTGCATCCCTCCCTTGTCCCTTTCTCTCGTATTTTCCATTTTCATCCCTAACCAGAACTCCCCTCCGCCCCTACCTCTGAAAAATCCCTCTAGCCCTTCCCTCTCTTTTTCCCTCTAGCATTCCCTCTCTTTTCTCCCTCCTTCCTTTGTCCCACATCCTCCTCTCTCTCCCTCTCATCCTGTTCTATAGAAAATTTCCCACGTCCGTGTTCTCTACCACTGAAAAACCCTCCATCTTTATCCCATTTTTTCGCTTATCCCGTTTTCATCATCCCTCCCTCAACTCTTTGTTCAACCCCCTCCCCCACTCTTGTTTCTGTCTTCCTTCTCCCAATTTTCCTCCCGTCGTTTCTTGAACTCATTCCCCCCCCCCCCTTTCCCTCTCCCACTGTTTTTGCGTTTCTCATTTGTACTCTCTTCTTCTTTTTCTTTCTCATTCCTTTCTCTTCTCCCTCTCCTTCTCTTCTCCCTCTCTCTTTCCTCTCTTCTCCCTTCTCTTCTCCTTCTCCATATCTCTTTCTCCCTTCCTCTTCTCTCTCCTTCTCTTCTTCTCTTTCTCCCTCTCCCTCTCTTCTCCTTCTCTTCTCTTTCTTCTCCCTTCCTCTCTTCTCCTTCTCCATATCTCTTTCTCCCTTCCTCTCTTCTCCTTCTCCATATCTCTTTCTCCCTTCCTCTCTTCTCCTTCTCCATATCTCTTCTCCCTCACTCTCTTCTCCTTCTCCATATCTCTTTCTCCCTCACTCTCTTCTCCTTCTTCATATCTCTTTCTCCCTCACTCTCTTCTCCTTCTCCATATCTCTTTCTCCCTTCCTCTCTTCTCCTTCTCCATATCTCTTTCTCCCTTCCTCTCTTCTCCTTCTCCATATCTCTTTCTCCCTCCCTCTCTTCTCCTTCTTCATATCTCTTTCTCCCTTCCTCTCTTCTCCTTCATCATATCTCTTTCTCCCTTCCTCTCTTCTCCTTCTTCATATCTCTTTCTCCCTCCCTCTCTTCTCCTTCTCCAAATCTCTTTCTCCCTTCCTCTCTTCTCCTTCTCCATATCTCTTTCTCCCTTCCTCTCTTCTCCTTCTCCATATCTCTTTCTCCCTCACTCTCTTCTCCTTCTCCATATCTCTTTCTCCCTCCCTCTCTTCTCCTTCTTCATATCTCTTTCTCCCTTCCTCTCTTCTCCTTCTCCATATCTCTTTCTCCCTCCCTCTCTTCTCCTTCTCCCTCCCTCTCTTCTCCTTCTTCATATCTCTTTCTCCCTCCCTCTCTTCTCCTTCTCCAAATCTCTTTCTCCCTTCCTCTCTTCTCCTTCTCCATATCTCTTTCTCCCTTCCTCTCTTCTCCTTCTTCATATCTCTTTCTCCCTCCCTCTCTTCTCCCTCTTCATATCTCTTTCTCCCTCCCTCTCTTCTATTATTCAACAGAATCCATATCAACTGTCTTACTCCTACAGAACTTTCAACTTTTGTCCTCCTCACAGAAAACTTTTATAAAGAAAAATACCGCCAGTTAACTGATCATAGCCCAGGCAAATTAGTGCTCTAGCGGCAAAAAATTGCTCAATAGCTGGAAATCGTTTTAAAACCCTTAAAGGGGTCCTGAATAATGGGTATATGAGTTTGCGACGGATTTTAGGTTGTGCTTCCGAGTTTAGGGCCTAAATAGTGCAAATTTTTTGCACTTTTTTTAAAATTGCGCTTATAACTCAAAATGTATTTATTCTACAGAAAATTTTACTCAGTTCTTATCTAAGGAGCATAAAATTATGCGTGTAATGACGTTTGAATCATTAAAATAAGTTAAGTCGTTCAGCCACAATCGCTCCTCAAAGATGGGTAGTTTTTTCAAACATAGCTCAAATTTTGAAAATTCTCAACTTTTAACGCCTGTAAATCAAAAAAGACTGCACCAATTGAAAATTTTAATAGAACCGAACTTGTAGAAAATGTAATTTTAAGTAAAACACACTGTTTAAAATTTGAAATTTGCTCACTCCAGTGCTGAGATATGAATTTTAAACCGAAAGAGTTCCTAGAGCCAAATTTTCGCTAAGGCAGTGCAACGCAAAAAACTTCGTCTGAACTCTAAAATTATCACATTCTTACAACTTTTCAAGCAAAACTGAACGTTATCTACTGAATTCAGTCGAATAGGTAGTTTAAAATATTGAGAAACTTGCACTGAATTTTACTAAGATCTATTTACTGAACATGTGATTTCAAGACAGCAGGCACACTATGGAGGATGTAACTTGTTTTATATGCGGGAACATTGTGCAAGAAGGAGCGGATAGAGGAATATTAAAGGAAAAGTCACTTCGAACGTTTATTGAGGCCAGCAGGAGGAGGAATGATGGCATCACACGTGGTTACAGACTCAGAAATCTGTTATACTTCACGAGAAGTGTCGCAAAGGTGTCTACACGAAGGAGTCAAACATTGTAAAGGCCGAAAAAGAAGCAGGAAACGGAAGCCGTGTGACAAGAGGCCGTGAGGAAATACCAAAATTCAACTTTAAGGAGCTCTGCTTGTACTGTGGAAAAGATGCCTCTGAAAGCTTCAAGGTCAAACAGAAAAAGCTTCCTCTTCATAGACGTGAAATTCAGACACAAGAAATAATGCAAAAAATTAAAGGTTCTGCAATTGCCAGAGGAGATGAAATGTGGGCGGTGGTATTGCGTAAGATGGCAACTGAATCAGACCTCGTAGCCGCTGAAGGCAAGTACGATTCTTGTCGTGGTATGTTCTTTAATTCACACCCATCTATGGATCCTGATGCAGCTCAAGGTATATCTGGACGAGGGGAGTGAATTAATGTAGTAAAGACCTAAGTTTCCCAGTTACTGGGGTTTAACGAAGAAAAGGCCGCTGGTTCAATAACGCTACTACGAAAGGTGTAGGTGTATTAAAGAGTATTAAATTTACACGGAAAGATAAAAGGAAGAAATAAACTACTACTATGAAATGAGATTGGATGATCTTACCATGAGTACTTGTACCAAGTACTTACGCCTTTAGAAGGGGATCAAAGGTGGTAGATCGAGGAAGGAGAGAAGACGTACCCTGACCACTGGTTGTTACAATCTGAACGAGGCATCGTCGTTCCCAATCTATCGTACCGAATCTCTGGCTTTCTTTGTAAGATCATATGATATGCCTATCATCTGATATCGAAGTGTTATCTCTAACAGTTAGGGGCGTAGAGATCGAGTGATATGCGCGGGGTAAGTTTGGAGTCAATTCAAACTGGAGTCACATGGCGTGAACATGGAGAGTTCGCTCAAACTGGTCACTAGTGGGATTGATTTCACCTTCAGTATGGAGGTTCTAGGTACTAACGACTTCTTAGGAGTGAAGCACTGAATACCCCCCCATAGCATGGAACGTATCATGGGCTTATCATCACTAAAAATTCATTAACTCAATTCGTATATGACAACGCCGATATAAACATGGATACCATTGATGGCCATGAAAAGTGGTTCACTCCTAAGAAGTCGTTAGTACCCAGAACCTCCATATTATCTTTTCCACAGTAGAAGCAGAGCTCCTTGAAGTTGAATTTTGGTATTTCCTCACGGCCTCTTGTCACACGGCTTCCGTTTCTTGCTTCTTTTTCGGCCTTTACAGTGTTTGACTCCTTCGTGTGGACACCTTTGCGACACTTCTCGTGAAGTATAACAGATCTTTGAGTCTGTAACCACGTGTGATGCACATCATTTCTCCTCCTGCTGTCCTCAATGAACATTCGAAGTGACTTTTCCTTTAATATTCCTCTATCTTTGCCTTTGATATGTTGTAGTCACTGTAGCCGAGTGAGTTAGCGCGCTAGGCATTGCACGCATGGTGACCTGGGTTCAATTCCCAGCGGGATGGGATTTTTTCTGCTCTGTACTTGGATGTTCGGGTCCACTCATACTTCGTGAGTCGTGAGGAAAAAAGAGTAGCTGCTTTGATATGAAGCAGCGACCAGTGGCTGAATCATAGGCACACAAATAATACAAGATATTGTAAATTAAACTGGCAAAGTTCTATGATTCTGCGGTACCCACTAAAACTGTGACATAACAACACAAAGAAAATGCATTTTTATAATTATATTATTAATATTCCTTCTTGCACAATGTTCCCGCATATAAAACAAGTTACATCCTCCATAGTGTGCCAGCTGTCTTGAAATCACAACATGTTCAGTGAAGATCTTAGTAAAATTCAGTGCAAGTTTCTCAATATTTTAAATTACCTATTCGACTGAATTCAATAGATTACGTTCAGTTTTGCTTGAAAAGTTGTAAGAATATGAGAATTTTAGAGTTCAGATGAAGTTTCTTGCGTTGCACTGTCTTAGCGGAAATTTGGCGCTAGGGACGAAAAATCATATCTCAGCACTGGAGTAAGCAAATTTCAAATTTCAAACAGTATTTTACTTAAAATTACATTTTCTACAAGTTCGATTCTATTAAATTTTTCAATTGGTGCAGTCCTTTTTGACTTACAGGCGTTAAAAGTTGAGAATTTTCAAAATTTGAGCTATGTTTGAAAAAACCACCCATCTTTGAGGAGCGATTGTGGCTGAACGGCTTAACTTTTTTTTATGATTCAAACGTCATTAGACGCATAATTTTATGTTCCTTAGATAAGAACTGAGTAAAATTTTCTGTAGAATAAATACATTTTGAGTTATAAGCGCAATTTTCAAAAAAGTGCAAAAAATTTGCACTATTTAGGCCCTAAACTCGGAAGCACAACCTAAAATCCGTCGCAAACTCATATACCCATTATTCAGGACCTCTTTAAGGGTTTAAAACGATTTCCAGCTATTGAGCAATTTTTTGCCGCTAGACCCCATTTTAGCACTAATTTGCCTGGGCTATCAACCATACGGGCTAAGAGTACAAAGGTTCAGACGGCCCCACGTATATACTGTGTCATATGGGGAAAGACGGCTGGAATATGTCATCCCAACCCTCCTCAATACATACTGTCAATCATTTCTAAACGAGGAAAATAAAAATAAGTTAAAAATTAAAATCAAAGAAAATATACTGTCAAAAAGACATATTTTACAATAATTCATGTTGCTGTTGTTATGATTGTGCTATGTTGCTGTTGTTGTAGCAGTAAGGGTAAAAGTACAACTGGAAATATTGTTAGCTAATATAGAGAAATTTGATGCTAATATAGAAAAAAGCTTACATAAAGAAATTTGGTAAATAACCTACTGTGTAACAATTGAATACCACTGATTAGTATAATGTTTACAATTTGTATAATTTTTTTTTTTTTAAAGTAGCGTTACGAGTTGCTGTGAGAGAACATCTCCAAAAAAAGTTAGACTTAGCTTAGGAGATTATTATTATTGTACCTCTAAAATTGTAAAAATAAATATAAAATATTCAATTCAATTCAAAAAAAATTCTCTTTCATATCTCTTCTCCCTCCCTCATTTTCTCTCCAATCCTTATCTATTCTCCCTCCCTCTCTTCCTCCCTCTCTCCTTCTCTATCCTCCCCTCCCTCTCATCTCTCTCCCATATCTCTTTCTCCCTCTCTCCCTTCACTTCTCCCTCTCCAATCTCTTTCCTCCCTTCCCTCCATCTCTTCTCCTCCCTCTCCATACTCTACTTTCCTCCCTCTCCTCAATCCTTCTCCTATCTCTCTCCTCCCCCTCTTCACCATCTCCTATTCTTTCTTATCTCTCCCCTCCTTCTTCTCCTTCTCCATAACTCTTTCTCCCTCCCTCTTCTCTTCTCCATACTCTTTTCCTCCCTCTCTTCCATATCTCTATCTCTTTCTCCCTCCCTCTCTTCTCCTTCTCCATATCTCTTTTCTCTCCCTCCCTCTCTTCTCCCTCCCATATCTCTTCTATCCCTCCTCTCTTCCTTCACTCTTCTCCTCCCTCTTCTCTCTCCATATCTCTTCTCCCTCCCTCTCTCTTCTCCTTCTCATTCTCCTCTTCTCTTCCCCTCCCTATCTCTTCCCCTCTCCTCTCTCTCCATATCTCTTTCTCCCTCCCTCTCTTCTCCTTCTCCATATCTCTTCTCCCTCCCTCTCTTCTCCTTCTCCATATCTCTTTCTCCCTCCTCTCTTCTCCTTCTCCATATCTCTTTTCCCTCCCTCTCTTCTCCTTCTCCATATCTCTTTCTCCCTCCCTCTCTTCTCCTTCTCTCATCATCTCCCTCTTTCTCCCCATCCCCCCTCTCTTCTCCTTCTCCATATCTCTTTCTCCCTCCCTCTCTTCTCCTTCTCCATCTCATCTCTTTCTCCCTCCCTCTCTTCTCCTTCTCCATATCTCTTTCTCCCTCCCTCTCTTCTCCTTCTCCATATCTCTTCTCTCCCTCCCTCTCTTCTCCTTCTCCATATCTCATTCTCCCTCCCTCTCTTCTCCTTCTCCATATCTCTTTCTCCCTCCCTCTCTTCTCCTTCTCCATATCTCTTCTCCCTCCCTCTCTTCTCCTCTCCATATCTCTTTCTCCCTCCCTCTCTTCTCCTTCTCCATATCTCTTCTCCCTCCCTCTCTTCTCCTTCTCCATATCTCATTCTCCCTCCCTCTCTTCTCCTTCTCCATATCTCTTTCTCCCTCCCTCTCTTCTCCTTCTCCATATCTCATTCTCTCCCTCCCTCTCTTCTCCTCTTCTCCATATCTCTTTCTCCCTCCCTCTCTCTCCTTCTCCATATCTCTTCTCTTCCCTCCCTCTCTTCTCCTTCTCCATATCTCATTCTCCCTCCTCTCTTCTCCTTCTCCATATCTCTCTCCCTCCCTCTCTTCTCTCCTCTCCATATCTCTTCTCCCTCCCTCTCTTCTCCTTCTCCATATCTCTATTCTCCCTCCCTCTCTTCTCCTTCTCCATATCTCTTTCTCCCTCCCTCTCTTCTCCTTCTCCATATCTCATTCCCTCCCTCCCCTCTCTTCCTCCTCTCTCCATATCTCATTCTCCCTCCCTCTCTTCTCCTTCTCCATATCTCTTTCTCCCTCCCCTCTCTTCTCCTTCTCCATATCTCATTCTCCCTCCCTCTCTTCTCCTTCTCCATATCTCATTCTCCCTCCCTCTCTTCTCCTTCTCCATATCTCTTTCTCCCTCCCTTCTCTCATTTCTCCCTTCTTCTTCATATCTCTTTCTCCCTCCCTCTCTTCTCCTTCTCCATATTCTCTTTCTCCCTCCCCTCTCTTCTCCTTCTTCATATCTCTTTCTCCCCTCCCTCTCTTCTCCTTCTTCATATCTCTTTCTCCCTCACTCTCTTCTCCTTCTCCTCCTATCTTCTCTCAAGCGTGTAAGTCGATTTAAAATTGCTCCTACTATTATAATATTTAAATATGGATTTACTTACTTTTTGTGAATAAAGTTGTATTTTTCTGGAAGAGGAAGTGTTTTTTCCTTGGTTAAAAAGTGCTTAAACTCACTAATAAGTTAATTTAATATGTTTTATTAACACTTAATTGTGACTTGATTGAAACAAAGCAATTTTCCTTTGTCTAAAGTGAATATTTTAAAAACTACGATTTTGGTTAAAATATACTAATTCTGGATAAGTATCAACTTTAATTGAGAATCTTTTTTTACACAATCCATTATTCAATAAGTTTAATCAATTTAAAAACGATTTTTTTGAAGTTTAAATGTAATTAAAATATGAATTTTAATCAATAATTTTGATAAATTTTAAAACAAGTCTAATCAATAATCACTACGTCATCAACTCAAAACAAAGAAAACGATAGGAAAATAAACTGTCAATCAAAATATAAACAAGAAGAACAAAAAAAGACATAAAAAAAAAACACGAAAGTTTGAATTTTTAAAATAAGTAATCAAAATAACATTAAAATAAATAATAGACACGGTTTATCGTTAAACTGCCGAGTACATTGCCCTTTAATCAAATCGATCACTGATCAACAACTGATAACGATAACGAGATAGGTCAGTGTCATTCATTCTCCATTCATTCGGTGCTTCCTCTTGCTGAGGTAACATAGTAAAGTTGCGACATCATGACTAGCCTGTGTGGAAGATGCAATGACCCACTACCAGGGGATGGAGAGCTGGATGCTTCATGCTGCTCACTCTGTAAGAAGAAGTATCACTTTGCATGCAATACAATTAGTGAGGTGTCTTGGCGTACTTACGGTCCTGATAGGAGAGGAGCATGGAAATGTTCCTACTGCAAGGAGAACTCCAACAAGAGTACTACCGGCACCGGCGCTAACACCCCCAAGGAGACTCCCAAGTCATCTACTGGTAACATTCCCATGACTATTGAAGACTTAGGTAAGAGGTTTGTTGAAATGGAGACATCACTTTCAGGCAAGTTAACTGATTTCGAGGAATCATTAAATTTCTATGGAAATATAATGGACGAATTGGCCAAGTCAATAAAAAGTATTGAGACTAAAAACTTGCTAATTGAAAAAAGGTTAACGACTCAGGAGGCGGAGAATGTTGAGCTGAAAACTAGGGTGAAGGAACTCGAGGGATTACTGCGTCAGCAGGAACAGAGGGAACAGGCGACCAAATTGGAGATTTCAGGCTTGAGAAACCCAGCGGTGAACGAAAACCAGACTGTCCAGAAGCTATTAGAACTAGCCCAGCTTCAAGAGGAAAACTTTCAATTCAAGGCGGAAAAGATAGTTAAGAAGCCAAAGGAGGGACAATCTGGTACTTCTAACACTAAAATAATAGTACAGTTCAAAACGGTCGAGACAAGAAACATTGTGCTATCCAAAATTAAAAGTGGTAAACTATACCTAAAACTAAGTGAACAAATCCAGGGTGGGGAAAAAATTTATTGCCATGAGTACCTCACACAGTACTACAGAAAATTACTCTATGAGGCTAATAAGGTCAAATTTGATAAAAAGTATTCATACTTATGGGTCAAAAACGGAAAAATACTCTTAAAGAAGACTGTTGACTCTAACATTGAATCGTTAATCTGTATGAACGATTTAAGCAAAATGTAGCCCAATTCTTACATATTATAGTTCTCAATGGATAACATACATAACACATGATTAATAGCAACCTAAATTATTTCAACCAAATTACTAGCATTACAACAAAATGTGAAGTTTGTCATGATTTAATTGACTGGAAAAATAAATTAAATAATGATTTATTTACAGTTCTTCATATAAATCTTATGTCAATAAAAAGCAAATGGGATCTCCTTCGTGTGAAGATTGAGCCAGTACTAAAGGAGTTGGACCTACTGATCCTGACGGAAATCAAGGTCAACGAAGAAGAGGCAGTCGCTTACCAACTCGAAGGCTTCCAGCAGATGAGTAAGTGTAGAGTAGCCAGGTACCAGGGCGGGGGGGTAATGATCTTTTATAAAAATGGCATACAAGTAGAAAACTTGATGTACAACCTTGAGGAATCAGAGAGCCTGATTATCAAGGCTACTGACCCTCAACGTAAATTAGAATGTACTGTACTTGCTATTTACCGAGCCCCGAACTTAAACATAAATAAATTTCTGGATGACCTAAATTTCTGGCTTCAAAATGGGTCCATTTCGCCAGCACCACCACCTTTAAAATGTAATGTTTTTTTTACATGGCTAATTTGTGCTTATTTTGTGCTTCTTTGTGCTTCAAACCCCGAATTTTGTGCTTCAACGATGAGGGCGCTACGCCCATTTCAATTTGGTGGTGCTGGGGAAACGGTAGAACCACCACTTTCGAAATGTAATGTTTTTTTTACATGGCTAATTTGTGCTTATTTTGTGCTTCTTTGTGCTTCAAACCCCGAATTTTGTGCTTCAACGATAAGGGCGCTACGCCCATTTCAATTTGGTGGTGCTGGGGAAACGGTAGAACCACCACTTTCGAAACGTAATGTTTTTTTTACATGGCTAATTTGTGCTTATTTTGTGCTTCTTTGTGCTTCAAACCCCGAATTTTGTGCTTCAACGATAAGGGCGCTATTGCGATTTTTCGGAGACCCCCCTCCCCCACACCCATTTCCCCAGCACCACCACTTTTGATTCGTAATACTTTTTTGATGTCAAATTAATCCTTGAATTTTGTGCTAATTTGTGCTTCAAACCCCGAATTTTGTGCTTCAACGATAAGGGCGCTACGCCCATTCCACTTCGGGGGCCCCTGGGGAACCACCAGAACCACCACTTTCGAAACGTAATGTTTTTTTTACATGGCTAATTTGTGCTTATTTTGTGCTTCTTAGTGCTTCAAACCCCGAATTTTGTGCTTCAACGATAAGGGCGCTACGCCCATTTCAATTTGGTGGTGCTGGGGAAACGGTAGAACCACCACTTTCGAAACGTAATGTTTTTTTTACATGGCTAATTTGTGCTTATTTTGTGCTTCTTTGTGCTTCAAACCCCGAATTTTGTGCTTCAACGATAAGGGCGCTACGCCCATTTCAATTTGGTGGTGCTGGGGAAACGGTAGAACCACCACTTTCGAAACGTAATGTTTTTTTTACATGGCTAATTTGTGCTTATTTTGTGCTTCTTTGTGCTTCAAACCCCAAATTTTGTGCTTCAACGATAAGGGCGCTATTGCGATTTTTCGGAGACCCCCCTCCCCCACACCCATTTCCCCAGCACCACCACTTTTGATTCGTAATACTTTTTTGATGTCAAATTAATCCTTGAATTTTGTGCTAATTTGTGCTTCAAACCCCGAATTTTGTGCTTCAACGATAATGGCGCTACGCCCACATAAAGTTCTCAACAATTGTCTACAAATTCTCTCCCTAACCTTGTGAACTGCACAGTGTAGCCAGATGTTCAAACATCTCTGAGCATGCAGGGTACCATTCAATTTGCGCGTGGGATTTTTTCATTCCGTATGTATTCAAATTATTGAACAAAGCATACAGGGTGGCCCATTTTAAATGACGCACCCGTTTTACTCGGCCCCTGTTGGAGATACAGAAAATTTATTCTGAGGACTTTTTCATAACTCGGAGGGGGAAATCTCGTGGTGACCTTGGATTTTTTCTCAAGGTCACCCTTCAAGATCAGATCAAGGTCAACTTCATTTTCTTAAATGGAATGACCCATTTTTTATTTCATATTCGTAATCTACGTAAATTTCTACATTCATTACACTATTTACTTGCTATCTCTCTATAGCCAATTAAAAAAGAAAAAAAAAATTGAAATTTTCCGGAATGAACTTTTTTCTTCAAAGACTGAATTCAATTGATTTGTGTGTTTGACTTTCTTCTTACCTGCTAACTTGGCACCTATCGCCGCCGAAGTTGTTCGAACGTACCCCCATCGACCTCTATACACATTTGAACGCGCCTCTCAAACTCCTCCACACTTTTCAACAACACAATGTCCGGTATTTGCTCACATGCTCTCTGGATTCTTTCCATCATGTCCTCGCGAGTAATTGGAGCTTCTTTATACACTAAATCTTTCAATTTTTTTTTTGGCCAATTCATCATTATTTTACATGATACTTACTACGTTGTAGCACATTTTCATTATTATTTCAATTTTTTTTTCTTTTTTAATTGGCTATAGAGAGAGATAGCAAGTAAATAGTGTAATGAATGTAGAAATTTACGTAGATTACGAATATGAAATAAAAAATGGGTCATTCCATTTAAGAAAATGAAGTTGACCTTGATCTGACCTTGAAGGGTGACCTTGAGAAAAAATCCAAGGTCACCACGAGATTTCCCCCTCCGAGTTATGAAAAAGTCCTCAGAATAAATTTTCTGTACCTCCAACAGGGGCCGAGTAAAACGGGTGCGTCATTTAAAATGGGCCACCCTGTATAAATTAACTATTAGCAATACGATTAGTATCTAAGTAACTACTAAACATAGTAAAATTAAATAGATATGTATCTAAATAGATATGTATATGTATCTAAATGGATATATATTATGTATAATAATAATATAAAGATCATAACGTTAAATTATGTTCATCAGAGATACTTGAATGCTTTATTATACTTACTTAATATGAATTGATGTTTCATCTATCCTTTATTTTTCGAGGGATTAAGTTTTTGGAACAACAACAAAAATAAATTGCCTACCATACCCTAATCAGGCTGGGCACGAACCAATTGTAAAATTAATTAAAGATCCCACTAAGAAAAAGTCATTGCAACAAATTTCAGTGAGCTATACGGGGATAAAGGGGATACGGATTAAATTCAGAGAAACCCAGGCCTGGGTGATACTGTATGGAAGTGGAAGCTCTGTATAAGATAATATACTATGTATATACAATATACCTATTCATTAGTAAATAATATACAATATACTCTAAGAAAAAAAATGCTAACGAAAAACTTTAGGTAAGGGGTAGGTCGATACTAAGACACATTCCGTGGTTTAACGATTGTGACTATAGCCCGAGGTCTAGAAATCCTTAGTTCAATCTCGGGTTGTGCTAAAAGAATCTACCAATTTTTTTCCTCCCAACACGTGAGACCGCTATTTCGGGCCAACCTAGGCTGATAGAGATTAATTGATATTTATTTCGCAATCTTATTGCCTTTTTCACATATTTAAAACAATATTCTGCACTCCTTTTTGTACATACATCATTCTCGTCCAACATACATCCTGAGATCATTGAAATTGATTTCTTAGTGGTTGTGTAGATATCTTTGTGAAAAACTTGAATGACACTAAAATATATCAAAAAGATTGACATTAATGAAGTTTAAAATTAAAAATATTTGAAGAATTTTGAGAGAGAAAATTGAAAACTGCAGCCGTACAGGCGCCTGGCTAAAAGTATAGTAGATTAATATGAGTAGTTGGTACGATTTCCAGCGAATGGAGTGTAAAACCCCCGTCCTGACTACTTATTATACATCAGATCAATTATATTATACAAAAACCAAATATAGAATCAACTTGTCAAAATATTCTCATTCATTCGGTTGGAGAAGTAATTGGGTAGTTTCCACTTAATGCCTACGAGAATCAGGTCAGAAAATAATAGATAGGTACAATGATACATTGTACTTGTAAAGTATGTAGGTAGCTATTGTGTTAGCAAACATACCCTTCTTGGGCTAATTGTCGGAACCAGCTAGGCAGGTACCTACTCATGAATTCTGTTGTGTGAGACTTTTTTTTGTTATACAGGGTGATATACTTACGTAATTATAAATTTAATTGGCATTCAATAAAAAAATCTGGTCTTTTTTTATTGATGGTATTACACTTATGGAGTGTACCTATCGGTATATTAGTGTGCATCTATATAGGTACAATAAATTGCGCTTTGCCAGCCTCCGTGGCGTAACGGTTATAACTACTGCCCATAGTCCAGAGGTCTCGAGTTCGACTCCCGGTTGGGGCAGACTTTTCGAATTCTGTCCCCTCCAAAGTCGTGAGGCTGGCATTTCCGGCCCTACCCAGGCTTGGTGAGGTTAATGTGGGTAGCTGGTACGATTCCCAGAGAATGGAGGGTAAAACCCCCGTCCTGACTATCTATCTCAAATCAGGACATTAAAACCGAATAGAATCAACTCGTCACAATAGATCTAATTAGGTCGCATCAGTGTTAATTGTAAGGGTTTTAATGAAAACCCTGCAACCAGGTTAGTTAATAATAATAATTGCGCTTTCAAAGTGTACATTTTTCAAAGGAACAATATATGAGTTCTTCAGTTCTGAATTTTTTTATTGTGTTTCAGTAAAATAATTTCTTATCTAAAAATTAATTTCATTGGGCTTATATCGTAGGTGGTATATCAAGAGCACAAATGAAACCTTGATAAGAATTGTAAATATTAAAATAAAATTTCAATTTTGTTGTTTGTGTTACCGTGAATACCGTTAGTTAAGTCAGAGTTTTGAAGCTTATACCTACATAGTGATTAAATGGATAGAGCCAACAACTTTTTTAAAATTATAATTGATGAATGTCGCCTAATCGTATTACTCATAATGACTAAAACTTGTAATTTTCGTTGTTCATACAAACAGTAACCCTAATTAAAATATGTATGTGCTTGTCCGAATCCCAAAAGTGAGGATAAGTTTTCGGGTCCCGGCTGGGTTTCGAACTCGAAGCCTCTGGTTTACGAGACCGACGCTACTACTTGACCACTGAGCAGCCGCGAGACTTGTTGAAAAGTCTATAATTTACGTGTCCTATATCATTTACATCACCCTGTAGTTTACGGTCGAATTGCTTTTACCTCAAGGGTTGCAAAGTTTAAAACTGACCTGTCTTCACAAGCATTTCAACAAAAATATTGTTGGTTCAATATTCGGTATTGGTCCTAATTGATTCCCAGAAAAAAGGGGGTGGTCAACAATGAAAAAAATGTTTATGTAAAGTAATTCATGACTTTGGTTATACAGGGTGTAGCAGTCAGATTAACCATCAGATACCCCCTATTTAGATAATTCAAAATAATTGTTTTAAGAGACTACCCCTAGTCAATTAATCAATGTTATCATGCAATTTTATTATATTATTAATAATAAGAGATCGACAAATACGAATAATTATTATCTAATATAATTATTAGATAATAATTATGTAAATAATATAGGTAATTATTAATAATTATGTAAATGAATGCGCCGCAGACTCTAATTGTGACTAACATTTTCAATTTAATTATGCAAATACCTATGTATATCTGGTTTAGTGGTCTATCCACTAAACGTATATTTTTGCTCAGGAAAAATTTCTCGAAAATTAGTATTCTTAATTGGACCAGATAGAATTCCGCTTGATGCAGACTTTCAGAAAGATTGAATAAACTGTTCTGCCACCACATGGGTATAGTGCCAACACACGACACTGGTCACTCAACAGTAACAGTTAGCTAAAAATCTCAAAATCATTAGATTTGATCTAGAAAATGTATTTAGACTGATTTTTTTGTTGCTTACTGGGTTCTTAAAACAGTTAGGGTAGAGTAATCTAAACATGAGATATATAGTATCATACATAATGATTCCTATACTGTCATTCTTAAATTTACGTGTTCACGTACCCTTTTTCTGTGTTTCTATATATTATATTGCGAAATCACAGTGTCCCCGTATTCATAATACAATCACCCTGTATTTACTCAGGGACGCATTGCAGTCATCTCAAGGATTAGATACCTGGTACTTAGGTACTTACTCTGTGTAGTCCAAAGATTTTTTCCGCCCCGAATTTAACCTGTAGATAGCAATGGCTATTTTTAGAAATACCTGTAAGTGTAAAGGTTGACGAAGAGCTGAAAAGTCAACAAAAACGTCCACTTTGGTTCATTCCTCTTTAAAACTCAGACCTCATTCACCACCACAGCTTTTGACGAAGAAGTAGGCGCGTAGCTCGGGAGTGTTTCTGGGAGAACTCCAAAAATAGATAGTTATTAATTTTTTGTTGTTGTTCAAAAACCATAAAAAAATCCTACCAAAAAGTACTATCATTCTGAAAATTCTTATACACCAACCCAGGCTGGGTAAGGTTAGCGTCACAAGGGTTGAACTTCGCTTAAAGTTTGCTTTATTTATGTTATGGTTATGACAAACGGAAAATGGTGTATTCAACGTGCCATGGACGTTGTATAACTAAAATAGACATATTATGTAAAAAAAATTCTGCCATTCAGAAAAATCCTTCTAGTATGACACAGGCTGGGTGAGGTTTACGTGGAAAATCCTCTTAACCTCACCTACCCTATGTTGAGCCGTGAAAAGCCTGCATCTCAAGAGTTTAAATTTGAATGGTCACCCTCTTCACTAGTGTATGTATGACTTTACTTGTGGTGAAGCACAAGGCCTCTTCACAATTTTTGTGGGTAGCGTAGAATTACTAAGAGCCTCCTGTACTTTTCGAATTCTATTACATTAATTTCTTTTTACTCTGGTAATGCCGCCACTAGTCGTTACTCATACAAGTAACTACTCATTTTTCCTCACGAGGTATGAGTGAACCCCGAACATCCAAGTACAGAGCAGTAAAATTACTCCGCCGCTGGGAATCGAACCCAGGTCACCATGCGTGTAATGCCTAGCGCGCTAACTCACTCTGCCACGGTGACTACCCCTCTTCACTAGTGTTTGCTTAACAGTCCTGACAGAACGGTAACTGAAGTATTCAACAAGTCTATCATATTGGCATAAATTAATTTTGTAAAAAGTACAAAGCTCTAACACCACAGTACTGTTTCTATGGCTTGGCTGTCGAAACACTAGAACCATTTTCTCGGCAGTTTAAGTCTTTGGTAGACGTGATTTCAGATACGTTACAACGCACATGTGATGATACCAGGGCCCCGGCCCTGGTAGCCATTCTTAAGCCAACGACTGTCATTAGCAGTCCAGCGTGGAAATGCCTCGAGCCTGGTAGGCACCAGGTGTCGGGAGAAGATGTTTGTTGTATGAAAATACACTTAAATAAATGAACCTATCGAAACTTAACTAAAATCAACTTAATCTCAATATATTTTGACTAAAATAATGTCACGTCGATGCGATGGCACGTTCAAATCACCAGTACTTTTCCAGTTATAAAGGTTGAGTTGAACATTTGTGTTAATCACTTTCGTGATATAACAGATATTCAAACTCGCTTTACTAAATCCGCGCTGAAACCGGGACTTGAACCACCGACCTCCAGGTTACAAGTCCGCCGCTTTATCGATCAAGCTACAGAGGTCGGTCACTTATTAAAGTTAAGCAATATCTAGCGAGGCCAGGAGTTGGATTGATGACCATTCCTCTTCAAACGATCATGATGCTGGCTATTCCCGGCCCCACTCAAGTTGGGTGAGGTTAATGTGAGTAGCGCGTTTGTGAGTTTCGAGAAAATAGAGGGTGATATGACTATGCAGTTGGAAAGCGATGTTAAACCAAAATAAACAAATATTGTTATGTCAGAATCGATGGCATGTTGAAAATACCATTCGGTCATGGCTCACTGATGTTAGGCAACGCCCAGTGAGGTTAGGACTCAGATGAGAGACCAGTCCGGCTATTCCCTGGCCCACTCAGACTGTGTAATGTTCATATGAATAGCTACTTAATGAGTTTCAAGCGAATGGAGGGTAAAACCTCCGTCCCGATGTGACTAGTTCACCGCCTAAGCGTTTAACTGGATACTAAGCTTGGCTCAATAAAATAATATATCATTCAGTAAGCTTCTCATGAAATTACCTATACACAATACATGGGTATTTTTATGCACCATAAATAACTATGACAATAAGTTTGGATCGAACTCATTCTTAGCTGTATTTCTGAGAAATCCCTTTAATAATATAATTGTAAAGGGAGAAATTTTAAAATATTCCTGGTACGGCAACACTGAAACTATCTCCGAGACAATGAGTCATCTATTGCAAGGTAAAACATTGGAGATAACAGCGATGTGATTTTTACTCAGTTCTTCCTCTCCTTACTTGTCTGTCTCCATGCGTATGGAAATATACGGCAATTTGTATTGGCTATAGTAGCTTAAGTAATTGAGCACAAAATTCGGGGTTTGAAGCACAAATTAGCACAAAATACAAGGATTAATTTGACATCAAAAAAGTATTACGAATCAAAAGTGGTGGTGCTGGGGAAATGGGTGTGGGGAGGGGGGTCTCCGAAAAATAGCAATAGCGCCCTTATCGTTGAAGCACAAAATTCGGGGTTTGAAGCACAAAGAAGCACAAAATAAGCACAAATTAGCCATGTAAAAAAAACATTACGTTTCGAAAGTGGTGGTTCTACCGTTTCCCCAGCACCACCAAATTGAAATGGGCGTAGCGCCCTTATCGTTGAAGCACAAAATTCGGGGTTTGAAGCACAAAGAAGCACAAAATAAGCACAAATTAGCCATGTAAAAAAAAACATTACGTTTCGAAAGTGGTGGTTCTGGTGGTTCCCCAGGGGCCCCCGAAGTGGAATGGGCGTAGCGCCCTTATCGTTGAAGCACAAAATTCGGGGTTTGAAGCACAAATTAGCACAAAATTCAAGGATTAATTTGACATCAAAAAAGTATTACGAATCAAAAGTGGTGGTGCTGGGGAAATGGGTGTGGGGGAGGGGGGTCTCCGAAAAATCGCAATAGCGCCCTTATCGTTGAAGCACAAAATTCGCGGTTTGAAGCACAAAGAAGCACAAAATAAGCACAAATTAGCCATGTAAAAAAAACATTACGTTTCGAAAGTGGTGGTTCTACCGTTTCCCCAGCACCACCAAATTGAAATGGGCGTAGCGCCCTTATCGTTGAAGCACAAAATTCGGGGTTTGAAGCACAAAGAAGCACAAAACAAGCACAAATTAGCCATGTAAAAAAAACATTACGTTTCGAAAGTGGTGGTTCTACCGTTTCCCCAGCACCACCAAATTGAAATGGGCGTAGCGCCCTCATCGTTGAAGCACAAAATTCGGGGTTTGAAGCACAAAGAAGCACAAAATAAGCACAAATTAGCCATGTAAAAAAAACATTACATTTTAAAGGTGGTGGTGCTGGCGAAATGGACCCCTTCAAAATGGTATTAGGAGAAATGAAAATGTACTAATAATTGGGGATATTAATATTTGCATCCAGAAGAAAACAAATATTAACCAAAATTATTTAAATATTTTATACCAAAATACAATATTACCACTAGTCCGAGAGCCCACTAGAGAGGAAATGTTAGGTGGAAGAGTAACCAGTTCTTGTTTGGATCACATCAATCTAAGGTTTAATAACCTGATGAATCACACTGCAACAGTTATACACGATAAAGTGGCTGATCACTATTTTGTCGCTTTAAGAATATCTAGTACTCGACAAAATAATACTGTTAAAAATTCACCTACTACTAAAACTATACTGGATAATAAAAAAGTTCAACAACTGATTAATAGTACTAATTGGGCTGAAATACAAGATAATGATGACCCGGAATACTTCTACTCAAAAATTGTCGAAAAATTTAATTTTATTTATGAATCATGTACAAAAACTATTAAATTAAGAGAGAAGGAGTCCTATACACCGTGGGTAAATGATAAAATAAGGAATGAGATCTCTTTAAAACAAAATCTTCTTCGAGTGTGGCGAAATAACAAAAACAATATGTTCAACTATGAAAGATATAAAAAACAAAGAAATATAGTAACGAATCTCATTAAAAAAGAAAAGAGAATTTTTATGTATAAAAAATTTTCTGAGGCGAAGGGTGACATGAGAAAAACCTGGACGCTGATCAACGAACTGATGGACAGGAAGAAAAAGGAGCCGCCAGAAGAAAAATTAAAAAAGAATTTTCAGACAAGTAATCTTTTGTCATTAGCCAATAAGTTTAATCGAAACTTCATGAAACAAATTAGTGACATACAGTATAAAAACAGAGGCCCTGACTTAGCTGTGAACATGTTGAACTTTTCCCCCCCATCTAATAACAGTTCTATGTTGCTGAGAAAAGCTAACGATAAAGACGTGGAAAAAATCTTGAAGTCCATGAAAAGAACAGGAAAGGGAATTGATGGAATAATGAACTCTCACATAATTAATAATACCCCATTATTCTTACCAATGTTGACCCACCTTGTAAATCTAATTATTAAAAAATCGTATATGCCGGACATTCTAAAGGTTTCTTGTGTCACGCCCATTTATAAGAAAAATAAGATTGACGACGTTGCTAACTACAGGCCTGTAGGTTCGATGCCCATTATTGAGAAAATTTTAGAAAAACATTTGAATATTCAGACCAAGAAATACCTCACTATTAACAAAATATTACCTGAATTTCAGCATGGTTTTCAAGCAGGTAAAAGCACTATGACGTTGTTACTTGAATTTTCTGATCACATAAACACTGCCCTGGACCAGAGAAACTGTGTAGTAATTGTATATTTAGATCTGAGCCTCGCCTTTGACACAATAAACCACTCCCTGCTGTGCAAAAAATTAAAAGACACCGGTATTAACCATCCGCTGCTACTCCGCAACTTTTTCACCAACAGAAAACAAATAACACGAATAGGAGAAGTCCAAAGTGAGCGTGAAAATGTGCTGCAGGGCCTTGTTCAGGGGGGATTAATTCCCCTACCTGGTTCAATATCTACACATATGATATACAGTATGTCAAACGAAAATGTCACCTAAAAATGTTTGCTGACGACTCTTGCATTATCTCAATCCATAAAGATCCCATAATTGCTATAAATAATGCTCAAACTGATTTTATAGAACTGCAAAAATACTTCTACGCAAATCACATCTATATAAATGATAAGAAAACCGAAACGATGATAATGGGTTTCGCCAGCAAACGAATAGACACTTCATCTCACAGGATCTCCTGTCACAGCCGAGATTGTCTGGTGGGAAATAACTACGAGCGAGGATGTTCTTGTCACCGGGCTGAATACAATACAAAGGTAAAATATCTAGGCATGATTATTGATTCTGAATTTAAGATGAAAGACCATGTATACAATCTGAGCAAGAAACTTAGAATCGTGGACTATAAACTTAAAAAAACAAATGCAGACGCCCTCCCATTCAGCACAAAGAAAACGATTTACTTTTCCTTGGTCGAGTCCTTGCTCAGATATGGTGCGCCCCTGTACACGTTTAGTCCTCAATACGTATTAACACCACTGAACAGAGCACAGCATAGGATACAGAGGTTTCTGTTCAATAATAAATTGCCCCTACTAACACCCGAGCAGCTATCGAAAATGATCCTGATAAGTAGTAATTTTTTTAATAATAAATATCGACAGCTAACGGAGCATGATTACTCCACTTCGTTCGCAACATTTCATCAGAGCAAAGGTCAAAACGAAACTGTATGGAGATCGTCGATTGGAATACATAATACCCAGTTTACTTAACAAATATTGCCGGAGTTTCCTGGATGAAAATGATGCGGATACAATGAAGAAAAAGCTGAGACAAAACATTGTCGGTAGTTAATTTATTTTACTGTATAATTCTTTTGCACACTTTCTCAAATTTAATTTTATTTTGTTTATTTAGAAATTTGGTTAGGGGATACCACTAAAATTGCATGTTAGTGAATGAAAAAGAGGCGAATTCGGAAATAAATTAATTTTTTCAATAAAGGAAAAATAAAGTTATTAATTGAACATGTCTATTCTGACATATTACTATATATTTTATTCTCTTCATCTACATTACCATTAATTTATAATTACGAGTTTAAATTATCTTATTACTTTTTTCCCTACACTTTCACTCATCAATTTTTATTTATAATGACCCAGTTAAATTATTCGAATCATTTATCTTGTCAATACTTATTATGTATAATTTTCTTTGTGGTGAAGCACAGCGCCTCTTCACAGTTTTGTAGCTGGCGCAGCATTACTAATACTCTGGTGATGCCGTCACTGGTCGTTGCTCATACAAGTGACTGCTCATATTTCCTCACGAGGTGTGAGTGGACACCGAACATCCAGGTGCAGAGCGGAAATATTCCTGCCCCGCTGGGAATCGAACCCAGGTCGCCGTACGTGCGATGCCTGGCGCGCTGAATCACTCAGCCATGATGACTGTCAATACTTATTATATTTCATTTACAATTTTTTTCATACAATTTTATATCCCAATTTTTTTTTATACAATTTCTATATTCCATTTGCAACCTGTATTTACATTTCTATAACTAAACTTCTACTTATCTATAGCGCTTTTAATATATTATTACAGTTAATTAATAAATGAGAGGAGCCCACCTCCAAAACAAGGTAGAATTATCTTAGGAGGTGACATATTATGTAATTCAAAATTGTATAAAATAAAGAATAAAATCAAATCAAATCAAAATCCATATCTCCCTCTCCATATCTCTATCTCCCTCCCTCTCTTCTCCTTCTCCATATCTCTTTCTCCCTCCCTCTCTTCTCCTTCTCCATATCTCATTCTCCCTCCCTCTCTTCTCCTTCTCCATATCTCATTCTCCCTCCCTCTCTTCTCCTTCTCCATATCTCTTTCTCCCTCCCTCTCTTCTCCTTCTCCATATCTCATTCTCCCTCCCTCTCTTCTCCTTCTCCATATCTCTTTCTCCCTCCCTCTCTTCTCCTTCTCCATATCTCATTCTCCCTCCCTCTCTTCTCCTTCTCCATATCTCTTCTCCCTCCCTCTCTTCTCCTCTCCATATCTCTTTCTCCCTCCCTCTCTTCTCCTCTCCATATCTCTTCTCCCTCCCTCTCTTCTCCTTCTCCATATCTCATTCTCCCTCCCTCTCTTCTCCTTCTTCCATATCTCTTTCCCCTCCCTCTCTTCTCCTTCTCCATATCTCTTTCTCCCTCCCTCTCTTCTCCTCTCCATATCTCTTTCTCCCTCCCTCTCTTCTCCCTCTCCATATCTCTTCTCCCTCCCTCTCTTCTCCTTCTCCATATCTCATTCTCCCTCCCTCTCTTCTCCTTCTCCATATCTCTTTCTCCCTCCCTCTCTTCTCCTTCTCATATCTCTTTCTCCCTCCCTCTCTCCCTCTCCATATCTCTTCTCCCTCCTCTCTCTCTCCCTCTCCATATCTCATTCTCCCTCCTCTCTCTTTCTCCATTCTCCCTTCTCTTCCTCTCATATCTCTCCCTCCCTCTCTTCTCCCTCTTCATATCTCTTTCTCCCTCACCTTCTCTTCTCCTCTCCATATCTCTTCTTCTCCCTCCCTCTCTTCTCCTCTCATATCTCTTCTCCCTCCCTCTCTTCTCCTCTCATATCTCATTCTCCCTCCCTCTTCTCCTCTCCATATCTCTTTCTCCCTCCCTCTCTTCTCCTCTCCATATCTCATTCTCCCTCCCTCTCTTCTCCTTCTCCATATCTCATTCTCCCTCCACTCTCTTCTCCTCTCCATATCTCTTTCTCCCTCCCTCTCTTCTCCTTCCATATCTCTTCTCCTCCCTCCCTCTCTCTCTCTCTTTTCCCATATCTCATTCTCCTTCCCTCTCTTCTCCTCTCCATATCTCTTCTCCCCCTCTCTTCCCTCTCATATCTCTTCTCCCTCCTCTCCTTCTCCTTCTCCATATCTCTTCTCCCTCACTCTCTTCTCGCTCTCCATATCTCTTTCTCCCTTCCTCTCTTCTCCTTCTCCATATCTCTTTCTCTTTCTCCCTCTCCATATCTCTTCTCCTTCTCCCTCTCCATATCTCTTTCTCTTTCTCCCTCTCCATATCTCTTCTCCTTCTCCATATCTCTTTCTCCCTCTCCATATCTGGGGCCATCCATCTTTGAAGCCGCGGGTGCTGTGTCTCCCATCCCGGTTCTCTCTCATTTTAACTTTCATGCCGCGTTTATTTGATCACCTCGCCGGTTTCGTCTCTAATACAATAATAATAATAATAATAATGAAATTATACAAGGTTTTAAAAAGCACGTAAGTCATACAAACCTTTTGGTAAATAAAACACATTAAAAAATCTAAATAATATAGTTTTACACAACTCTTGGTCTTGGTAAACACAAAAAAATCTGTAATTTGAAGATTGGCTTTTTTTGTTTCACTTGATTTTAATTTGCAGATGGCCATTTTGCCAGGCATTGTCAGCGGAAAAAACCCGTTTATTTTTTTTATTATTTTTTACTGTCGGTGCCATAATTGGTGAAATGACCATTTGAAAATTAAGTAAAACAAAAAGACAAGTGTTTTCTTAAAATTATCAAGATAATTTAGTTTTAATCTTCTTTTTCTCTCACTGCGTCTCTTTCCAAACCTTCTTGGGGTCGGCATTGTTCAACCTTATTCTCACTTGGTTGAGGTTGGTTGGTTCAGGCAGTCCTACCTGAGCTAAAATAGATGTCTTTCCTAAAAAATGTAACAAAAAAAAATTATAAAATTTAATGAGTTGACAATTTAGAACTTTTATTCAGAGATCATCACTACAAAAAAAATCATAAAATTTAATGAGTAGACATTTTAGAACTTTTATTAAGAGATCACTATAAATGGGTGTTTATCACAAAAGTGCGTTATCACAATTACTGAAACTCGTCTTTCTAAATATTTGCTTTACAAGAGATTCGAACCACTGATATCCAGGTCAGGAGTCTCCTGCTACCATTGGAGTCATTTATCATTGTATTTACTGTGACTTTGAAGCATGTGTAATATGTGCCTCATTGTGCTAACTGTGGCTCTGAAGCATGTGCAATATGTTAATCATTGGGATGATGGGATGTGAACACTCGAATATAAACAGAAAAGCGAGCAGTTGTACATCTTACTATTCCTGGTCACCGAGAAATCCTTACCTCTAGGAGGTAAAGGATGGATTACAGGATAACGAGAAGGAGAGGCTGGGGAGAGAGAGAGAATGGAATGTTAAATGGGATAAAGAGATGAGACATACTTAGAATGCTCTTTCTCCTCTTCTTTTGCTTATCTTTTTCTCTCGCTTTCTCTCCTCATTCTCCCTCTCTCTTTCTCTCCTCATTCTCTCTCTCTCTCTTTCTTTCCTCATTCTCGCTCTCTTTCTTTCTCTCTCTCCCCTTCTGAGATATCTCTCCCCATTATCCTATATCTCCATATCCCTTTCACCACCAGTCTATCTCTACTTCACCTTCCCCCACATCTCTCTCTCTCTCTCCCCCCCCCCCCCCCCACACACACACACACACTCTCTCTCTCAAACACACACACACACTCTCTCTCTCTCTCACACACACACACACACACACTCAGCTCACTTCACAGCAGCGGAATCCTCCCCTTTGGCGGAAACATACCCTCACAACATATCCGGAATGAACTGCATCCAGTTAGCTTTTTATCCAGTCTTATGCATTTACCATTTACTGAGAATAGTGAAAGTTTCATATAAAAAGAGGAATTCATTCCGAAGAAAGTCTTTTAGCACGTCAAAGAAATGTGAATGTGCACAGTTGCACACTAAGGGCCAGAATTCAATGTAAGATAAGTTGGACACGCCCTCAAGTCAGAGTTCCAACCAATCACAGCGCACTATAGCCCGACTTCAGGGAGGGTCTGGCTTATCTTAAATTTAATCTTTTTTTATAATTCGACCATAAATAGGTAACCTTTTATACATAAAAAAAATATCTTAGGAAGGTGCTAGAAGCTTTCCCTTGAATAGTGTATGTCATAAGAGACTGAATAAATTTTAAAAATCTCTACGACCGGGTTGACCATAGAAATCACTGGTTTTCATTCAAAAATAAATTTCGCCAATTTTGACCATGAAACCTCTTGAATCCCTCTCTGGTCACTTTATTTATTTAAATACATTTCCAATGTCTTTGATCGTTTAGTTAGAATTATCTAAAAAGCAACAACAACAATAAATATATAGTGTTTATTTCTTTAGGTGACAATTAAGTTAATGGAATTGGTTTTTCTTTTGTTTGCCTTCCATGCCCCATTCTTATGGTTTGAGTTTTCCGAAGAAAACAACACAGACAGAAAGAGAGAAAGTCACTCAGGGAGGTAGAATAATTGGATGAATGGAAGAATAATGACAAATTCGCAGAAGAGAAAACAAGAAACTCTTGTAATTATTTACTGGAGCAAAAAAATGAGAAAACGCAAAGATGAGCAAAATAGAAAGAAAACAGAAAAAGAGAGAGAAATGGGGCGGGGCGAAAAGAGTAGAGGAAGTGAGAAGAGTGAGCAAAAGAGGGTAAAAAAGAGGAAAAGATAGAAGGGAAAAAGAAAAAAAGGGAATGAGGGAGATAATGAAAAGTTTACTCGTTTATGAAAAGACGATAGAAGGAAGGAGAAGAAATTTGTAGAGGAGGAATGAAGAAAATTCTTGAAGAAAAGAGAAAATAGTAGAAGGTTAAGTGTAGGGAGAGAAGTTACTAGACTATTTAATACAGGTATGAAGAAAAACAAAGAGAGGAGGAAAAGTTTTCAACAGAGAAAACGAATTAGATCGTTAAGAATTAGTCAGCAGTACAGGGAGAGAGAGAGAGAGAGAGAGAGAGAGAGAGAGAAAGAGAGAGAGAGAGTGAGGGAGAGAGAGAGTGAGGGAGAGAGAGAGAGAGAGAGAAAGAGAGGTGGTTTAATTCATATATTTAATTATACAGGGTAAAAATAAAGCATCACCCCAGGCGGCAGGCAGCTTGTACAACCAGCTTGAACCTAACATTATCAGAAAGGTTTGAAAAGTATTTTTTTTTTTTTTGAAATATCTAGTTGAGAAGATTCCTATGAAAAAGTTTCAATTTCTTCAAGTTATAGTTCCAGAGGTACAGAGTGAAACACATACTAGGGTGGGGTGAGACTTTATTATCACCCTGTAAATAGAGAAGTAAGAAAGAGAGAAAGAAAGAGATGAACAGAAAAAGTTGAGAGAGAGAGAGAGAGGGAGGCACCTGAGGATCCTGGAGAAAAGTAGAGTGATACATCTATAAGTAGAGTGATAAAAGTTATAAAGAGAGAGAAATCAGGAGAAGGGAAAGAGACAGAAAGAGCGATGAGCGGAAAAGAAAAAGGTGGTAAAAGAGAGAGAAAGAGAGATATGAGTACATCTAGCGAAAGGCGGGATAAAATGAAGGGAGGGAAAAAGAGAGAGAAAGAGGGAGACTCAATGTCTGGCAAGACTGACAGTTTAATGGAAAACTAATTAATTAGTCATTCTAGACTTTTCAATCCCAGATTATCAAGTAAACAGATCTTCATCTACCACTAGTTAAGTAGTACTAGTCACAATAATAATAACCTGACCTCAGTAACTCGATCGATTTTAAGGTAAACACGTAATCTGGTGGTCGGTGGTTTGACTCCCAGCAAGAATGGAAAATTTCAGGAAGGCGAGTTAAATTAATTGGGTGAGTAATTCCACCCCGCCAATTGGATTTTATTCGTGCAGTATGGGACATCAGAAGGAGCCCCAAGTGTAAATAATTATAATTAGGCACTGTCCGGATAAAACTTTCATGTCCTTCTTATCAAGCTATTGTTTTAGGGAAGGAATCAACAGGTGTTCTGTGAGAACCTTGAGTTTCAAATTCCGTAAAATTAGTCTAGTACCGCAAGCCCAAAAATAGCGAAATAAATGCAAGTTTTGGTGTAGTTTTGATTTTTTGTACCATAGTGTATTTTGAGCTGCTGAACACGAATCTGAGGTTTGCCAACAAAAATTTTACCGGCAAATTTTTTTACAGGCAAAAAATTGGACTATTTTTAGTTTTTCTGAAATATCTTCTAAGTGATTTAATAAACGCCAACACTAACTCCATACAAAGTTGTTCACAACTAAATTCCCTACATTTTATATTCTACAAAAAAAATTGTGCGACCAACCTTTGAGCTTTGAGGGCGCCCTCAAAATGCAGGCAAAAAATCAAAAGTGGCCACATTTGCGATTTTTTAAAATTTTACTTCAAAATAACGCTCCTGACAATATTTTTGGCAGTTAAAGACGTCATTGATGGCTTACAGGCTAAAGTTTCAGACTTTTTCAGCCTTTTAGAAGGACCTTTGCAGGCTTTTGGAGTGATCACAGTCACCTGTGTCTATCTAGAACCCTGGTTTTAAAACAAAAAGTTTTGCTGTACTTGTGATTTTTGGTAATATAGTGTATTTATAGCTGCAAAGTATGAATTTGACGTTTGCCAACAAAAAAAATGCCGTCATTTTTTTAACAGGCAAAAACGGCCTGAATGGAACTTTTTTTCAGTTTTTAACAATATCTCCGAAACTGTGCATTTCAAAACAACGTTGGGTGAATACTAAGTTCAACATAACTGAATTTCCTACATATTATGTTCCCAATTTTTTTTTGTGCAACCAACCTTTGAGCTTTGAGAGCGTTCTCAAAGCCCAGGCAAAAACTCAGAAAAGGCAAATTTGGACTTTTTGAAGTTTTACCTCGACATAACCTACTTGGCAGTGTGTATGATATTGTTTAGTTTTGACTCTAAAGGTCTAAACTTTAGAAGCTAAATTTCGTGACCTTTGCAGATTTTTTGTAATACCTGGATCTAGATCAGGATCACTTGCATCAATCTAGGACTGTGGTGTTTCGCTTTCTAGCTCTGATCAACACGTTGCTTTGAAGGATGCAGGAGTAAAAAGAGACAACAAAAATAGAATGGAGATGTTCGAATGGTCCCCGTGAATCCCACAACTTTATTCCAACGGATTTCATTTGCTAAGCATTCCAACGAAAAACTCGAAAACTTTTTGAGCTACGATCTAGGACCTTATTCTCTGTCACTTTTTGACAAAGGATGCATGAGAAAAGGAACAAAGTCCACAATACAAAGATCTTAAGCCCCTGACGAACAAGCACTTTACTGGTCAGGTGCAATATGTAATTGATGGGGAATTCCTGTTACACCGAGTTGTCTGGCCTACAAATGCATCATTCTCTTCAAACTGTGACAGATACATGCAGTATGTCATCTCCAAATATCCTGGGGCAGTAGTTGTCTTCGATGGCTAGCCTGAAGATATTCAAAGAGGAACAAAGACAGCTGAGCGTATGAGGAGAACGAGGACTCTCTCATCTGCAGACATGCTTTTTGATGACACCATGACACCAACAAATAATTTTCTAGCAAATCCAAGAAATAAGAGTCGTCTCATTGACTTACTTGCTACCAAACTTTCAGAAGCAGGTTTGCAATATAAGCAGGCAGAAGAAGATGCAGGCGTACTGATTGTTACGACCGCACTCAAATGAGACTGTTACTATAGTAGGGGAATATTAGTAATCTTGATTGTGCTCTGTGAAGTTGACAATGTCTTCTATTTAAAACCTGGAAAGCAGACCATTTGTCCAGCTTTGTATTCACCCCTTGAAGCTACAACTTCCTCATGCGTGAAAGAACACATCCTCTTTCTACATGCAATGAGCAGGTGTGATAAGACGTCGGCTCTCTTTAAACAAGGAAATAGGGAAATTTTAAAAAACCCTTGTAAAAAGTCCTAGTCTTGGAAAAGTTATAGACGTCTTCAAAGACTCTAAAGCGTCCCAAGACTCTGTAGCGGCAGCAGGAGAACGCTTCTTAATACATTTGTATGCGTCCAGTGGAAAAAGTCCGTCTTCACTTAACCATCTGCGATACATATGTTATACCAAGGTAGCCTTTAGAATCAACTCCAACATTGCTGCGTTACCACCGTGTGCACTCCCTCAGGGTGTACCCTGTACCATCAAGTGCAACAATGGTTGGGAGTAAGTAAAGCTCCTGAAGAATGGGGATGGAAGCAAACTCAAACAGGTCTAGAACCTATATTAAATCTCTCTGCCCCCGCTCCCCCCGAATTGCTGAAGCTCGTTTCCTGCAAATGTACAGGAAACTGTGTCTGCAGGAAAGCAGGACTCTCCTGCTCCGCTCTATGCTTGCATTGCGATATCATGCCATCAATGGAGGACCCTGATCCAAGTCCCTCACAAAGATGTACTGTAAATGTCAAAAATATTAGCCTTTAAACCATTATTAATATCATTCACACTGCCAAGAAGTTTATGTCGAGGTAAACTTCAAAAATTTCAAATTTTGCCTTTTCTGACTTTTTGCCTGGGCTTTGAGGACGCTCTCAAAGCTCAAAGGTTGGTTGCACAAAAAAATATTGGGAACATAATATGTAGGAAATTCAGTTATGTTGAACTTAGTATTCACCCAACGTTGCTTTGAAATGCATAGTTTCGGAGATATTGTTAAAAACTGAAAAAAGCTCCATTCAGGCCGTTTTTGCCTGTTAAAAAAATGACGGCAATTTTTTTGTTGGCAAACGTCAAATTCATACTTTGCAGCTATAAATACACTATATTACCAAAAATCACAAGTACAGCAAAACTTTTTGTTTTAAAACCAGGGTTCTAGATAGACACAGGTGACTGTGATCACTCCAAAAGCCTGCAAAGGTCCTTCTAAAAGGCTGAAAAAGTCTGAAACTTTAGCCTGTAAGCCATCAATGACGTCTTTAACTGCCAAAAATATTGTCAGGAGCGTTATTTTGAAGTAAAATTTTAAAAAATCGCAAATGTGGCCACTTTTGATTTTTTGCCTGCATTTTGAGGGCTCCCTCAAAGCTCAAAGGTTGGTCGCACAATTTTTTTTGTAGAATATAAAATGTAGGGAATTTAGTTGTGAACAACTTTGTATGGAGTTAGTGTTGGCGTTTATTAAATCACTTAGAAGATATTTCAGAAAAACTAAAAATAGTCCAATTTTTTGCCTGTAAAAAAATTTGCCGGTAAAATTTTTGTTGGCAAACCTCAGATTCGTGTTCAGCAGCTCAAAATACACTATGGTACAAAAAATCAAAACTACACCAAAACTTGCATTTTTAAAAGCCAGGATTACTAGACTAAATTGCTTCTTGCAAAAAATGTATCACTTCTCACCCATCAGAGGGTAGGCATACTAAAAAAAAAAGTTTTCATATTTGTGTTATCACTTTCGTAATATCACTCAAATTCGCTTTAATAAATCTACGCTGAAACTGGGATTTAATCCACCGACCTCCGCCACTTTATCAGTCAACCATCAGAGGGGAGGCGTACTACGGCATGGGCAAGCTACAACACATTCCACAAGCGTCTACCTCTAAAGTAGATAAATAGCTACTGTTTAATGGCTAAAAATAATATATTTATACTGCCCGGTTACCTGGATTACCAGACTAGCGCCTCTTGTACAACCACTAGCTCATTTCTCTATTGCATTTCGCTGAACTAAACTTACTATCAGAATAGAGGGAAATACCTAGTAATTCAGGAGATGTTTGAGAAAGTCAAAATAAGAAAGTTGAAGGATTTCATGACGTCATGACAAAGTTCGAGCTATGATTTCCCCTCAGGAATAGAGAGTATATGTAGTAGAAATAGTACTGTGTACGTGCCTCTGAGGTGGTTCTTATAGCAGGTAGAAAGTGAGGGAAATATAGAGATCCCCTCCAGGGAATAGAGAGTAGTATCTAGTAGAAAGTAGTACTGTGTAGCGTGCCTTCCTGAGGTGGTTCTCTATGAGCAGAGGTAGAAAGTGAGGGGAATATAGGGATACCCTCCAGGGAATAGAGAGTAGTATCTAGTAGAAGTAGTACTGTGTAGCGTGCCTTCCTGAGGTGGTTCTTCTATGAGCAGAGGTAGAAAGTGAGGGGAATATAGGCGATACCCTCCAGGGAATAGAGAGTAGTATCTAGTAGAAAGTAGTACTGTGTAGCGTGCCTTCCTGAGTGTGGTTTTCTATGAGCAGGGTAGAAAGTGAGGGGAATATAGGCATACCCTCTCAGGGAATAGAGAGTAGTATCTAGTAGAAAGTAGTACTGTGTAGCGTGCCTTCCTGAGGTGGTTCTCTATGAGCAGAGGTAGAAAGTTAGGGGAATATAGGAGATCCCCTCCAGGGAATAGAGAGTAGTATCTAGTAGAAAGTAGTACTGTGTAGCGTGCCTTCCTGAGGGTGGTTCTCTATGAGCAGAGGTAGAAAGTGAGGGGAATATAGGAGATCCCCTCCAGGGAATAGAGAGTAGTATCTAGTAGAAAAGTAGTACTGTGTAGCGTGCCTTCCTGAGGGTGGTTCTCTATGAGCAGAGGTAGAAAGTGAGGGGAATATAGGAGATCCCCTCCAGGAATAGAGAGTAGTATCTAGTAGAAGTAGTACTGTGTAGCGTGCCTTCCTGAGGTGGTTCTCTATGAGCAGAGGTAGAAAGTGAGGGGAATATAGGAGATCCCCTCCAGGGAATAGAGAGTAGTATCTAGTAGAAGTAGTACTGTGTAGCGTGCCTTCCTGAGGTGGTTCTCTATGAGCAGAGATAGAAAGTGAGGGAATATAGGAGATCCCTCCAGGGAATAGAGAGATCTAGTAAATACTTATTTTGCTCTAGTATCCAGGTTATATCTAGTAAATAGAGGACGTGCCTTCCTGAGGGTGGTTCTCTATGAGCAGGGGTAGAAAGTGAGGGGAATATAGGAGATCCCCTCCAGGAATGAGAGTAGTATCTAGTAGAAAGTAGTACTGTGTAGCGTGCCTTCTGTTTCTCTATGACAGAGGTGAAAGTGAGGATATGAATCCCTAGGAATAGAGAGTAGTATCTAGTATGAAGTAGTACTGTGTAGCGTGCCTTCCTGAGGTGGTTCTCTATGAGCAGAGATAAAAGTAAAAAGGACCCCTCCAGATAGAGAGTGACTAGTAGAAGTAATACTGTGCTTCTCCTTCCAGGGGTCTCTATGAGCAGAGTAGATATAGGAATATAGGAGACAAAGTTTAGTATCTTAGTTATGTTAGCGTCTTGTGGGTTTCCAATTTCGTAAGTAGTACTGTGTAGCGTTCTTCTGAGTTGTCTATCTAAGCAGATAGAAAGTGAGGGAATATGGAGATCCCCTCCAGGGAATAGAGTAGTATTAGTAAAAATAGTACTGATGTAGGTACAGGGTGATAGGCGAGATAGAAGGGGAATATAGATTCAGGATAGAGATGGAATATATGAAGTGGAAGGATTAAATAGGCGATATTAGGAAGGACTTTATCAAGTACAGTGGTCATGATTTCCCTTCCCAAGAACTAGAAGTGAAACTACGTACAGTGGAACCTGGATATAAGAGACCGCAAATGTTTTCTCTTATATCCAGGTTTCTCTTAATAAAGAGGTATTTTCTTTTATAAGGTAAAATTGTCATGAAAATTGTTCTCTTATTTTCAGATTTTACTGTATCGTGTACTTGTAGGTGTCTTTCTTATTATTATTATTATTTAACCCTTAAATTGGTAAACTACATGATACATAAACATACTGCATCATAGGACATGAAAATAAAAAAAAACACAATAGAATATGTATGAACCAAGAGGCGAGATTAAAAGCCAGTGGCTTTCTCTTCCACCAAACTCCATGAACAGATGTAGATAATAGATAGCAAAGGTGATGAAATAGGCGAGGTAGAAGGGAGAAAAATTTGAATGTAGAGATGGAATGGATATGAATGTGGGAAGGCATGTAAAAGAGGGAGAGAAGCGGAGAATAGGCAACAAAACCTTTGGGAATACACAACTTCAACATGTAGGTGAATTGACAGGAGAGACATAAATCATAATAATAATAATCTATAGACCTTTCTCTCGCTCTGAAATCAAACATGGGAATATTAATATGTCTATACATAAGCACAATAATCCAATTTTATTTTCTTGAATTCTCATTCCATTTTTATTATGCAATTCCTTACTAGATAATAAGACATATTTAATGTACAGTACAATTAATAATGATTACAAAGAAATGAAATAAAAATGGAAACAATAGAAAGGAAAAAATAGATAAATATATACACAAATATGTCCTAACATAACAAAGGGCGGGGTTATTGCCTATGGCTATCTCTTCCACCCAACCCTTCATTATTTAATGCAATGACTCCATGAGTAATTGCAAAAACGTCCCAATCACCCAACTCTTTCTGAAATGGAGAGCATGGAAGTGAAGAAAAATGTCCGACACTTGAGTATGTATAACAGGCGACTCATTAAATCGAAACTTCTAAAGCACGAGAAAAATCTAGGCGCACGGTAGTGTGTAGTCTGGTAGTCAAGTGGTTAACGCGCCTGTCTTAATCCAGGTAGCGTAGGGATCCGTTGGTTCGAATCCCATCCAGTGCATCAATTTTTCTTCATTAATTAAGAGTTTGAGACCACATAATAATAAGACTCTGAGGGTTAGGTGGTAGAAAATGCTTTGAGCATTAACCTCGCCTGGTGGTTACCTTCCACTAAAGAGTGTTATTATTATGTGTATATTTACACGAAACACTTTTGACCTGTAACTACTCCCATCATATCTTTGCTTCTTATTAATAATATTCCTTGAATTTTTAAACACAAAACACGTGAATTTTAAATGTGCTACATTCAAAAGTAATTTCAAAATTTCAAAGCTCTAAAATAAACAAGTTACATACAACAATTATCTACACAGAATTACACTGACAAAATTTAGGTGTATCAACAATAATTTTGCTTTAATACCTAAAACAGAGTTCGCCTGTATACGCAATGCCACCTTTATAAAAATATCTAATTCTTTTCCCTGAAGATTTGATTGGACATAGAACATTCAGAGCAATATATTAAAAATTCCGACCACACCGGGATTTGAACTAAGGAATATTTTACTCGACGACTAAAATCTTTACCCCGCGCGCTCAGCCCCAAGGTAACGTTATGGTAAAGGCAACAGACCAATATCAGAACTATCGACGGCGCAATAAAACGGAGCTAAAAAAGAGAAAATAGTCTTGCGTCATGCCTATAAGTTGTTACCTATAAACCTACATTGCCTCGAAACTTTTACAGCCAGAAATAGATTTTTATGGGATCTATTTGTGGCAAATGTTTTAATGTTATGTAACATCTTGGCACCCTCTTTCTCTTCTCTTATAAATCCTCCTCCACCGCTCCCTTGGCCTAGAAAAGAAGGAGACTCCCTCTTTTTCTCCTTCTGCTCACCATTTCTTCCTCCTACTCCTACTCCTCTTCTGTTTCTCTTGTTCCTTTTCGCTTCCTCCTACTTCACCTGTTCCATCTTCCCCTTCTCTCTATCACCTCCCTCCTTTGTTCTGAAAAATAGAAGTCTCATTTTTCTCAGCCTCCTTCTCTTCCTATTCATCGCTCCTCTTCCATCTTCTCATTCTCTCTGCTATCCTCCTTATTTTCTTCCTCTTACTTCAACTTCTTCCATATTCTCCTATTCATATTCTTTTTCTTCTTCTTCCTTCTCATTCTTTCCATCATCTCCCCCCTGCTGCTCCTTCTCTTCTGTCTACTTCAATCCCTTTATCCCCCCTCTTCCATATTCTGCTCTCTCTATTCTTCCTTCTATACCCTGATCGTTCGTTCTCCACCCATTTGTATTCATTTCTTCTTTCCAGGTTTTTCGCATCAGCACCTATTTCCTTCGTATTTCTATTCTCTTCTACTTCCTTCACTATCTCATCTTCTCTCCTGTCCATTATCCCTTCCTTCCTCCACCTCCCTTAGACCCTTCTCCCTCCACCAGCTTCACTCGTGATTCCTCTCTCCCTCAAAATATCCCTCCTTGATCCTATTTATTATTGGTTTTCTCCTCTTCCTCCTGCTTCTCCTTCTTCTCCTCCTGATCCTCCTCCTCCTCTTCTCCTGATGTCTCGTATGATGATATTCATATTCGCAACCTCGCACATTAGTTACATTCACGCGTCATTTACTTTAACTATCTTCCGTTCTTTCACACTCTCCCCCATTTTCCTATCTCCCTTTCTCCTTTTCTCTCTCATTCACTCTCACCTCCTCTCTCTCTATCTCTCTCCCTCCTTTCCTATCTCCCCTTTCTCATTTTCTCTCTCACCTCCTCTCTCTCTCTCTCTCCCTCCCTCCCTCCCTTCTTTTCTCTCTCACCCTCCTCTCTTCTCTCTCTCCCTCTCTCTCTCTCTTCTTCGTCCTTTTCTACCTCCCTACCTGTTCACATAGCATTTATTGCACTAAATATAATATCCGTGATATACCTACTCGGAATTGAAGAAAAAAAAATTGGAAAAACATTTCTAAATGGACATTTAATATATTTTTTCAACTATGCCTGCATTTTTTTTAAGTCAGCCACACGTCCAGACTTCGACGATAGTTCTCGCATGATGTTGCATCTACACTAGGTAGTATTTCTCTCTGTTTTAACTATATTAAAGTATCTCTATATATAAATGTCAAAGACACTCACTGACCACTGACCACTGACCACTGACCACTGACTGATCATCGCTCTACAGCCCAAACCGTAAGTCCTAGGAAGCTGAAATTTGGTGCTAGCTTTGTCTTATAGTCTAGATGTGCAATAAGACGGGATTTTTTCGAATTCCACTACAACACCTGCCATTGGCGAAAAAGGACTTTTTGCTTTCACGGCCATGCCTCGGCCCGCAAAGCGGCGACAGCCCGCTAGTGAACAATATGAGAAAAAGTAAGGTGAGAAAAAGAAAACCATGTAAAGTAATGGTAAAATGCGAGAAAGTAAGAGAGAGGAAGAGAAAGAGAAGCAGGAGGGAGAAAAGAGAGCAGGAAAGGGAAGGAGAAGAGAGAGCAGGAAGAAGAGAGAGGAGGGAATGAATGATTGATGAAGGAGAAGAGAGTAATAGACAAGGGAATGAGTCAAAAGGAGAGAGAGAGATAGTAGTAGACCAGATAATATAGGAGAGTGAGAGACCAGCAGAGCGAATGGGTGGGAAAGAGAGAGAATGAGAGCTAGGAGAGAAGGGGGAAGACAGGCGAAAGAGAAAGAATGAGAGCAAGGGAGAGAAGGAGGGAGAAGACCCAGGCGAAGGGAGTTAGACGAAGAAAGCGAAGAAAAATTTAAAGCGCAGCATAAAGTTTTACCTACGTCAGCGAAATTTTTCACTTTGAATAATAAAGATGTACAAAAATATATTATGTTCGCATACCTATGTATGTATTATTATAAATACCCTTACACATGTAGATTACATAACTTTTTTGTGTGTATGTATGTGTGTGTTAAATATATAGATACATTTATTGTATATCTGTGGAAAATTACATTGTACATTATATAAGACTGCATAGTATAATTTGCTATTTGTTCCCTGCGCGCCACAGTGTCTAGGATGATTGAAAGTTACCACAGCTGAATATGACGGAGAAATTCTCAACGCTTTGACGTCAAATGGCCGTTACTCGATATTAATTTGAATTTTTCGGAAAGTGAGAGAAAAAGAGGTGATGACGGTCGGATCATTAATTAATATTATACCGGTCTCTTGTCAACTTTGTTGGTCCGTTAACATACAGCGTAAGTGAACAGGGAAGTGGGCATTGACGAGTATGTGAACACCTCACTCACCTGCTTTTAAGTTTAAAGTTATGCAGTTAAAGTTAGTTATCAATTTCACCAAGCCAGGTTTGTTTGGGTAGTTGTGACATCAATAAATTGTGATCAACCCAATCAATGTAGGTATATTTCTTGGTATACAACATATAGGTATAACTAGTTATCATATTTGTGTTAATTACTTTCGTGATATCACAACCACTCAAAATCGCTTTACTAAATCTACACTGAAACCGGGACTTGAACCGCCGACCTCCAGGTTACAAGTCCGCCGCCGTATCGATCAAGCGACTGGGGTCGGGGTATGCAGGGCAGGAAAAGTAGCAGTAGAATGAGCAGGGGAGTGAAGTGTTCACAAAATACTCGTGCTCACTTCCCTGTGTACTTCATCATTATGTGTACTAGGTGTGCAAACGCACCCAAAGTACACCTACACATACACGCAATTTAACTTATTGTGGGTAGCGGCGTAAACAGGCTTTCCCTTTCCAGTATTTTGAATTAAATTAGGACCGTAGTTCGTGTCCCTAATGAAGTTTTCCGGAAAGTATAAGAAGGGCTATAAAATAATGTTGTGTTTCGTATCTTTTCCTACTCCTCGGAGAAAGTTTCCTTTTCATTACAAAACTTGTCCTTAAGGAACTGCCAGGCGAGGGGTTGAAGCCTTTGTAGAAACCCTACAAAGGAAGGCTTAATCATTTAATGTAAAACGTGCTGTTTGCATTTAGGGATTTACACAAGGCATTTGTTAGAAAGCCTTGAATTTTGTTTTCGTGTGTTTTCATTATGTTTAGGCAGAAAAGAAGACTCGTGCAGCCCTGCACGAGTTTAGTGAAGGAGCTGTTCAGTTTTCATTCGGATTTGAAGTCCCATCCTTTGTCTAGGATAAAGAACGGTGTGGAAGAGAATACCAATATTACATATACTCTTTATTTAATACTTTAACATTGTTTATTTGGAAACACCAAGATCGATCCAACTCCACAAACCGTTTGTTTGATTCACTTCAAAATAAATTAATTTGTTTAACTTTAAAAAGTTTAATAAAATCATACTAAAGTACATTTTGAATCTTCCAGTATATTGTGAATCATACCATTCAAAATGTACTGGAAGAAATACGTCAAATATAAATCGAAACACATTTCGAACAACTAGAAAGTCTAAAGACCGTGTTCTTTTCAGAAATCTCCAGAACCCACTTTACAAACTTCTTGAATCATCTGAGCCTAAACCAAGTACACCACACTTCAACATGAGCGCCAGTACAGAGGCCATCCACAAGTATCTGAAGCAGACAAACCGCCCTTACAGCGTGAACGACATCATCCAGAACCTGCACAAGAAGTTCAGCAAGACAGTGGTGCAAGCCGCGCTGGATGACTTGGTCAAGCAGGAGGTGGTCTTTTGCAAGACATATGGCAAGCAAGTGGTCTACTGCATCAAGCAGACAGGTATGCATCTCATATAATTCTCCTTCTGCAAGACATATGGCAAGCAAGCGGTCTACTGCATCAAGCAGACAGGTATGCATCTCATATAATTCTCCTTTTGCAAGACATATGGCAAGCAAGCGGTCTACTGCATCAAGCAGACAGGTATGTAGCTCATATAATTGTCCTTCTGCAAGACATATGGCAAGCAAGCGGTCTACTGCATCAAGCAGACAGGTATGTAGCTCATATAATTCTCCTTCTGCAAGACATATGGCAAGCAAGCGGTCTACTGCATCAAGCAGACAGGTATGCATCTCATATAATTCTCCTTCTGCAAGACATATGGCAAGCAAGTGGTCTACTGCATCAAGCAGACAGGTATGTAGCTCATATAATTCTCCTTCTGCAAGACATATGGCAAGCAAGTGGTTTACTGCATCAAGCAGACAGGTATGCATCTCATATAAGTCTCCTTCTGCAAGACATATGGCTAGCAAGTGGTCTACTGCATCAAGCAGACAGGTATGCATCTCATATAATTCTCCTTCTGCAAGACATATGGCAAGCAAGTGGTCTACTGCATCAAGCAGACAGGTATGTAGCTCATATAATTCTCCTTCTGCAAGACATATGGCAAGCAAGTGGTTTACTGCATCAAGCAGACAGGTATGTATCTCATATAATTCTCCTTCTGCAAGACATATGCAAGCAAGTGGTCTACTGCATCAAGCAGACAGGTATGTAGCTCATATAATTCTCCTTCTGCAAGACATATGACAAGCAAGTGGTGGTTTACTGCATCAAGCAGACAGGTATGCATCTCATATATTTCTCCTTCTGCAAGACATATGGCAAGCAAGAGGTCTACTGCATCAAGCAGAAAGGTATGCATCTCATATTATTCTCTTATGACTGACCTATGAAATACATAAGACCTGTTTGACTGCTGGAGTAAAGTTACTTTTTTACCTCGGCAGTATGAGAGTTTTTATTGAAAGGTAGGATAAAAATCTGCGATAGACACCCAAGTTTACCACCTCTTTACCCTTCATATTTGTTCCATGAGGATTCTACCTTCAGCTCAGGACTTCTCACAATAGCTGTTTCAGTCTAGTGTGTGGTACAGAGTGGGAAGATGTAAGGTCCATACTCTTACATACTCTAATGGTGTATGTATTTTAAATTTTGATCACCGTTTGGATCTCGTGAAGTTTCCATCTAGCGTAAATCAATAGGAGTATTCAGTTTTCTATAACCTACGGTCCATACTCTTATATACTTTAAAGTTTTATGTATTTTAAATTTTGATCATCGTTTGGATCTTGTGAAGTTTGCGTCTTAGCTTAAAATCAATAGGAGTATTTAGTTTCCTATTATCTGGGAACTTCGCAAAGTTTCAAATGAATGACTACACTCCATTTCTTTCAGGCAAGAATGAGGAGAAGAAGGATGCGACTCAAGCGAAGGAGATGTTGAAGGAGAAGGAGAGGAAGCTGGAGGAGATGCAGAACAAGTTGAAGAAACTGCAGGATGAAAATAAACAGGTTTGTGGATCATAACACGCTCTTATAGGTTTGATACAAAATCTTAAAAAAACCTGTTAGTTGACCTGATCCTTAAAATATTCGGTTCCAAGTGTGACCACACTTGGAGCAGAGAACACTTGGAGCCATCAAAAACGGTGGGTTTTTACTGGGTTGAAAATGTTGACATCTAACATGGTGGAGCTGGGTGTCTTTCAAAGACTTTTTCTTAGAAATAAAATGGACCGTCAGATTAAATTTCTCATGAACATCTGCAAGTTTAAGTCTGTTTGCATGGAACTGGTGTTTTCCTGTAGTTTGTAATTTGTCTCGCTGTACAAATTATACTTTCAATGTATCAGACTTCAATAAAATCTGTATATCAATTTTAGTTTCCAAGTACGACTATCTCTCTTTTTAGCCTTCCAAGTAAGAATATTAAATTCCCATTTTTACCAAGTACGAGACAAAACAGAGTCTGTAAACTAATGATGGATTTCATTTTTCGAAGAAAAAAAAATCATGAAAATTTGGGATGAGACTAATGAGGGATTTCATTTTTCGAAGAAGAAAAAAAAATCATGAAAATTTATTAAAAATGTTTTGTAAATTTCACTTGGTTGTTTTATTACTCTTCAGAATATCCTTCAATTTCAGGTCAAATCTAAACTGAAGCAGCTAACCCAAGGCCTCACTACCGAGGAGGCTGCCAAGATGAAGGACTCACTCACACAGGAGCTAACGGAGAAGAGAGACAAGCTGGATAAACTGTCCCGCAATGTGAATGTTGTCAGTGCGGTAAGTTTCAATGAAATATTTTCAATTCTTTCCCAAAAAAAAATGTCTGACCTAGTAGCTCAGTGGTTAAGGTGCACTCTGTGAATCCAGATGTCGTGGGTTCGAAACCCAGCCGGACATGATTAAGTTATCCTCCCATTTGGGAATTCTACCTTACAATAATACGTCTGGATCTTGAGCTTACTGCTGGAATAATGAGACTAAATAGTTTTTTTTTTTTTTAATTTTTGATTTTATGTTTTCGACATGAAGGTTGTTAACATAGGTCAATTTTATACAAAAGAAAGTAAATTTATGGTAAGTAAAAGAAAAGAACAAAAGGTACGTAAGGAAGACAGTAGTATGACTAATAAGGTAAAAAAATCGATTTGGATTCAAAAAAGAAAAAGGCTAGTTCTCAAGATAGTCGAACATATAAATATGTGGTTCAGAACGAGCCAACTTTTCCACCGAAGTTGACTGGAAATCACCACTCCCCCCAGCTGTAGTCAAGCTGGTTACAACAACAACAACATGACGCTATACTATTTATGATTGTTCTTTCAACAAAGAGAATTCGGTCTAGCCAGTCTCAGCAGCATGTCTTATCCTCCACTGCTACTCCTCCAAGAGAGTTCAGGGCAGAAGAAGCAGCTGTACGAGGGAACAGCAGATCAATATGAAGCATCCATATCTTATTCCATTTCTTTATTTCTATCAGATATGGAGACTAGGAAGCTAGAGTCGTACACAGTTTTGTGTCGCCACTGTGTGTCACAACATTATAAATAAATTACTCTGTTTATCTCAATGTCACTATTATCGCTACGATTTACTTGCAAAGCTTCCCCGTCTTAAATCTTTATTGAAGTCTGAAGAGACAGACAGTCTAGAAATAAATAACGAATAAATAAAATTATTTGAAAATTGTATAGAGCATCAATCGTAAATTTTGAAGCGATTTTTTTGAAATTGTAATTCGGTCATGTTCAATATATGTAATTGTATATTATGATTACTTCCGATAAATTTCTAATATTAGAAATCGAAATATTGTGTTCGTTTTTGTAAAAATATTTCTGGACGTTTCATAACCTCCTGAGCAACTTTGGTTTTGTGTCTGTCGGTTTTTTATTTATATTATTATCATTTGTAGCTATGTACGATAACGTTTGTGCGCCTTGTAATTCACAAGACTAAAAGACTACAGGAGCCGGAATGAGAAAGAACAGAATAAAAGACTCCTTCGTTACATTTCTATGTTTGACTCCGCATTTTTGTGACTAATTTAATTATTTAAAAATAAATGTATCTATCTTGAAGTAGGTATGTACAAAGAAAAACATTATTCTTTAATATTAAAAGTATCTTTTCTCATTTTAGATTCTCATTAAGACGGAATTTTTCATACCTAATTAGTATAAGGAAAAACAACACTGGAGAAAATAAGACTAGTAAAGGTATTTATTGCATTTTTTCACAATTGCTACAAAAGAAGAACTGAAAGAAATTCTTAACACAACGATCTGATCATGTATTGAAACTTTTTCTTTTTTACATACGAGTACATTGAGTAGAGAAAGTTAAAAAGTCACCATAAAAGAAAATTTAAAGATAAAGTTTCCTTACCTTTAATTTAGAACTGAACTGTAGATTTTGAACTTGTATTGACTTTTTGATTTGTGCTGGAACTTTGAATTTTGAACTGGAACTGAAGATTTTGAACTGAACTGTAGATTTTGATTTGGAACTGTAGATTTTGAACTGGAACTGTAGATTTTGAACTGAACTGTAGATTTTGAATTGAACTGTAGATTTTGAACTGGAACTGAAGATTTTGAACTGGAACTGTAGAATTTGGATTTGTATTGACTTTTTGTGATGTGCTGGAACTTTGAATTTTGAACTGACTGTAGATTTTGAACTGAACTGTAGATTTTGAACTGGAACTGTAGAATTTGGATTTTGTATTGACTTTTGTGATATGCTGGAACGTAGAATTTTGAACTGGAACTGTAGATTTTGAATTGAACTGTAGATTTTGAACTGAACTGTAGATTTTGAACTGGAACTGTAGATTTTGAATTGAACTGTAGATTTTGAACTGGAACTGTAGAATTTGAACTGAACTGTAGATTTTGAACTGGAACTGTAGAATTTGGATTTGTTTGACTTTTTGTGATGTGCTGGAACTTTGAATTTTGAACTGACTGTAGATTTTGAACTGGAACTGTAGATTTTGAATTGAACTGTAGATTTTGAACTGGAACTGTAGATTTTGAACTGGAACTGTAGATTTTGAATTGAACTGTAGATTTTGAACTGGAACTGTAGATTTTGAATTGAACTGTAGATTTTGAACTGAACTGTAGATTTTGAACTGGAACTGTAGAATTTGAATTTAACTGTAGATTTTGAACTGGAACTGTAGATTTTGAACTGGAACTGTAGAATTTGGATTTGTATTGACTTTTTGTGATGTGCTGGAACTTTGAATTTTGAACTGACTGTAGATTTTGAACTGGAACTGTAGATTTTGAATTGAACTGTAGATTTTGAACTGGAACTGTAGATTTTGAATTGAACTGTAGATTTTGAACTGGAACTGTAGAATTTGAATTGAACTGTAGATTTTGAACTGGAACTGTAGAATTTGAACTGATGTAGATTTTGAACTGGAACTGTAGAATTTGGATTTGTATTGACTTTTTGTGATGTGCTGGAACTTTGAATTTTGAACTGGAACTGTAGATTTTGAACTGAACTTTAGATTTTGAATTGAACTGTAGATTTTGAACTGGAACTGTAGAATTTGAACTGGAACTGTAGAATTTGGATTTGTATTGACTTTTTTTGGTGTGCTGGAACTTTGAATTTTGAACTGGAACTGTAGATTTTGAACTGAACTGTAGATTTTGAATTGAACTGTAGATTTTGAACTGAACTGTAGATTTTGAACTGAACTGTAGATTTTGAACTGGAACTGTAGATTTTGAATTGAACTGTAAATTTTGAACTGAACTGTAGATTTTGAACTGGAACTGTAGATTTTGAATTGAACTGTAGATTTTGAACTGAACTGTAGATTTTGAACTGGAACGGTAGAATTTGGAACTTGTATGACTTTTGATGTGTGCTTGAACTGTAGAATTTTGAACTTAGTGCATGGATACCTGAAAACAAGCTTAGGATTAGGATATGTTATTTTATTTAATCGAATACTACTAACTTATCCTGATCTTTTCCTATGATTCCAGTTTAGAAATGGTATATTTACCAATGAATTTTTATTAGATGTACTTTATAGACACTCAATATTACACCAAAAAAATCCGAGAGTAGTTTTGTGGCTCTGGGCGTTCATTCTGTTTGAGAACTCAGTTAACCACTACTTTTGCAAATCTGCTAATGCTTTTTTTTTATACTAATATTCCAAAATATTACCAAGTGTTAACCTTAATGAAACTTAGGTAGATACTTACAATTTTATTCAGCCTAAGTCCAAAAAGGTCTCCATAAATATATATATATATGGTGACTTTTTAAAGTTATTAAATTTATCATTCGCGTATATTGAAAAGTTGGTGGCTGAAAGGCGCAGGATCAGATCGTTGTTGTTAGAATTTGAAATTACAACATTTTATGCTTGTGTACTCCTTGTTCTTCAACATGAGATGACCTCCTATGGTATTAGCTTTCATCATTATTCTTTTTTAACATCATTATTCTTCTTAAACATCATTATTCTTTTTTAAGGATCTCTGGTAACTTTAACTGGAATAACAAACAAATAACTGTTTTTATCCTTTTGATTTTCTCGAGTGATAATTTATTCTATTTCTTATTGAGAGAAGAGGTAAGGGTTGATTCTGAAATAGAAAGAAAGAGAAGTTCTAGATCAATACAGGTGTACTTCAGATAAGTGATTTGAGCAGGGTGAATACAAAGTACATCAATATAAAGTATAAGTACTTTTTGTAATATAAATATCCTATATTGCAATGATCAAAACTAGGTAACATATTATTACAAGGAATTTTGAAGATAAAATGTAAACTTCTAAGGGGTAGTACCTAAGAATTTATTACATGGCAAATTACCTGACACCATTGCACTTTTAATTTGCTATATGTAATTTATTTTAGCAAATCGTAAAATTAACTATTTCCTAATTCAAAATAAACTTTAATTTTAAAACTAATAATATTATACTTTAGGATTGAAATTCACTAGGATTGAAATTCACTTTTACCTTGGCTTGGGACTTTTCATTCTTATATCCAGTCATTAAGATGTTCAATATGATTGTGATTTTGTAACTTTTTAAAATTTAAATAGTTGATTTTATGGAAAAAATTTAAATATTTCGAAAGAAGGTATGAGAAAATATTTATAATTTCAATGCATGGCTCGATAAAAAATCTATTACAAATTTTGGAAACCATTTTCCTTTGAAGATGATGATTAGCTTCAATTTTTTTTTCTTCTTTTTTTTTTAATGTTTTCAAAAAGAAAGGGTCTTGTAAACATTTTTCTATAGGTAAAATAATGAAGCTACAACATTTTTACTTTCCTTATCTTATAATAAGGAAAGTATTGTATTCGTCGAAAATTTGACCTACCCAGTTTTTCACATTTCTGGACGAATCATGGCCTCAGGATACCAAAAAAGTTGTTTTCAGCCATTGGTCCGTGCGTCTGTCTGTCTGTCTGTCTGTCTGTCTGTAAACAGGATATCTCAAGAACGGTAAAAGCTAGAAACTTGAAATTTGGTACACAAATTAATTTTATACACCAGACGAACCACGAAACTTTTGGTTGAAATCGGCCGCATTCTGCGGCCACAGGGCCGCAAATGCTAGCCGCAAGCGCCGCTTCTTTAAATTGGTTAAAGATACAAAATTTTTTAGAGAACAACATTTTCTTAGATTAAAAAAATAATAGGGGTCTATTCTGATCATTTTTTTGATATCTTGAACTTTTTGGAACTCGGCCCCAATTTACCGGTATTTGGGGGGGACCCGCTTTGACTAACTTTTTTATTATTCATCCTACATAGGGGTTGTGACATATCAAATTCAATGATTTTGAAGTGCTGATTACGAATTTGGCATTGGTTTTTAGTTATCTGTTACCTTTGAGTCACCAGTGGCGGAATTCGACTCTTTTTTGGGGGATAAGGAAAGTCGTGTGATGTTTACACCAGATTTTTCTATAGGTAAAAATAATGAAGCTACATATGTATTTTAAACCCCTCTCAAATTATTATTTTCAAGTAAAACCGATTTCCAAAATTTGTAACAAGGATCGTTCTTCGAGACACGCATTTAGTTGATTAAATGTTACACATATTCTGTTTTATTTACTGTACATTTTATTTTATATAACATTTTAAGTTGAAATTAAGGAAACAAAGACTATAGAACACAATTTTACCAAGGAGACGAGATGGGGATTATTTTTCATTTAAAGCCTTTGACTCAAATACAGGATCAGCTATTTTTCATGTTATTTTTCACCTTATCTGGTCTCTAGACTGACCTTTCTCCCAGATTCTATAAGAGAGTTCCTAAATGTCACGTATCCGCTCATTACTGCTGGAATAATGGGACTTTAATAGTCCTAATCAGGCAGTATAAATAAGGCGATATTATTATTATTATGTAAAGCGACTATTCGCCTGTGCATAAAACTTGAAGTTGTAACGACTTTTTCGCTTGAAAATTTCAATTTGCCTAGACCAAAATGGCTAATCCTTTCAGTCACTGTCGAAAAGAAAAGAAAATCGTTATACTATGGAAATCACATCGCATGTAAATACCTGATGGTGGTGTTGAACCAACCTCTCCTTATATTTACAGACCCTGATTTACTTGTTTTTATGCTGCATCTGTAGTCAATATGCTTGGGGGTTGTAGGTACACGTCCTGGATCTGTAGTCAATATCCTTGGGGGTTGTAGTTTCAAATACGTCCTTTCCAATCTTCCTCATATTCTTCATAGCGGCGTACAAGTTGTAGTCTTTTCTGAGATGGGAACAATAATTTTGAAATAGAAATAATTTGTGAAACTTAAAAATGTTTGTTTTTTCTGGTAGAGAGTTTGAAACGTTTTATAATTAATAGATTGGTTGAAAGAATTTAGTTTGTTTCTTGCTGGCTTTTATTTATAATAAATAATAAAAATTGGCTCTTATGCTACAAAACATATTTTATGTAGGCTCTTAGTAAACGAATGTATGTAGACACAGGCTCTTATGAAGGAGCTTTAAGTCGGAATCCTACTGAGTGCAACATTTGGTTCGAAACATTTCGCAACATATTGTCTCGAGTTTTGTATGGGAAGTGTTCGGAAGCAAAATTTAGTCACTGGAATTTGATCTCATTTCATTTTAAAGGAAGAATGAAACGTCTTGGCATAGTCATTCATATCATTATGTTAAGACCATTCGTCAAAAAAAATTGTGTGACTTCTCGCCCATCAAAAGAGAAGCATACTACGAGATGGACAAGCTGGAACACAAACCACAAGTGTCTATAGTAGATACTGTTCACTGTTCACGCCTACAAAATAAAAAAGGTTATTGTTGTAGGTTGTAGCCAGCTTGGGTACAGCTGGGGGAGTGATGGTCTCCATCCAAGTTTAGTTGAAAAGTTGGCATGTTTTCAAGCACATATTTCTATGTGTGATCAACCATCATCAGAACTTAGGCTTTTTCTTTGCAAGCCATTAAACCCTTGGTGTACTGCAAGCTAGCCTTGCTTATTGGGGTTGGCTAGTTTGTATCTGTACTCTGTTTATAGTCCCCTAGCGAGACACTGGTCTTTCCCTGTTTAACGTCCCCCAGCCAGACATAGTGATTACCGTAGCTGCTGTTTCACGGCTGCGAAGTAAGAAAGGTGTGAAACTGTTTAGTAACCTCCTGTTGCTTTAGTAACCTCCTGTTGATTTAATAACCTCCTGTTGCTTTCGCCCGCCAGGTGGACAAACAGAGGCTTCTGGAGGCGAAGGAGAAGATGGTGAAGGAGTACAGGAGACGCAAGCGGATGTGCTCGGAGATGTTGGATGCGGTGCTGGAGAACTACCCTAAGAGCAAGAAGATTCTGCTGGAGGAGGTGGGGGTGGAGACGGATGAGATGGTGGGGATGGAGGCTATTGCATGAGCTAGCCTAAGAGCAAGAAGATACTGCTGGAGGAGGTGGTTATGGATGAGATGGTGGGGATGGAGGCTATTGCATGAGCTAGCCTAAGAGCAAGAAGATACTGCTGGAGGAGGTGGGGGTGGAGATGGTGGGGATGGAGGCTATTGCATGAGCTAGCCTAAGAGCAAGAAGATACTGCTGGAGGAGGTGGGGGTGGAGACGGATGAGATGGTGGGGATGGAGGCTATTGCATGAGCTAGCCTAAGAGCAAGAAGATACTGCTGGAGGAGGTGGGGGTGGAGATGGATGAGATGGTGGGGATGGAGGCTATTGCATGAGCTAGCCTAAGAGCAAGAAGATTCTGCTGGAGGAGGTGGGGGTGGAGACGGATGAGATGGTGGGGATGGAGGCTATTGCATGAGCTACCCTAAGAGCAAGAAGATACTGCTGGAGGAGGTGGGGATGGATGAGATGGTGGGGATGGAGGCTATTGCATGAGCTAGCCTAAGAGCAAGAAGATACTGCTGGAGGAGGTGGGGGTGGAGACAGATGAGATGGTGGGGATGGAGGCTATTGCATGAGCTACCCTAAGAGCAAGAAGATACTGCTGGAGGAGGTGGGGATGGATGAGATGGTGGGGATGGAGGCTATTGCATGAGCTAGCCTAAGAGCAAGAAGATACTGCTGGAGGAGGTGGTTATGGATGAGATGGTGGGGATGGAGGCTATTGCATGAGCTAGCCTAAGAGCAAGAAGATACTGCTGGAGGAGGTGGGGATGGATGAGATGGTGGGGATGGAGGCTATTGCATGAGCTAGCCTAAGAGCAAGAAGATACTGCTGGAGGAGGTGGGGGTGGGGATGGATGAGATGGTGGGGATGGAGGCTATTGCATGAGCTAGCCTAAGAGCAAGAAGATACTGCTGGAGGAGGTGGGGGTGGGGATGGATGAGATGGTGGGGATGGAGGCTATTGCATGAGCTAGCCTAAGAGCAAGAAGATACTGCTGGAGGAGGTGGGGGTGGGGATGGATGAGATGGTGGGGATGGAGGCTATTGCATGAGCTAGCCTAAGAGCAAGAAGATACTGCTGGAGGAGGTGGGGGTGGGGATGGATGAGATGGTGGGGATGGAGGCTATTGCATGAGCTAGCCTAAGAGCAAGAAGATACTGCTGGAGGAGGTGGGGGTGGGGATGGATGAGATGGTGGGGATGGAGGCTATTGCATGAGCTAGCCTAAGAGCAAGAAGATACTGCTGGAGGAGGTGGGGGTGGGGATGGATGAGATGGTGGGGATGGAGGCTATTGCATGAGCTACCCTAAGAGCAAGAAGATCCTGCTGGAGGAGGTGGGGATGGAGGCTATTGCATGAGCTACCCTAAGAGCAAGAAGATCCTGCTGGAGGAGGTGGGGATGGAGGCTATTGCATGAGCTACCCTAAGAGCAAGAAGATCCTGCTGGAGGAGGTGGGGATGGAGGCTATTGCATGAGCTACCCTAAGAGCAAGAAGATACTGCTGGAGGAGGTGGGGATGGAGGTTATTGCATGAGCTAGCCTAAGAGCAAGAAGATACTGCTGGAGGAGGTGGGGGTGGAGGCGGATGAGATGGTGGGGATGGAGGCTATTGCATGAGCTAGCCTAAGAGCAAGAAGATACTGCTGGATTACTTTTCAGGTTAGGAAAATAGGCCTGGAACCACATGAGCTTTTCATCAGGAACCTCGCCTCGTGTTACTGGTTACCTTCTCCAAATGGTCTATTATAATTATAATTCTTATAAAGTACCTAACCACCAATCATAATGCGTCTCTCATGAAAGTAAATTTGTGAGTTTGTTTATTTCTTGTCCTTTTCTTTTGTCCTTGTAAATAAAATCATTAAAAATTATGGGAAGAATTTTTTTCGGGAGTACAATCTGCATTATATTTTGATTTTTTTTTTTTTTTTTTTTTTTTGCTGTTGCTTGACGTCTCTTTAAGATCAAGGTCATTTTAGATGGAGTTTCACCCTCCGTTTGCTTAATTAGTACCTTTAAAAAAATTCATGCTAGCATAAAAAATACTTGCTCTAAATTCAACTAAAAATTGACTTTATTAGGTTTTTTGCGAAAGAGATTTTCTATTGTAGAAGTGAAATATTTATTTTTTGTTCAACTTTGTGAATTGCAATTTATTTCACTGTCATGTATGTTTAGATGCTGGTTCTGTGAGTATGCAAATGTGTACCAGGTACTCGATTTGTGCATAAATGGTGATAACAAGTTGTTTGCTTCAATTTTGAATAGGAGGTACATTTCAATAGAGAACAGAAGAGAGATTTACACATACGAGTAAATGTACAATGAAGAAGAAGTAGTAAAGAATAATTTTGTAGGTACTGTACGTAAGGACAATTCTTTAAATTTAGAGAATATAGGATTCTATGGGTAAATCTGTCGGTACGTATCAAGTTTCTGAGAGCAAAATAATAATGAACATATGAGGCAATGAAGTTCATAACAAAACTGCCTCGTAGCAAATGAGCCAGCTTAAGCAGGATTTGAAGGAGGAAACTAGTGTTGAAGTTGAATGTATGAACATCAACATTGTAATTATAATTAAAGTTTATTCAAGTCTGTGAAAGTGTAAAATATTTCAGCAACATATTATTCTGTACTTATCCTTTTCATTGAAATAATAATTTAATTATAACCTTTAAGCATTCTGTTTCATCCTTGTAGATTTAAAAATCTTTTAATCCTTGTATTAAGAAGACTGTCTGCTTTAAATTCCTAGGAATTGAAATTTACTTAGAAATAATTATGTATTAGCAACTTCAAACACTTCTGATTTCATTGGCACTGTATGCGTTGTCTCTTATTATATATTTTTTTATTTCAAACATATCTTGTTTCTAAGAAAAGTTAGACTGTAAATTTTAAATAAAATGTAAATAAAAGGAGGAAAGCTATTTCCCTTTGAAAATTGTAGATCACTTGAATTTTTTATTTTCATTTATTATTAAGTGCCCTCAAGTGCTTTCCGTTGATATTCCCTAAAAATCCTTTAAACACTCCCAAATTTGATGCAATACATCTTCTTCAAGTCCTTGAAAATATCCTAGACCTCATTCATGTGTTTACCCTCTCTTCTTATCATGGAGCTTAATCAAGAGCAAGCATTATCGGACTCTTCACGGTCGACCTTGCTCTCATTCTTGCTTCCTCACATGTCTGAGGAAGTTCCTTTTCTCAAAAAATTCTAAGGTCTTTCTGTCCTTGCATTCCTTCAGTGTTGACTTACTCAACAATAATGTTTCTTTTGTTGCGGTCATTGAATCCAATATGCATTTTCATGTGTGCACAATATTATTGATTAAGATTTTTCTAGAATGAACCCACAATGCAGTAATATTCTCATAAATTTGGTCCATAAAATCAACGAAGGTATTAATTTAGTGTCATTACGAGAACAACAAAATAGAGAGAGAAAGAAAGTGAAATTTATTTACAAACAACTGACATCACTATCGATGCTTGCCATAAGACACAGTACTCTTGTTACTTGTGTTTTGTAGTAGACAATGACGATGGTTATTTTCAGGATGGTTTGTACAGGTGGTTATGTATTATTTATCAACGATCAAATTTAGAATCTAAATTATAATATATCGAAAATTGGGTTCCGTTGGGCCTAGGAAGTCAAACAAAAGTCAAGTCAATTCCTTTTTCGACGTTAAAGTCCATTTCTGCAATAAAAATTGCAATTTTTAAAATTCATGTTGAACTTTTTGCTGGCTGAAAAGTACGTGAAATGCGTGGGAACAATGTTTTCGTTACCTTACACTCTGCCGCGCTGTCTCTTTCTTTGTATAGGGCGTTCTTCACACCTCGGCCGAGTGTTTGATCTGTTAAAATACATGTAGATATTTTGTGAAAATAAATTCGAAAAAATCCCAATGACAGAGTACTTTCAGACATTTGCAAAGTAATTCCAGATTTAACTGGACTACACCATAGAGATCGACTAAAAGGAATAGTTGAATTTAAAAAATAAAAAAGAATGCTGAAAATGTCGGAAAATAAACACTAAAACTATTAAATAGTTGTTTGTTATATTTTTTTCCCCCTAGCATTTTCAGGAATTTTATTTTTTTCACGCCCATTCCATAACCATGCAAAAAGAGCTAGAGTCTAGTTGTACGTACAGCATATTGTGAAAAGAAATTGACCCTCATCCCTTATCAGCACAATAAATCTCGCAGAAGTGATAAGGGCACATTATTATAAAACTGTTCGTCTCCCTGTGTCATACTCCTTATTCTTTTCCATCGTGCTCCACTCTCTACCATTGCTCCGTCCACTAGCACACAACCTCTTCAAACAAAGTACCTCCACAAGTCTCAACCATTCATTTTAAAGTGTTACGTGTCTTGCTCAAGTTCAATTCCAAAATGTTTAAGTTAAAGTTAAGTAAGTTTATAAAGTAAGAAAACCAGTAAAAACAGCACACCATAAATCAGAACCTAAGTTAGTGCTCTCAAAAGCATCAACAATCACAGAGGTCGTAACGAGACTACTTTATTATAATTTAAAAACTCATAAAAAGCTCTAATCGCGTCGAGTTATACTCACGAAAAGTTGCCAAAAACAAATTAATACCTCTCCAGCTTCAAAAACTTTTTAGTTACTCAGACAAGAAACCAAGACACCCACAAACTTTGCTCAAGCACCACTCAGCCCTTCGCATCACCTTCATCTATTTTCTTTCGTAAACTCTATTTATGTTGGATAAATCAATTCGCGATGAAACGAGCACAATCTTTTACCGCCACTCCAATGACAATTATTTAAACTCCCTGTACGTGATACATCTTCTCTTTCGGCAAATCGACGAATTCATACGAATCGAGTTTCCGAGCTTTTACGAGATCTCGCGAGGTGTTCCCGAACTTGAACGAAGCAGACCCGAGAGCATACGAAGCTAGTCATGAGCCTTTCACTCCTCGTAGTGCCCCTAGTGGTCTTTGTAGTGCCGCTAGCTCTGAGCGCTCCTTATCAGGCGCTGCTCAAATTGGACACAGGCCGGAAAATGTTGCCCCTGATGTACGCGCCTGCCCCGAGGGAAGAGCCTAAACCCGCTGCCCCCGAGCCTGCTGTGTTACATGTACAGGGTGAGTCAACTGTGAGGAAATCTTATTTACATGTACAGGGTGAGTCAACTGTAAGGAAAATCTTATTTACATGTACAGGGTGAGTCAACTGTAAGGAAATCCTATTGTTTTTCTTGTTCAAAACAGGGTCGCTTTTCTCTATCTGTCTTTTATCAGCCGAATGTGATCGCTAAGAGGTTAACATTTTGGTTTTCTCAAACTTGAAGCTAAGGTTTAGCTCTACAAACTGTTAGTGTAATGGAACTTCCTGTCTCGAGCCGACAGTCTAAATAAAGCACTACTATACTATACTACTATACTATTCATGTATCTACTCCTTAGCTCACAAGTACGACTAACAGCGGGACGTAGTCTGTGTAATCCATCTTATTCAATGACAGCATGATTATCCTCCCATTTTGGATTTTCATGTCCCGCCTGGGTTCCGAATACGCGACCCATAGATTACCAGACCGAGGCCTTGACCACTGAGCTATCGAACATACTAGGGAAAAACATTGTTATTTTATTATTATACAACGCTTTATTAGGTATAAATGGACATTATGTACATACAAATAATTAATTTAACAATGAAAAAAATGGAAACAATATATACAATGAAAATGAATAAGAATAGAAAATATATAAAAATATAAGTCCTAACTAAAGGGCGGGGTTATTGCCTATGGCAATCTCTTCCACCCAACCCTTGTTACTCATGTTCGTAACACCACGACGCCCCCAGGGCCCCCTGTGGTCTCCCCCCCTGACATCCGCTCCCGTCTCTTGTCATGCGCAGAGGTGCGGCTAGCGGAGGCCACGCCCAGACCAGAAGTGGGCGGGCCAGGTGGGGGCGTGTCCTCCACGGACGCCATCATGAACATCGTCAAGGCCACGGACTTCGCCTCCCACAAGCATCACTACCAGCGCAGGAAGGACCCGGAGGGAACGCCCTACATTGAACATCCAGTCGGTGAGTCATAGTTCCTAATGCACAATTGAGCAGCGCTATTTGACCTACTCTCTGTTTAAATTTATAATTGATACAAAACCATGTGTTAAGGTAGGATCACACTATATGGCATAGATGCCATATTTTCTATGGCGAGAAAAAAAAACGAATGGCACATATAATATATGGCACTTACTCGATGCCATATAATGTGGCTAAAAACTCTATGGCATTGTATGTCTTCCCCCTTGCCATTGACAAGCCTGCCAGTCGTCACCATATCATATTGTAACCATGTGTGTGATGAAGCACTCACACGAATGCCATAGATCCTGCCGTACGTCTATGGCACCATAGAAAAATCTTGTCGCCATAGACCCAAATAGTTCTATGGTCATGTAAACAAAGACCGATCACACGCTATGGCAGGGGAGATTGCCATATTATATGTCGCTCTGCCATATCGTGTGATTCTACCTTTAGATGGTAAAGATTGCCTGAAGCAATAATCCCGCCTTTCGTAATTTATTTATGTAAATAAATTTCAATAAAGATTTTAATACTACTAACTACAATTATAATTTCTTTTAGCCACTCTACCAAAACTTTTATCTTTTGATGAAATATTTTTCTTGTAAAAAGAATAAAAAAAATTCTTTTATATGTAGACTAGCGGGTTACACCCGCCGCTTCACCAGCCCATCAAACACCCACATCACACCATACACACACACACACACACCACACACACGCACACCACACACACGCCATACACACATACCCCACACACCAAACACACACACATACATACAGACAGCTTTCTTTTATAGATATAGATGAATATTTTCCTTTTTCCCTTTATGTTTCCTTCGATTATGTCCAATAATAGTTTGTTTTACGCAATCTAATTCTGTTTTCACTCACTCCCCCACTCATCCCCAGCCGTGGCTCACATCCTGACTCACCTGGGCAAGGTGTCCGACCCTGTGGTGATCATGGCGGCTCTGCTACACGACACGGTAGAGGACACTGACACCACCTTCGAGGAGATAGAGCGGGAGTTTGGGCCACAGGTCAGGGGGGTAGTGGCGGAACTCACTGATAACAAGCTGATGACTCGTGATGAGAGGAAGCGGTGGCAGGTAACCAGTTTTTATTATTTATAACTATCTTTATATCATTTGGCTGGGGGACTAAAAACAGGGAGTAGACCAGCATTGGCTTGGTTCTGGGGAACCTTGTCAATTATTAGCATCCATGTAACGACAGTGGTAGAAGTGCTGAGTCATTCCTCCACTGTCTGGCTACCATCGTGCATCGTTCACGATGACGCCACCCGATAATGATATATCATTTGTAATTAACCAGTTTAAACATATTTTAAACGGTAAAAAAACATATTTAAAATATGTGTTTTTAAAAAACATATTTAAAATATCTTAGAAGCTTTAGCTTAGGAAAAATACCTTTGTATATGTATCCTGTTATTAAATAAATAAATAAATTTAAAAAAAAAAAAAATGTATAAAAACAGCTACAAAACATTTTCTTAGTCAATAAAAATATTTCCTCCAAGGATATTCCACTGTACACAGTGGACAGGGACACTGTACCCAAAATATTTGTGGCATTCCCCATTGAGAAACAAGGGAAAGCCGTTGCTTCAGATGATTTTATTTACCTATTTATTTTTTCTTTGTTTGTCATTATTCCAAAGTTGGTCACAGTTCTTTGTAAGGGATAGGTAACAGTTTTCTGGTGCGCTTGTGTTGACCTAAATGGGAAGTATTGTGTCATTTCTCGCCCATCAGAGGGGAGGCATACTACGGGATGGGCAAGCTTCAACACAGACCACAAGCGTCTACAGTAGCTCCTGTTTCATGGCTACGAAGTAAAAAAGGCCGTAATGGTTGCGACTACTGCCCGTAATCCAGAATTCCCGAGTTTGACTGCCGGTTGGGACAGACTTTTCGACGAAAATTCTATTTCATCCAAACACTTGAGGCTGGCATTTCCGGCCCTACCCAGTACCCAGGCTTTGCGAGGTTAATGTGGGTAGCCGGTACGATTTCCAGCGAATGAAGGGTAAAACCCCCGTCCTGACTACTTCAAATTAGGACCTACATCAGGAGCTACTGTAGACGCTTGTGGTCTGTGTTGTAGCCTGCCCATCCCGTAGTATGCCTCCTCTCTGATGGGCGAGAAGTGACACAATACTTCCCATTTAGGTGCTGGGTCAACACGAGTGCACCGGAAGGTATCCCTTACAAACAATTGTAACCAAGTTAAGAATACACATATTTGTCGACACGGGGGATCGAACCCGGGACCTTCCGCATGGCAAGCGAGTGGTTAAATACTGAGCTAATCGTGCGCTCTGTGTAATGTGGAACTCCAACCTGTCTATATATATTTTTTTTTTTTTTTTAAGATAACTTAACGCCCCAACAATAAAGGCAATTACAAAGTAAAATGATGAATATATAAAAAAATAATAATAATAATAAAGGTCTATTCACTTCCCGTGTCCCCAGATCCTGCACGCGGCCCAGTCCACTCACGAGGCCAAACTGGTGAAGCTGGCGGACAAGCTGCACAACCTGCGGGACATAGAGCGCTGCCTGCCGGTCAACTGGACCGAGGCGCGCAAGACAGAGTACTTCAACTGGGCGCGGGATGTGGTGGCTGGCCTGCGAGGGACTAACGGGGCTATCGAGGCTGAACTCGACAAGATGTTCCGGAAGTATTGCACCCCACAGAATTCCTTCTAGTGCGGAGGTGGTTATTGTCGAGCACATTGTAAAATGTTAAGTTTAAAGGATATTTTATTAAAATTTACAGATAGAATATGGATGTCAGTTCTTCTGATGGCAATGCTCCCAACACGCTGGCAGCATTACCTCTCTGGATTGTCATGCTTTTTGCGCTACTAGGTGACTCATTGATTGGGTGTCCCCTGTCTTCTCAATCATCTTTTTTCCTATCTCCTGAATCCATTTCTTTCCCTCGTCAAATGTTAAGTTATGTTAAGTTATCATATTTGTGTTAATTACTTTCGTGATATCACAACTACTCAAACTCGCTTTACTAAAACTACGCTGAATCCGGGACCTGAACCACCGACCTCCAGGTTACAAGTCCGCCGCCTTATCGAACGAGCGAATGAAGTCGGTTGAAACAGGGATATGGTTCGACTAAGCCTGACTACTGCGAAGCCAGAAAAAGAAGGGGGGCAAAAAAAAAGCCTGACTACTGCGCTACATTGTAAAATGAATGCAGCAGTAGAATTATTCTGATTTTGAGGTTACTATAAAATTAATACATGCATTCGCAAAAATAAAATGGGTAACACCCGTTTAAAATATATAAGAACTCTTTTAATATTGGAAGAAAGTAGGTCGCAAAATTAGTATGTACAACTGAATTAATGTTTTAACTTTGATGATACTACCAGATTTTAATCACGGATTTTTGAAACCAGTCCAAGGAAAGCTCCATTACAAATCAAGTTATTCATAAATAGTGTAAATAGCTATTAATGAACATTTTGAAATAGCTTTGTTTATTTTTGTTATGTTCTTTATTTTTGTTAAAATGTTGTTAGATTGTTGAATATAAAGTAGGTACCTACCTTGAAGATAAAAGTTCCAAATCCCTTGAGTGCTAACCCTAAGCTTTCACTAGTCTCGTACCCCAATTTTTAAAAGCATTGTATGTACTTTAGGGCAAGAATTTATCTTGTGTATGAAAAGTTTAAAAGAATGCTGTGATACGTGATACTTGTTTTTAGTTGGGGTTGGATTATTATTTTTCAATTTCGATATACTAACTTTAATTTACCCAGAAAACCACACAGCGTGGTCTTGATTTCTTATTCTTCTTCGTAGCACTTTTGATCTAAGAAAGCTTTTCATGAAGTGAAATAAAATAAATCATCCGTAATCTCATAATTTCTTCGGTATTCAGTAGATGAAGGTAGTGTTTATTTGAAATTCAAACAAAGATAAATATATAAAACTCCTATGTACAAATAATATTAAGATGTGTCATCTTAAATGTAGGCTTTTACGTATTTACACACGAAAGTTAGAAATATGATCCTTTTCAAAATAGATTATGTAGAAGGTATATGGAGAACCTAGAGTTTCCTCATGCAGAAGATCAGCATAGACATCCAGAGAGGAAACACGGGTTCTGTCATGGGTACAATGCCCAAGTCCCTATCTATGGACGAGATATTTTACTTGTAATAACTTCAAAAATTGAGTTTACTAAGTTTTACCTTGTATGTAGATGGTTTACATTAGAACTCTGTGGTTTCATAAAGTCTTGGGTCTTCTGTATTCAGACTTACGTCCAAATAAATAGAATGGCCCTGCTTGCAAAAGATACAAAAGAACTAAACAAACAATTAAAACAGCTGTATTTCTTTCACAGTTTGACCATCCCATTTCGCATCAGTTAATTATTACATTTGTTCTCTGACTGTTAACATTACCTATTATATATTGGTTTACTGTGGTTAGTCGTGCAATAAATCAGTTTTTCTAGCATTTTACGAGCACCATTCAAACATCTCGGTTTCTGATGAATCTCTAGAATCTTGCTATCTTATTTAAGTAAATAAGCTCTTTCTTACCAACCATAATTTTACCAACGAGACAACTGACTTATCAAAAGTTCATTTCATCGCCCCATCTATTTCATAATGGAAAAATCATCAAAAACTTTGAAAATTAAAGGAACTGTTCACTTTAAAATTTAATGTTCCTCCAAAAATTATCTCTTCAAAAGTCTACTGAACTTAATTCCTGTGCTCTCCCAAGTTCCATCTCATTCTGAGTGAAATAGTATCCTGTAAGAAATAAATAAACCTCGTATAAATAGTTCTTCTCAAATACTTTTAGCAAAGAAAATAATAGAAGAAAACAGAGTGCACTAGTAGTCAAGTGATTAACGCGCTAGTCTGGTAATCCAGGTAGCTTAGGGATCCGTTGGTTTGAATCCCACCCAGTGCATAAATTTTTACTCATTAATTTAAGTTTGTGACCACATAATAATAAGACTCTGAGGGTTAGGTGGTAAAATATGCTTTAAGCATTAACCTCGCCTGTTGGTTACCTTCCACATCATCCTCTGGAAGAAAAGGTTCATCCATCTGAAAACGAATTAACATGATAGTCCATTGAGTCTATCCTAAAATTCTTTTGAAAGCACAATACATCACAAAACTATTTGAATAAATAGTCCTTCTTAAAGCAGCTTTTTAAAGGATAACTCATTCGAAAATTCTTCCTTGGCTGAAGAAATCCATCTCAAA
>CM044961.1:14316150-14333869 GCA_024516035.1 Bactericera cockerelli
AAAAGGTTCACTTGGGACAAGAATTGAAACCGAGATTTTGAGATCTAGACAGATTTATTTATTGATCAACGATACTATCCTACGCATGATTGTCTTTTTTTTTCCTGTAAGCGCTTTAACATTGTCCTTATACAGTTCGTTCGCGCCGTATAATTTTGTCTTTAATTTTATTAAATATGTGTATTTTTGTTTTTTAATCTCGCACGATACATCAGCTGATTAGCACATTTCATAAATAGGTATAGTAATAAGAAAACACACTTCTTTGTACTTTATTCCAGCTGTGTCATTATACCAACACAGGTGTCATTATTATGTTCAGAGTCTTATTTCTATGTAATAATGTACCTACCGACCTCAGTAGCTTGATGGATAAGGCGGCGGTCTTGTAACCTGGAGGTCGGTGGTTCAAGTCCCGGGACCAGCGTAGATTTAGTAAAGCGAGTTTGAGCAGTTGTGATATCACGAAAGTAATTAACACAAATATATTATGATAACTAACTTTATCTGCATACCTTTAAACTTTTAAACCTTTAAACTTTCAACTTTTCAACATTATGTACCTGTGTGGTTTACCTAGCTTCCCAAGACTCAGTTTCTTACCTTTGAGCTGAATCATATTGGAGCGCCTTCGCCTCCTTAAGGAACAGCTCATCCAGGTCCTCTGTCCTGCACTTGAACGGCACATTCATCCTGCTCCTGCACCCAGCCTCAACGGGGCAGGAGTAGAAGCCCTCCGAGTTGTCTACCTCCTGGTAGAGCAGGGTAGACTTCTGGAGGGACGCCTGTTCCATGGCCGCTAGGCCGCCCTGACGCTTGATCCACGCGAACACCCGCTCTATCACATGCACTCTGGAATTCGAAGAGGAAAGAATATTTAATAACGTGTAAGTCAAACCTGGATAGAAGTATGAGAAATAAGCTCAATATCTTTATCAAGGTTTCAAACTACATAAATATCAAAAAAATAATCTTAATATATAAATGTCAAAGTCACTGACCACTGACTGATCATCGCTCTACAGCCCAAACCGTAAGTCCTAGGAAGCTGAAATGCTAGGTAGCTTTGTCTTATAGTCTAGATGTGCAATAAGACGGGACTTTTCGAAATTCCCACTACAACACCTGCCATTGGCGAAAAAGGATTTTTGCTTTCACGGCCATGCCTCGGCCCGCAAAGCGGGCGACAGCCTGCTTGTTATTTATAAAATATAAAAAAAATTCCCTCCAAGTCTGAGGAACGAGGCACTGTGACCATCACAGCTGCCGCATTTCCTCTCTGGATACACAGAGAAATCCTCTGTTTCGAAAAGGAGGTTGACCTGGATATAAGAGAATATAAGAGAACTTAAGGGACTGGAAATTTTTCCTCTTATATCCAGGTTCCTCTTTTAAAGAGCTTTTTTTCCCCGTAATAGAGAGGTAAATTTAATCTGAAATTTGTTATATTATACCCAGCTTTGCTTGTATCGATATTACCAAAGATTTCACTCATTTATTTGAGATATACATACATACATAGGTTTTAAAAACAATATGTACATAAATTAATTGATATTGATACATTTACTGATAATAGATGTTGTGGAGAGAATGACGGACTTCTGTGATGTTTCGATCAGGTATTCAATGTTTTTTAGGCCACACTGTTCTAGTTCGGATTTACAGTTCTTGTGCACCAATCCGTTGGAACTTATCACAATCACTAATAATTAGGTGTTATTTCTAATGAAGAAAATTAGAAACCGACATGAACTTCACTTCTGAAATGGGTTCCATCTTATAATATCGACCGCACATTGTACTCATACAAAGGTGGGGGGCGTATTGTACTCACACAAAGGTGGGGGGCGTATTGTACTCACACAAAGGTGGGGGGCGTATTGTACTCACACAAAGGTGGGGGGCGTATTGTACTCACACAAAGGTGGGGGGCGTATTGTACTCACACAAAGGTGGGGGGCGTATTGTACTCACACAAAGGTGGGGGGCGTATTGTACTCACACAAAGGTGGGGGGCGTATTGTACTCACACAAAGGTGGGGGGCGTATTGTACTCACACAAAGGTGGGGGGCGTATTGTACTCACACAAAGGTGGGGGGCGTATTGTACTCACACAAAGGTGGGGGGCGTATGTCTCCAGTGGGCGTATTGTACTCACACAAAGGTGGGGGGCGTATTGTACTCACACAAAGGTGGGGGGCGTATTGTACTCACACAAAGGTGGGGGGCGTATTGTACTCACACAAAGGTGGGGGGCGTATTGTACTCACACAAAGGTGGGGGGCGATTGTACTCAACAAGGTGGGGGGCGTATTGTACTCACACAAAGGTGGGGGGCGATTGTACTCACACAAAGGTGGGGGGCGTATTGTACTCACACAAAGGTGGGGGGCGTATTGTACTCACACAAAGGTGGGGGGCGTATTGTACTCACACAAAGGTGGGGGGGCGTATTGTACTCACACAAAGGTGGGGGGCGATTGTACTCACACAAAGGTGGGGGGCGTATTGTACTCACACAAAGGTGGGGGGCGATTGTACACAAGGTGAGGGACACCAGCTTTGAAGTCGAACACCGTGGGGGCGTAATGGGAGGGCCGTACTCGAGCAGACCTCCTTACTATCACCCTAGTGACGCCCGCGGGCCCTATGTTCTTCTGGGCCCCCGCTATTATCACGCCGAACTGAAACATTAGGTATTAATGTTTAGGATATTAAATGAACAAATTTAATTTGTTTATAGGTAACTGAAAAGAATTGAAAATAAGAATGGGTACCTTTAACATTATCTTATGATATATTCTTTTGTTTCGTAGGAATTTTCCGTAAAAAAAAGAAGTTCAAAAGAAGAAAAAAAATCAATCAAGTTAAAAATTGGATTTTCTCTGAAAATCAGTTTTTGGTCATGTCAAGTACATTTCATATCAAAGGGTGGTGCTACAAACTAGTACATTTATCATCGTATAATGAAGTAGAGCTCATCTTGTTAAATCATCCTTAATAAATAATAAACCGACCTCAGTAGCTTGATCGATAAGGCATCGGACTTTTAACCTGGAGGTCGGTGGTTCAAGTCCCGGTTTCAGCGTAGATTTAGTCAAGCAAGTTAGAGTAGTTGTGATATCACGATAGTGATTAACACAAATATGATAACTTTTCATCCTTAAATAGATTGTTTTAAAAAAAAAAAAAAAAAAAAAAAAAAAAAAAAAAACATTACAATTCTTTTAGAAATCTAGAAAAATTTACCATAACTACCTACACACATAGTTTAATAACAAGGTTTGTGCAAATGTACAGCTACTCAAATTAATGTACCTACTCACTCAAAGGTAGACTTTTATTGTTTATATTTTATTAAGTTAGTCCCTCACCTTTGAGATACTCAAATGCTTTCATTAAGTTAGTCCCTCACCTTTGAGATACTCAAATGCTTTCATTAAGTTAGTCCCTCACCTTTGAGATACTCAAATGCTTTCATTAAGTTAGTCCCTCACCTTTGAGATACTCAAATGCTTTCATTAAGTTAGTCCCTCACCTTTGAGATACTCAAATGCTTTCATTAAGTTAGTCCCTCACCTTTGAGATACTCAAATGCATTCATTAAGTTAGTCCCTCACCTTTGAGATACTCAAATGCTTTCATTAAGTTAGTCCCTCACCTTTGAGATACTCAAATGCTTTCATTAAGTTAGTCCCTCACCTTTGAGATACTCAAATGCTTTCATTAAGTTAGTCCCTCACCTTTGAGATACTCAAATGCTTTCATTAAGTTAGTCCCTCACCTTTGAGATACTCAAATGCTTTCATTAAGTTAGTCCCTCACCTTTGAGATACTCAAATGCTTTCATTAAGTTAGTTCCCTCACCTTTGAGATACTCAAATGCTTTCATTAAGTTAGTCCCTCACCTTTGAGATACTCAAATGCTTTCATTAAGTTAGTCCTCACCTTTGAGATACTCAAATGCATTCATTATAATTATAGTATGCTTTATGAGGTAAGATCCTGAGTTCGATCTCCAGACTTTTCGCAAAGAAAATTCTGTTCCATCCGAACATGTTAGGCTGGCAATTCCAACCCTACTGCTACGATTCCCAGCGAATGGAGGGTAGAACGTCCGTCCTGTCTACCATTGATTCTATTTGTTTTAACGTCCTGTCAGGACGTTAAAACAAATAGAATCAATGGACATGAAAGGAGCCTAGACATTGGATCTCTGGGCGTCCATATAACCCTCTCACCACCGTGATTTAGGTATCAATACCTATTTCACGGACACAGAATTATTATTATTATTTTAGTCCCTCACCTTTGAGACATCAAACTTCCGGGACAGAAAGTTGGAGGACATATCAGAGACCAGTGGCACCCCATGACTCTCCGGGACAAAGTGGTACTCCACCCCTGGGAACAGAGAACTGCGGGTCATAACTCGGCGGTCGCAGGTTCGAGAAAATCTGAAGCATCTGTGAAAACTTGTCTGTCTAAAACAGTATAAGTATGACCTTCTCTGTTGCAAATAATTGCAACTTTACTGTTGCTAGATAAGGTTTATCTAGCTTTATTTGGGGGAGCGGCTCCTGTTTTTGACTTATCCGCTTATAAGTATAAGTAAAACTATTACCTTTTTCATCATCATCATAGAGTGGCGTCATCGTGAACAATGGTAGCCAGACAGTGGAGGATAGACTCAGCACTTCTACCACTGTCTTTACAAGGAGGCTAATAATTGACAAGGCCCCCCAGAACCAAGACAATGTTGGTTTACTCCCTGTTTATAGTGCCCCAGCCAGACTGCTGGTCTACTCCCTGTTTATAGTCCCCCAGCCAGACTATTAGCTTTTTAGAGCTTTCTAAAACCTCAAAATATGACTTGGCGTTTAACGTGTAGAAAATAAAAAAGGAGATACCTACCGTCCACAGTTTCGTTATCACAGTAGTAGAGGTAGGAGGCCTCTGGGTCCAGACTCCAGGAGGTCTGGTCTGGTATGGAGACATACTTGGAGGTCTTGGGGAACACCAGATTCACCTTGCCGTACTTCTCAGCCTCCTGGGCGGCTTTCTTGGACCAGGACCCTGCGAGGAGAAGGAGGGTGGTCTAGAGATTTTTTTTTATTATTGTTATTATTATTATTATTTATTTTTTTTCTTCTCTTCTTTGCTGGCTTTATTGCCAGTACATAAATGGTTGGGTGGAAGAGCTCACTCCAGTGAGAATCCTGCCATAAAAAAAGAAAGCCTATAAAAAAAAGAGATTAATAGGATGCAATACCCGACTACAATAGTAGAACGGGAAGGATTATGCAAGTAAAATTAATATCTAGTATATTATTTTATTCTATCTTTAATAATTCTGGTGAGTGAGAACTTTTGCCAGAAAGTTTTAGACAGAATTAGTTTCATACGTTTCAGTCAGCTCTTAATTGATGGCATTTAAATTGACAAGTAGGTACGTGAAATAAAATCAGTGGACATTTTGAACAAAAATATGAAAAAAATTGAAATCTGAACAAAAAATTTTTACAACAAGGATTGTATAGTATGGTACCTATAGTATAGAAGTGCTTTATTTAGACTGTCTGCTCGAGACAAGAAGTCCCATTAAGCTAACAGTTTAATATAGCACATCTTTATTTATTGTAAATGTTTACATGATTTTATATAAGGAATACTAAGGATGAACTTAATACTTCCGAATTCTAATACAGTCAAACCTGGATGTAATAGAATCCAAGGGACAGAGCAAAAATATACTATTACAGAGAGGTTTCTAGCCAGTTCTCTATTACACATAAACAGGCGACGCAGGGACCTGAGATTTTCTCTATTAAAAAGAGTTTTCTATTGTATTCTAGTCCATTATATCCAGGTTTGACTGTATTAGAATTTTCTCGGAAGTAATATACTTAGTAAAGTAGAGCTTTATTTAGAGTTTAGACGAGAAGGGAGTCACTTTACTCTAACATCTCAATGTAACACGTCTGTTTACCTTCATTGATTACATACATAGATTCATTTACAGCTATACACTATTACATGTTGTTGTAGCCAGCTTGGCTACAACTGGAGGTGTGAGTGATGGTCTCCAGCCAACTATATTTCAAAGTTGGCTCGACCTGAACCACATATTTCTATGTGCGATCAACCATCATGAGGACGTGGACTTTTCTTTATAAGCCATTAAACCCTTAGGAAACTGCAAGCTAGCCTGGCTTCTAAGGGTTGGCTAATTTGTTCTCTGTTTATAGTCCTCTAGCGATAGTCCCGTCTTCTCCCTGTTTAACGTCTTCCAGCCAGACTTACACTATTACATAGATGAGGTTTACCCACCTGTCACGAGGTAGTCGGCTTTCCCTGTCCTCCCGATGAGGTTCATGGCGACAGCCGCGAACATGCCTGTGCCTCCCCCTGCAGGAACAGGACCTTGTAGTTGTCGGGCACATCCCTGGAGGTGGAAATATATTTATATTATTACTCCATAGCTGGTACGATTCCCAGCGAATGGAGGGTAACACCCCCGTTCAGATCAGGACGTTTAAACCAGATTGAATCGTTGGATTTAGCTAGGGCATCCATACATAAAAAACGTGCTCCACCCTACCAACCTCAACCATGAAGTTGAACAATGCCGACCCCAAAAGCAACATAAGCTAATATGGGATAAAGGCAAGGGAGATATATTACTCCACAAAATTTCGAGGATTTAAAAATCTTTTCTATCGATCTTTTATTACATCATAGTGGTGCATGTCAACATCTATGGTATTCTATGGTCATACACACCACCAAAATCTTTTAAATCTCACATAAAGCATCAAACCATCTCACATTAAGCAATTAAAGCAATTGCACTTTTTTTATCATCAACAGCAGAATTCTTTGAAATCCCGACCGCACTGGTTTCACGGATTACATAGATATATCAATGACTACCTAAAACCCGACACTTTGTCGCCGTGGAGATTTTTGCCCGTGTCTGTTTTTTTTTATGGCTATATATAGTTTATTTATTTATTAAATTGATCAATTTTAAAATCACAGGAGATAGACTTGATGCATCCCACTTGCATGAGGCAATGTACCTAACATGCAGGTAGCATTACCTTGTTGGATCGCCAAAGAAATCCTCTGAAAGAGGAAAGCCTTGGCGGCCCTATTGCCAGTGAGACGAACCAAGCCATCACCAACAGTTTTAAAAAAGCTCTTCATCTCCTTACTCCAAGGGCCCATTGTTTCGCATGCCAGGGGACCTGGCTTATTTTGAATTTTTAAAAATCCTTTTCAAGGACCTACGCACCGAAATACCAGAAGGAGACTCTGTGCCACATTGGGAGTCATTTGGTTCATCCGTTTCGGAGTTCTGTTGAAAATGAATGAATGAATATACGAGTAGTACGTATGGGGTTCAATACCTACAATATAAACAGTTAACCCGGAGTTCATCGAAAAACGCATAATTTTTTGGTTTCTCTAGGCGGTTCTGATCAAACCATTAAATCCAATCACCTAATACCGAAAAAAGTATATGTCTAGCTGAACTATAATACTGACTCACAATATCTCTCTCAGAGCTGCCTGGGTGTCGTTGTTGATCTTGGTGTAGTCAGCAGACCTATGACTCATCTCAATCACGCTGATCCCAGTGCCGGCATAGTTGAGGAGACTATCCTGCACCTCTTCTAGGACCTGGCGAGAAAGATAATACGATAAGGGTTGGGTGGAAGAGATTGCCATAGGCAATAACCCCGCCCTTTAGTTAAGGCATCTGTATATATATTTTTTCTTTGTTATCCATTTTCTTTCTTGTTTAAATTGTTCATAATTTTCATCATTACTTGTTTGTACATAAATATGTCCTATTAATAAAGTGGTCTCAGTATTCAAGGCGTCGGTCTGATAATCCGGAGGTCACAGGTTCGAATTGGGGATTGTGACCATAATGAAATACGTCTTGGACTTACTGCTGGAACTAGGGGACTCATTAGGTCATTAATCCTAATCGGGTCGTATAAATAAGGCGATATTGTTATTTCACTGATGTGAAACTGTGGCCAGCTCTCATTTCTTCGATATACAAAATTTAATCACTTTTTTATTTTGGTATAGTTTTTTTTTGTCTAATCAACTCACTGAAATGGTTTGTGAACTTTGTCAACTCACTGTGAACCAAGTTTCACTTCAGTGAGTTGATATAAATCTGGACACTGGAGCAGCCAATGCCTGCCACCTACCACTTGTAGGATTTTGTTGGTTTCCTTCCAACTTACCTCCCGCGGTAGTTTGGCAGGGCCCGCTCCGAAGTTGATCACGGGCTGTGCTGACGTCATGGTTGCGGGTTCGTGAATCTGAGGAGGAAAGAAAAATCCCTTAATATTTATTTTTTTCTTTTTAAAGATGAGTGTTTCACAGGCGTTTTTTATTTTGTAGCCATGAAACAGGGGCTACTGTAGACGCTCGTGGTCTGTGTTGTAGCCTGCCCATCCCGCAGTGTGCCTCTCCTCTGATGGGCGAGAAGTGACTTTTGTTTCACATCTCTCGAACTCCTGTAGGTACTTGAGACCAGAGGTGGTGGTGAAAACATTCTGTGGCTAATTTCAAATGGTGATTTTTTTAAATCGAAATTTGAGATCAGCCAAAGAGAATCTTTAATTTCTCAACATGATTGAGTTTGACAGTGTGTCAAGTGGGTGTAGCCTTAAAAAATACCGAGACTGAGAAAAAATGCATTACCTGTGGCAATAATTAAAACCGCGAAATATATCTTCAGATGAATTCAATTCGAACAGAAGATAGAGATGTTCGAATAAAGAATCAGGACACCTTGTTTTACAATACTTTAGCACTCGTTAAAAAAGTCAAAAGATAAACTGAAATAATTGTTCTCAAAACTAAAACTTGGTCGGGTAATTTGTATCAAGGAGATGGGAGAACTAATTGTTGGGACTGGCTTAATGCCGGCTTGATAGCATTCTTGTTGACTGGCAAGTTTTATCTGGGCTGTATTAAATACCTCATCAGCGTCCGAACAAACAGCTGAAGACGTTGTTGTGAGAAAAACAATGGAAAACATGACGCGCATCGCGTGACACATAAGTGCTTTCGTTTGATTAAAAAAAAAAAAATATTGTCAACACGTTGACTTCGCCCTTTGCTCAAACAGTCAGAATTAGAAAATGAGAAATTGTTTACAAGAGTATACAGGGTGAGCATAAAGTCTCACCCCACCCCCCGTATCTCGAGAATGGCTGAAAATACAATAAAACGCAAAAACCCGTATTCCTTAATTTTTAGGAGGATTTATTTTCAGCCAAAAAAAATTTGCCTATACGGCCCCTGTCAGGCTGGGCATGGACCAACTTTAAAATCTTAAATAGAATGGTATGTCTAGTGGCATATTGTTTTAAAGGTCTCATAGAGAGAATTTCTTTACAACAAATTTCAGTGAGCTATAACTTACCGTTCTCGAGATACAGGGTCGAACGTCCTGCGTAATATCCATATATTTTGACCTATAACTCGTTAACCGTATGTTATAGAAAAATGAAATTTGTTAATAATAACTTCTTATGACAATCCCTGTCGAAAAAGGTAAAACTCGACATACTCTGTTGATATTAGTTTCTGGTCGGTTTCGTCAGCCTGCCGGACGAACAGTCCGAAAATTTTTAACAAGAAAACAAATCAAGTTCTAACTTGTTCGAAAGTTCTTGCCATAAGGAGTTATTATCAACAAATTTCATTTTTCTGGAATGTACGGTCAACGAGTTATAGGTCAAAATATATGGATATGACGCAGGACGTCCGACCCTATATCTCGAGAACGGTAAGTCGTAGCTCACTGAAATTTGTTGTTATGAAATTCTCTCTATGAGACCTTAAAACAATATGACACAAGACATACCATTCTACTTAAGATTTTAAAGTTGGTCCATGCCCAGCCTGACTGGAGCCCTGTAGGCGAGATACGGGGGGTGTGGTGAGACTTTATGCTCACCCTGTATACAGGGTGAGCATAAAGTCTCACCCAACAACCCGTATCGCGAGAATGGCTGAAAATACAAGAAAACACATTCTCATAGAGAGAATTTCATTACAACAAATTTCAGTGAGTTACAACTTACCGTTCTTGAGATACAGGGTCGGATGTCCTGCGTAATATCCATATATTTTGACCTATAACTCGTTGACCGTAAATTCGAGAAAAATGAAATTTGTTGATAATAACTCCTTATGGCAAGAACTTTCGAACAAGTTAAAACTTGATTTGTTTTTTTGTTAAAATTTTTCGGACTGTTCGTCCGGCTGGCTGACAAAACCGACCAGAAACTACGAGTAATATCAACAGTGTACGTCGAGTTATACCTTTTTTGACAGGGCTTGTCATAAGGAGTTATTATCAACAAATTTCATTTTTCTATAATTTACGGTTAACGAGTTATTGTTGTAATGAACTTCTCTCTATGAGACCTTTAAAATAATGTGCCACAAGACATACTATTCTATTTAAGATTTTAAAGTTGGTCCATGCCCAGCCTGACTGGGGCCGTGTAGGCCAAAAAATTCTGACTAAAAATTAATCCCCCTAAAAATGAAGGAATACGGGTTTTTGTGTTTTCTTGTATTTTCAGCCATTCTCGAGATACGGGGGGTGGGGTGAGACTTTATGCTCACCCTGTATGTAGGTATATACAGGGTGAGCATAAAGTCTCACCCCACCCCCCGTATCTCGAGAATGGCTAAAAATACAAGAAAACGCAAAAACCCGTATTCTTTAATTTTTGGGGGGATTAATTTTCAGCTAAAAAAAATTTGCCTACACGGCCCCAGTCAGGCTGGGCAATACTGGGCATGGACCAACTTTAAAATCTTAAATAGAGTAGTATGTCTTGTGGTATATAGTTTTAAAGGTCTTATAGAGAAAAGCTCATTGCAACAAATTTCAGTGAGCTACAACTTACCGTTCTCGAGATATAGGGTCGGACGTCCTGCGTAATATCCATATATTTTGACCTATAACTCGTTGACCGTACATTCCAAAAAAATGAAATTTGTTGATAATAACTCCTTATGGCAAGAACTTTCGAACAAGTTAAAACTTGATTTGTTTTTTCGTTAAAAATTTTCGGACTGTTCGTCCGGCTGGCTGACGAAACCGACCAGAAACTAATATCAACAGAGTATGTCGAGTTTTACCTTTTTCGACAGGGATTGTCATAAGAAGTTATTATTAACAAATTTCATTTTTCTATAACATACGGTTAACGAGTTATAGGTCAAAATATATGGATATTACGCAGGACGTTCGACCCTGTATCTCGAGAACGGTCAGTCGTAGCTCACTGAAATTTGTTGTAATGAACTTCTCTCTATGAGACTTTTAAAACAATATGCAACAAGACATACCATTATATTTAAGATTTTAAAGGTGGTCCATGCCCAGCCTGACTGGGGCCGTGTACGCAAAAAATTTTTGGCTGAAAATTAATCCCCCTAAAAATTAAGGAATACGGGTTTTTTTAGCCTTGTATTTTTAGCCATTCTCGAGATACGGGGGGTGGGGTGAGACTTTATGCTCACCCTATATACAATTATACATGGCTTCTTCCATAGCTAATTTGATTTCTTACCGACCTTAGTAGCTTAAACCATAAGACGGCGGACTTGTAACCTGGAGATCGGTGGTTCAAGTCCCAGTTTTAGTCTAGATTTAGTAAAGCGAGTTTGAGTAGTTGTGGCATCACGAAAGTGATTAACACACATATGATAACTAACTAACTAATTTGTTTTCTTCAGCAGTCAGTAAATATGAATAATATGCATGCCCTATTATTCAGGTACCTACAGTATGCCATACCATACCATAACTACTGGAGGTATATAATACACTTCTGAACATTTAACCCATTCTTCAATAACGAGTGAACATGACAATAATGTAATACCCCCACTCTTCATTTCACAACTTCGGCACCTTTTTTTATTTTCCTCCCTATTAGGTACTTTAACCAATTATTGTACGGTCCTTTGGCCCGATCCTCTCTATCTACTCGATCTACTAACATGAGATGAGAGAGGTTGATATTTCTTAGAAAGTCATCGTCATCAGTGAGTTCACTTTACTGGGAGAGTTCTTTTTTTGTAGAGTTCACTTTACTGGTAGAGTTCGCTATTTTCTGCTTTCGATTTCCTCGGAGTTGTAAGTGTTGTAACTGCAAACATTTAACTGATAAAGCAACTTTTTCTTCATAATTAGGACCAAGTTGTGAAATTTAAACAGTACTATACAATCATCATTTTACAATGAACATCAGTTATAGGTACCTACTTGAGATATTCAATCAGCTCAGTAAAATGGTTATTACTCGTATGATCAGTCTTTTTTCTGTTGATACAGAACAATAACTACCCACAGGCCATTTTGAATTCACCTCAGCAGTTCTCTCTTTCTCTAGAAGTGAAAGTGTTAACCAGAATGAACCCCACGAATTATAATATTATTCTGATCTGATAAGAAATTTGATAACGTATCAGCATGGGGTGTCCCTCAGGGCTGTCACTTTACAGTCTCTGGACCAAAATCTTCACACAACCAGATCTAGCTCATCGTATCTGAATGGGTTCGTACAGAAGAAAACACTTTGGGGGAATTATAATAATAGGTTTACAACAAAGATAGTCCAGACCGTCCCCTATGTCGGTGTTTCAACACCAATCTCAGCGCGCTGTGTTTTACATTTGAGGCATTTTACAATTCGGCCCGCCCTAACAATCATGTTAATGAGGGTCGAACATAGGACATTTTCATGCATTCTGATATTAATTTCTGTCAAATTCTTTAAGTCTAATATTAAGAATTTGACTGTTTTTGAGCTTTTTCTGTTTCTCAGTAAATTCTTGAAGACCTTTGCTCGTTTCCTTGAGTCAGCCCTGGATGAATACCTCACATGTTTGTCTCCTGATAAGAACGTCTGATTACATCACATGGGTTCTGTCAGGGGGTGAGGAGTGGTGATGCAGATGATTGTGAGTGCATGGATGTGACTATAATATGTAACTCTTTATTTACATAACGTTATGTAACTTTCTCTTATGAGGCACATCTAGTAGCCAACAAACTCCGTCAGCATTTGTGTAAAGTAAATGACCATTTGCACCTAATAGGTACCTAATGCCTACCTAGGAATATAACTTATTGTGTATTGGATCACGTACATAAATGTTGTATCAAAATTAATCTAAGTAGAGTTTAGGCTGTTTTGAGAAGATAATTGCAATATTATTATTTATTTATTTTAAATTTCATCTAGGTAAAAGTTAACGAATATAAAATTTTAGCTCTAATTTTGGAGTTTTCTCATAATTAGTTCATCAAATCAAACACGCATAGTCACACACACAAACCTATACCTACAGTCTTACATGAATTATTCTTCATACATAAAATTTAGCTACTTGACCTATGACAAACTCAAGAGTGTATAAACCATTAATTTGTCAGGTTTTCTTTTTTCTTATATATATGAGACCAATACCTGAGGTATTTAGATGCAGGTAATAAATGTTTCATTCTGAATTTAGTTTTCAATCTGAATTTATTCCTATATGAATAAAAAATGTGAGCTTTGTGCTAAATTAGCTCTTGCTAAATTAGGTAACATTATAGCAATCTCGCATTGAGTCGGTAACAAGCTTCAATCTGAATTTCCTTTTTGATATTAAAAAAAATGTAAGCTTTTAATACTAGATTAGATAACATTATAGCAATATCGCATTGTGTCGGTAAAACATATTTTTTAAAACATCAGTTTATTGCCACGTAGGTTACTCGCATAGCTACATAATTATATAATTCAATACATATCTAGGTATTATCACGCCATCCATTACATAATTCGTGAGATTTACTTGAGTGCCTGTGCAAATGCCTTGACTGCCATGTGTTAACACAGGGATCAACGATTTCTTGTGCTATTCTCAGATTGCTGATTTGCTCGTTCTCTCGCAAAGGTCATTATAAAAAAATATTCAATTGAGATAGTCGGACTACAGCCTGGCTGGGGGACTATAAACAGGGAGTAGACCAGCATTGGCTTGGTTTTGGGGGCCCTTGTCAATTATTAGCCTCCTTGTAAAGACAGTGGTAGAAGTGCTGAGTCATTCCTCCACTGTCTGGCTACCATCGTTCACGATGACGCCACCCTACGATACGATGAGTCGGACTACAGATATGTATTTTAATGGAATCACCAGGGCATTATAAACAACAGCAGACATCTTAGCAATCACATACCGCAAACACGATTCAAGACAGTTTACTTTGAAGCATGCAACAAATGTTTCCTGTGGCATGTATTCTGAAGTATGCTACAATAAACCTGATTGAAACAGTGAATAAACCTACACATTTATCTACTGTAGATACCGTAGTATACAATTATGTTAGGGTCCACCTGCCGAAATTGCTCAAAAACGCATACATCGCGATCTGTTATCTTTTTAATGTTAGAAGTCCAAATTTTGGTTATTGAGAAAGATTAAAATTCTCATAAGGAAAACACAGTATATCGATGCGAACGACCTCCCCAGCAAAGTTAAAGCGCCTAAAAGGGGAGGGGAATACTCAGTATGCGATCTGATACTTTGCCAGAGTTGAAACTCAAAACCCAGAAATAAACCTCTGAAATAACATGCTTAGAGTTAGAATACACGATCGCGAATTGGTCTCTTATAGGATTACTCAAAAAGTCAAAACCCAGCATATCAAGATCACCGGTTTTCGGCCGTCTGGCATTATTCAGCCACTATCCGGCTAAACGGCGGCAGACAGTTGTGGCTGTTCCCTAGGAGTGACAAATGCACCGTTGCGGACTAGCCTATTGCTCGCCGTGGTTTCATCGATGGAACGGTGCCGTGCCATATACAAATAGCCGAAAACCGAATTTTCCAAAGACAAATATTTTTAAAAAATCGACGCGATTACGCTATCAAAATTTCGACATCTCGTAGAGGAAAGACGCCAGGTAGTTTGTACCTATAACCTTCACCATACTGTTCCGGTGGCTAGCGGTAAATACAGATCCGATTCGAATGAGAAAAGGACAAGAAATAGGAAAAAGTTTACAAAAGAGAAGATGTATATAATATGATTGTAAGAAAAATAAGGATTAAATATAAGTACTTAGAGCATGTAGACTCACCTTTTTGTACTAACACGAGAGATCCAAAAGGACACCACGACTCCTAACAACTAACCAGTAGCCTTGACTGTCCAAATACAACTGATTGGTAAAACTAACCGTTGAATATTCTGTACCTAACAAAAAATCACGATGGCTTGCATAATATAGGAGTACCCGTTCATAAGTATTATCTGAACCTATCAGTAGATTTGCTGCTACATAGCTAGTACCTAGTAGTTATACACCTTATTGTGAGTATTATACATACATAGTGACTATGTATGTATAATACTAGAATAGGTAGTTACATACCTATTTAAGACCTATTGGTGTTGATGATAATATAATAGTTAATAGATTTTATACTGTCTACTACTAGTCTATATCTTTACGGTCTGACTTTCTATGCTCCAGTTAGTCCAATTCTAAGATGCCTTTAATTTCTAAGAACGGATAGCCGGACAGGGCTGACTAACTCTACAACTCTAGAGAAGGCATCTCTAAAACTCTAAATACCTAACTACCAAATATTTTTCTTTCACTAGAACAGCTGTGCCTCGGTGAACTCACCGCCCCGCAGCACCGCGGATAGGCCTGCGGCGGGTCACTGGTTTGGTTATTATTATAAATAATAACCAGTTTCTCACACCTAATATCTAAGATTTAACTAACGTTAAACCGAATAACAATAAAACTGAAGCAACTTGATAATAACCAGTAAAAATATGTTATCATATTATAATATTTAGTCATTTAAACAAGATTCAATAAATCAAAGTCGAAATTTTAGTATTGAAAAAATCTGCTAATAGCGGACACAAGTTACGTATCATCAGCTCATGCAGGTTTTTCCGTACGTAACATCTACGTATTCAAGGCATGGGCAACCTTACGTATCAAAAGTTCGCGATGTGGCGGGCAGAAAAGTCTGACTTACGTTTACCCTACGTATGAGAATATTGCGGAATTTGAATGAAAGCGGACACAAGTTACGTATCATCAGCTCATGCAGGTTTTTCCGTACGTAACATCTACGTATTCAAGGCATGGGCAACCTTACGTATCAAAAGTTCGCCTTGTGGCGGGCAGAAAAGTCTGACTTACGTTTACCCTACGTATGAGGATATTGCAGAATTTGAATGAAAGCGGACACAAGTTACGTATCATCAGCTCATGCAGGTTTTTCCATACGTAACATCTACGTATTCAAGGCATGGGCAAACTTATGTATAAAGAGTTCGCGATGTGGCGGGCAGAAAACCACTTACCATTAAAACGTAAAATTCTTTTGTTGATAACACGTAGGTATATATTTTGCTTGATCTTTTATTTCATAACCCCACATGATAGATTTTGTGAAATTGTTACATCATCTTAAAAAAAATACTTAGAATTTATATTTAAACTTGGAATTTTAAATAGCCAGTTTTCTGTGGTATTTAGGTACGAGTATAGAGATATGTATACTCGTATTTGAAAATGTTATACAGAAATTGGGCTTATTTTATCTCTTTTTCTTATTTCTGAGTAATTAATTTAGCATGCTGTATATTATAAAGAGATAACAATTCTTCTTATCTTAACATTTTCTTTGCATGACTACTAACAGTACCTACTGACTCTTTCTGAATAAGTAAGTCTCGCTGCTGTTCACTATTCAAATAAACATATTGTTATAAACAAATAATTTTGTAAAAAATGGCCAGACCATGGAAGAATAATATTTTTATGTATGTGTTGCAGAAACTTCCCGGATTTCAGGAACATCGTGAAGTTCCTAGGAATTTCTAGTTGTTCCTAGAGCTCTCGGGAACTTCTAGTTTTTTCTAGAGCTCTTAGAACATTCTAGATGTTCCTGATTTGATTTTTATTTCTTCAGGAACTTTTATTTGTTCCTTAGGAACTTCTGATTTTAATGGGATGCAGTGATGCACGATTCGTGTGAGAGTCGAAGTTTCCTCCGTAAAATGCTTCTACAGCCGAAACGATAACAGATAGGCAAAATCTGACACGATTCGACCCTCCCTACGACCTACACCCGGAATCTGTTATACGACTTGAATTAGTCATCACAGGCATGGCCGAAGTTGTGTATTGTTGTCCAGACTCAAGACGTTCTGGTGAGAATCATAACAAGAGGAACATATTACTACTGACTTTCAAATTCCTGAAAGTTTGTTATCAGTGCCTGTCAAAAAGTTCCAAAACAAAATCTCAAGCCTGTATCACTTGTACAGGGTCCAACATATTATTATTTTATCTGGCTGGGGGACTATAAACAAGGAGTAGACCAGTAGTCTGGCTGGGGGACTATAAACAGGGAGTAGACCAGCATTGGCTTGGTTCTGGGGGCCCTTGTCAATTATTAGCCTCCTTGTAAAGCCAGTGGTAGAAGTGCTGAGTCATTCTTCCACTGTCTGGCTACCATCGTTCACGATGACACCACCCTATGATGATAATAATACTAATATCGCCTTATTTATACTGCCCGAATAGGACAGTTAAAGTCCCATTATTCCAACAGTAAGCTCAAGAC
>CM044961.1:14333969-14381469 GCA_024516035.1 Bactericera cockerelli
TTTTTTAAATATTAGTCACTAGTAAACCATTTTTATGTTTTTCACATAAGTAGGTAATTCTTACTATTCCGTCTCAGACTTTTACGTGGTGGTTAAGGCTAGCCGCGCGCTAGTCTGTTAATCTATAGGGATCCGTTGGTTCAAACTCCTCAATCCAATGCAAAAATTTTGCTTTTTAAATTTATTTCATTATTTGACCCCATTAGGTAAGTAGGTCTGTACTTTCCTTTCTGTAAGATCAGGAAAGTAAAATGACTATACACAACACTCCTTATACACAACTTAGCTATAGCTACCTACATATTATATTGCGTCTGTATTTATTATAATTATTTTCGTTTCAATATTTTTTTACAACATCATGGAGTTCAAGGATAATCAAATATTCGAATTTATTCATAACATGAATTTTATTACATCATTATTTTTAACAAGTTTTATTGCGAATTTACAAATTTTATTTTGGACCATCGTCATCGTGACAAAGCAAATAAATTGAAGCAGTTATTCCTAATATCCGACACTTGTGAGAAAAAAAATGATTGTTACAAACAAAAAAGATATCCAGCTTTAATCAGTTTTTTTCAGACTGATTTTCGTATTATACTCTTAATTTCATGATGGCCTCATTTAACTATACAAGTATACATATTTTTTATTATTAGGCTGTAAAACAAAGCTATCTTATATTAAGATTAGAAATTTTAGTAGGAAACATAATGAAAATTGGGTGTTTTATTTAAGAAGTACTTACTAAAATTTATTATTTCAAAAGAACTTAATTTTTATGAGCACAAATTCTAATAAAATGACAGTGCTGAAGAGAAGAAAAGTGACAAATATTTTTTTTGCATTTTTCCCCCTGGAGGTTTTTTATCAGGTCTGAGACAGGTAATAGTCAGATGGAGTGAGATCTAAAAATTAAGGAGGATTTCGAATCCACCGTTATTGATCGTCGGAAAAAAATCATTCTTTCCGTGATAATGCCGTGATATGCTCAGAATAATCAATCCGTTGTTGTTTATGCTCAACTGTCAGTTAACGCGGCACCCACTTAGATAAAAGCTTCTGCATAACCAAAGCTCAATGTAAAGAAAAAAACAGGAGGTTGTGAAGGGTTGGGTGGAAGAGATTGCCACAGGCAATAACCACGCCCTTTAGGTAGGACTTTAGCCTCTTTCTCTTTTTTGTTCTTGTATCTTTGCTCTATCTATTTAATTTTTCTTTATAATTTCATTGTATTTTACTGTATATATTTTTGTTCTACCGAATAAAGCATACTATTAATAATAATAATATAACGTACAAAAATGTAAAAAAAATTAAATCGGATCAAAAGTATATTCTTTTTTTTACAAAAACGAACACAAAACTTCCGATATCTAATATAAGACATTTCTCGGAAGTAAAGTAGCATGCAGAAGTCTCGAACTGTCTTATTCCAGCCACAGGAAGAAATTTAAATCCTCTAGGAGCAAATACTTGACTGGAGAATGAATGCCCTTCCCGCGGGTCAAGGACAAAGTGTTTAATATTCCAGGAAAGGCAAGAGGAGGCTTCAAAGGATTTCTGGCTACCTAATCAAAGGCTTTGAAAGGATCAAAGTGTGGTGTGTATACATGACGTCGCTCTCTCATAGACATTCAGGCAGGTACGACGGGAAATATGTATTTAGCTTTCACAGGCAGACTCAAGAGCTCTCCATTCAGGACCGGATATGCGGGAGGCTCGCTGACTTGGACTACCAGAGTCAGTTCGAGGTATTTTGTATTTTATGTTACTGACACAAAAAGAAAAAGAAAAAAAAATATATGAGGCAGTTTAAAAACTTATCTTTCTTTATTTTCCCCTCCAAAGCATTTTATTCACTCTTTGTATCTCTTCCTTTCTTTCCATTAATCTCTTTTTTTCTGCTCCGACTTTCGTGTTTCCTATGTTCATCTATCTCATTCAGTTAGTCCTATTATTTATGGAAACATTTTTTCTGATTTGCTGAACATTTGATTCTGAAAAACTTATGTACGCTTTTAAACCAAGCGTTGGTGATCGATGTGGTTACGGCGCCAGTCTTGTAAAAACAGAAATCAGTATAAACAGAAAAGTGAGAAGTTGTACTAGATGTACATGAATATCAGAAAACACCTGGACAGTTGTTTCGAGCTTATTTACTCTCATCAGCAGGTACTAGTTCTGAATAATATATCCTTGCCATCAACCTCTCTATTTTAATCAGTATAAACAGAAAAGTGAGAAGTTGTAATCTAAATAATCGAGTGCATGGATCCGTGGATCAAATCCCATCCAATACTTGGATTTTTCTTCGTTCATTTGAGTTTTTAACCACATAATAATAACTCAGGGTTAAGTACTCAAGTGTTTGAAAATGTTTTAAGCATTAAACTCGCCTGTAAGATTCCACCAAAGAGTATTTTTATTATTATAAACCAGACCCTGATTCTGCCCGGCAAGATATCGCCACATGTTTTAATATCGTGCAGCCCAAGCTTAAATATCTCCCCCTTTCTCCCTCTATTCACTCTCCCTCTTTATTTCTCCTCCATGCCTACCCTGCACTCCACCTCCCTTTAAAACTCTCTCTTTCTACTTTTCTTCCCATTAAATCACACCCTTTTCCTTCATTCTCTCTCACTCTCTTTAAATATGTCATTAAGCTTCTCTCTTTCTCTTTACCTGCTTTTCATTCTCCTTTCATACCTCTCCTTTTACAATATCCTTCGCACCCACCCTTCGTTCTTACTCTTCTTATCCATCCCTACCTCTTACTCCTTCAATACTTCTCTCTCTTTCTCTATATCTATCTCTGTCTCTCTTTCTCCAACTATCTCTCTCTCCATCTCTCTCTCTCTCTCTCTCTCTCTCTCTCTCTCTCTCTCTCTCTCTCTCTCTCTCTCTCCCTCTCTCAATTTTTCTCTCTCTCTCTCTCTCTCTCTAGATCACTCTGTCTCTGTGTCTCCCTCTCTCAATTTCTCTCACTCTCACTCACTAGCTCACCCTGTCTTTTTGTCTCTGTCTCTCTCTCTCTCTGTCTTTATATCACTCTATCTCTCTCTCTCCCCATTAATGTCTCCAAAGAGATACAGAGTATTTACTGCAAAGTCGAGGGCGGATGTCTGCAACATTACAGAGATTAGGAACACATTTTCCATCAAACGAACATTACAAGATTAAGCTGTACCTCCCACGCGCCACGCAATAACAGTCTTTGCAGCATCTTCCACTGACAAAGGGTTATTTGAAAGGAAACAAATTGAAAATAATGGGACAGCATTCCGGCATGAAAACGCTAACACCATTCAATGTATTGATCAGAAATAATTGCTTTTGCTGTTCTATGGACCAGTGAGATGGAAAAAAGAAGACACTGCCTACATTTTGTTTTGTTTTTTTCCATACGATGATTTTCCAAAACTTATTTATTCTAAAATTCTAAAGTTAACTAAATAAATCGTGTTGATCAAGCACCTAAATAGAAAGTATTGCTAGGGATAGACAAGCTACAACACAGACCACAAGTGTCTACAGTAGCTGCTATATAGCTTTCTAACTATATATATAGGTACATGTTGCCAGTTAAAAAACTGACGTAACTATACTTACATAGTAAAAAAAGTTATAAAGTTAACATATTTGTGTTTATCACTTTCGTGGTATCACAACTACTCTAACTCTAAACCAGGACTTGAACCACCGACCTCCAGGTTACAAATCCGCCGTCTTATCAATCAAGCTACTGAGGTAGGTAAGTACTTACATAATAATATGTATACTGTATAGTATAGTAGTGCTTTATTTAGACTGTCGGCTCGAGACAGGGAGTCAAATTATACGCTAACAGTTTATGTAGCTATAATTTGGTTGGTCAATCAATCAGTTCAATCAGTGAGTAAGTGAATCCCCACGTTGGTAAATGTACCTATATGAAAATGTGGCTTGACTCTCAAGTGACTAACAAAAGTGTATCTTGATGATTTACCCATAGACTTATGTGTAATACCTGGAAATTTTAACAGCCCTTCTTACGGAAATTCCTAAACTATAATTAATTACAATCTATAAACGTTAGGTAGTTACCCCTAAAACACTGCTTCGCCCCCTTGGTGTCCCCAACAGCAATGTTCTTGCAAGTATCCAATGGATCGTGTTGAAAAGTTGTATCTACATAATTATTATAGCTACTATTATAACATAAATGAAAGCAAAAAGCTTTTTCCCGACGATAATGAATTTATTAATGTAAAAATGAGCAACCCACTTTTTCCATTCAATTACTTAATTATTCACAATATTTTAATAGAAAGGTTTTACCGAGAGAGCATGATCAAAGAAAAAGTGGCATGCCTACCTCACTTAATTAAATATTAGCCCTCTAGATAGCTGCAATGGCTTCTGATTTAAAAGAGACTTGAAAATATTAAAATAAAATGATGTTGCCGAGTGAGTTAGCGCGCTGGGCATTGCACGCATGGTGAGCTGGGTTTGATCCCCAGAAAGGCAGGAATTTTTCTGCTCTGTACTTGGATACTTGAATGTAGTTACTTGTATGAGTAACGACCAGTTTTTACCAGAGTAAAAAGAAATTGATGAAATAGAATTCAAAAAGTGAAGGAGTCTCTTAGTAATGCTGCGCTACCCAAAATTTTTTTGGAAAGGCCTTGTGCTTCACCACAAATAAAGTTATACATACACATACAATAAAATGCTCCCACTGTCGATAAACCTGTTTGAGATAGGTATAATAATGAGAGGTATATTTTTCATTTTGTTTTTATAATAATAATTTACTCTTTAGTGGAAAGTAACCACTACGCGAAGTGGTTACTTTCTCAAATGAATGACAAAAAATTCATGCACTGGGTGGGATTCGAACCAACGGATCCCTACGCTACCTTTAATTACCAGACTAGCGCGTTAACCAATTGACTACCAGTGCTGTTTTGGGAGGGTTCAACGTCGCTTTCAACTGCACAATTTAAATTTTTACTTGCAATAAATTATTCATTCTGAGAGTAACAATTAATTACTTATAATGAAGTTACTTTTTTTAACCTCATGGGGTAAAGAAAAGCCGGATGCACGCTATGTTCTGATGGTTTGAAGCTCCTTTTGACTTAATATGCAAACAGGATGTTGTAGTTCTAAAGAGCAGGTCACAATGACGACATATATAATTATATATCCGTATACATATAGGTAAATGATATTAATATATGAGTTAAAAGCTGTGCTTCACGTGATTCAACTACAGTTTTAGTTCAGGAGACTAGGGATCCAAGAACAGGGCATTTCCTGGCAGATGGGTTTAGTGTAAATATAATAAGGAGGAATAATGAATTATGCCACAGTTCGAGCGAGCATAAAATAGTAAATAGAGTTGGGTGGAAGAGATTGCCATAGGTAATAACCCCGCCCTCTATTTAGGACATCTTTAAATATATTTTGTTATTAATCTTTTTTCTTACTTACGTTGTTTACATTTTTTCTCATTACTTGTTTCATCATCAGGGTGGCGTCATCGTGAACGATGGTAGCCAGACGGTGGAGGAATGACTCAGCACTTCTACCTCCGTCTTTGCAAGGAGGCTAATACAGTGACAAGGGCCCCCAGAACCAAGCCAATGCTGGTCTACTCCCTGTTTATAGTCCCCCAGCCAGACTGCTGGTCTACTCCATGTTTATAGTCCCCGAGCAAGACATTACTTATTTGTACCTATACATATAAATGTCCTATACTTATAAAGTATTCAATAATAATAATAGGTAATTATTATCTATTTTTCTATCAAGGAGCGAAAAACGAATCTCATCGCAAATTTTCTAAAAGAGAACAAAACCTGATCCTCTTACGACAGTAAAATGTGCTGCCAAATTTTTGAACAGATCACAATCAGTGCTTTTCCCATATCTCATGATGAGAATATACGGTCTATTCTCCGATTCATATCATGAAGAATTGCGCACAAGTATATTTCTTCAACTTCATCCTTACAGAGGTTTTATATATCTGAACTTTCTCAATCTCAACAATGACGATTCCATTGTCAATGTTACTGATGATAATATCTTCATTTTCACCCAAAATTCATGCTTTCTGGGCATCCTTTTTTTTCTAACTATGTAAAGAGGGCCACTTCAACTGTGCCAAATATGTTAGAAATGTTAGACTCGAGAATCTGCCAATCTTTAATATCACTGATAGCAGGTCTGCCATTTAGCACAATAAAATTGAAGTGGCCCTAGAGGCCTGGACGTTTATATAAGAAAAAGAATGTAGGTACATATAGAATTCTATCGAAAATAATATTACATATGCAGAATTAAAAATCCAATATTATTCAATAATTATTGTAGAAAATAATTAGGTTAATAATTATCATAAAAAAATAATTCCATAAGGAATTATTACTTCGTCATACAAAGTATTTACAGAATGTAACTACCTACATACCTTTTTATAATTATTTTATTACAATATTATGATTTTGGTTTTAAAATAATGTACGTACAAATGAAAGCAAAATAAACTGAGGACATGGTGATAAACCTTCCACAGACATGGAGGTTTTGGAAATCATCCAAATTTACTCAACAAACAACTTTTATTTTGCCTCCCCCAAAGAAGACCTTCAAAATGACCTTTAAAGCACTAATTGATGTAGAGGCTCAACCTTTGTTGACATTACGTTTGTCCTTGGATCTTTTTCACCCCGTCTTTATTAGGGGCAGGATTTGGAGATGTTTACTGTTTAGAATAGGATGGGTGATGTATTATATGTACACATATATACAGTATTTATTCTCTTTTTCTGTCTTTCTCTCGTTACTATATCAATCTCATTTATTGCTTTATTTTTATGTCTTTTTTTCAATCCATTCGTCTATCTGTCTATCTCTCATAGCCATGTTTCTTTGTATTTATCCTTAATCGATGTCACAACATCTCTCTATTTATCTCTTTCTCTATTTAACCTCTATCTATCTCTTCTTTCTCTGTATTTATCCTTAATAACTGTCACAACATGTCGTCATTGTACTTCTCCCCCCCCCCCCCCCCCTTTTTTTGTGAAATAAAACTTGTCTCTATTGATTCTTCGAGAATACAAGGTACGTGAAGTTTGAGACGGAAGGAAAGAAAGAGAGGAAAAGAAAGAGTAGGAGAGAGAGAAATAAATAAATAATAATAACACTCTTTAGTGGAAGGTAACAACCATGCGAGGTTAATGCTCAAAGCATTTTCTACCACCTTACCCTCACAGTCTCGTTATTATGAGGTCACAAACTCAAATTAATGAGGAAAAATTATTCATGCACTTGGTGGGATTCAAACCAACGGATCTGTACACTACCTGGATTAGCAGACTAGTGCGTTAACCACTGGACTACTAATGCCAGGAGTACCAGAAAGAGTAGGAGAGAAAGAGAGAAAGAAAAAAAGAGTAGGAGGGAAAGAGAGAAAGAGTAGGAGAGAAAGAGAGAAAGAAAGAAAGAGTAGGAGGGAAAGAGAGAAAGAGTAGGAGAGAAAAAAGGAAGAATAAGACACAGAAAATGATGTCCTTGAGAAAGAGATGGTTGCTTGGTGTATGGAAGAAAGAAGAGGACGCAAATGAAGGGCAAATGAAGGGAGAGCAAATGATCGAACTAATAATGAAAGATAAAATAAATGTAAACAAAAGTGTTTTTTAAGTGGTAGAGAGTAAAAGAGATAAACAGAGAGAGATAGAAAGAGAGAGACGAGGATAAAAGAAATTTGAAAAAAAATAGGGATTTCAAAACATTAGATAGTTTAATAAATACAATAAAATAAATCGACAGGGAATAAGAAAGAGAAGAAAATACATGCAAGATTCAGCCGAGAATAATATATGAAGAATATAAAATAGACCCACGGCAAAATGGGAACAGAGAAACAGGAATATATCCACTTAGAGAAGGATATAAAAGATGTGGGGAGAGACACAGACAGGGAGAATTTATAATGAAGGAAAAAAAGCTGAGAAATATAAGAAGATGGATTGCCCGATGAGCATAAAAGCTGGATAAGCATACGAATTATGGACGCAATACTTCCTCGTGATTGCTTCACATTGTATACAAGTGCCAATTTTGAGATTGCATAGTAAATAACATGTATCTCCAAAACCGCTTAACTGATTTTCTTCGAATTTGTTTTAAATGGTAGAATACATTCTAGACTTTAAAAAAAAAATCTGTATCGGCAAGTTGAAGACCTCATTTTTTGACTTTATTGTCCAAAATTTTGGATTTTCTAAATCAAACTAAATCATAATTATAAATGGCATATGTAAAACGATAATATGCATATATACTATACAAATTTTCATAAAAATCGGGTGTACCGTTCACAAGATATAAGCGTTTAAGTAAAACTAACTTTTACTTAAACGCTTTAAAACTAACTTTTTAGGTCAGGCGCATGGTCTCTTTCACCCAGAACCGCTAGTGCGATGAATTTAAAATGGGACCACCTACAGATGTTTACAAAATTCATCGAAATCCGTTCAGTAGTTTCCGAGTATTACGCGTTATAAAGAATATTTTTTAACAGACAGACAGACAAACAGACACAAAACCAAAGTTTCTCAGGAGGTTATGAAACGTCCAGAAATATGAAAAAATCGAAATCGGAGCAAAAAAATATTGTTTAAAAAAATGAATACAATACTTCCGATTTCTAGTATTAGAAATTTATCGGAAGTAAAAGATAGAATAACAATAAAATAAAACCATAATAAATACGAGAGGTAGAAAAATGAAAAGAGGTGAGAATCAGGGTCGTATTTTAGTGAAGGGTTAAAGCAAGCACGTTTTTGACATAGTTAAAAAGTATGTACTTTTTACGATTTAGATCGATTCAGTGGAAGTGGGCGGTGAACAAAAAAAGTGGTTGGGATTAAGATAAAAGGAGAAGATGAAACAGTGAAAAAACACTGCCAATTATGGACACAATACTTCCTCGTGATTGTTTCACATCGTATACACGTGGCAATTTTGAGATTTTAGTTAGTGTAAAAAGTTTGTGGTCAGGCGCATGGTCTCTTTTACCCAGAACCGCTAGTGCAAAGTTGATGAATTTAAAATGGGACCATCTACAGAACGTCTCTTATATGTGTACCGTTCTGTAGTTTACGAGATTTGAGCGTTACAAGACAGACAGACCAACAGACAGACATAAGTTGCTCAGGAGGTTATGAAACGTCCAGAAATATGAAGAAAAAAAAAAATTGAAATCGAAGCAAAAAATATTTTTTTTTACAAAAAAGAACACAATACTTCACAAAAATATTAGAAATTTCTCTGAAGTAAAACATAATATTCATAATACAATACTACCTGATTAGGATTTTAATAAGTCTCATTATTCCGGTAGTAAGCTCCAAACCTCCTACCATTTGCAAACCCGCGACCTTTGGATTACCAGAATAACCCGCGCATTGACTATGTGTGGGACCGAATTATAAGATAGGATTAGAACAAAGATATTAAGAGAGACCTCAAGTCGGAGTTTCAACCAATCATAGAGCACGATAATCCTAATCCAGGGACGTTAAATCAAATAGAATCGTTGGCGTTAGGAAGGGCATCCAACCGTAAAAAATGTGTCAAAACCAACCAAACTCAAAAATGAGGTTGAACAACGTCGACCATGCTCAAGCGGGATAAGACAGAGTTAAAAGAAGAAGAAGAAGAAGAGCCAGCGTCGATGGCATGTTGAATACACCGGTTCCCTTCAGAACACCGAAGTTAAGCGACATCCAGCGAGGTTAAGACTTGGATGGGTGACCATTCAAATTCTAATTCTCGTGACGCTGGCTTTTCCCGGCCCCACTCAGGCTGGGTGAGGTCAATGTGAGTAGCAGGTTTGTGAGTTTCCTGCGAATGGAGGGTAAAACCCCCGTCGTAATATGACCATGGCAGTTGAAAGCGACGTTAAACCCCACTTAAAAAAAAAAAAAAAAAAAAAAGAAGAAGAAGAAGAGCACGATAATCCAATTTGAGGCTTATCTTTGTTGATAACTTTTTATTGACAAGACTAAAGTAGTACAGAAATGAGCAAGTGATCACTTCCTTCATGTCCACTTCCCTTCCCGCATCAACTGAATGAAAAGTTAACCGTTAGGATTGTAGAACGTGCAGGCCGGTTCCTGAACCAAAAGAATGTATTGTGTTTCAAGAACAGTGAGCTTAAGAGAAAAGGAAATTGAAAACTGAAGAGAAAATGATGAAAGGAAAGCAGCAATGAAGGAAGAGATTTAGTTTACAGAACGAGAGGCAGAAGAGTGATCGTGGTGCAAGACGTTTTCTACAAGTAGTTGAGAGAACAAAAAATGTGCAACGGTGAAGGGCACATTGCTTCCTCGTGATTGTTTTAATGGGAGAGAAATAGATAACGGATAGTGAGTGATAAGTGTGGTAAGGGGAGAGAGACAGGAGGAAGACGTTACAATCACAAATCATGATATAACAATAATTCAAATTCGATTTACTATTTTTTTTTAAACTAAATTGGGACTTGAACCACTGACCTTATGAATACAGAATCGTTACCTTTCGATAAATTTACTCAAGTCGGTTAGAGACGTCAGACGTTAAAAGGATAGTACTCGTACCTACCTACAGCATGTAAACCGAGGGTGGAATTTTCGAAGTAAAAGAGCCCATAAAAATATTATCATAATGTCTGCAGTTATTTTGATACGATCAAAAATACTACACTTATGGGTAATTTCTTCAAATTTTACACCAGAATAATTTCCAACATCTATTGAAGGGTATAATAAATGTTAGATACCCCTCTAAACATTTCCAAAAGTAATTTTCTTTTATTGAATTTCTTCCCGCAAAATTATTCCCACAATTCTTTGTTGTTTTTCCTTAAAAATATCCCACATCCTACCGTTCATTTTCAATCAAATTATTCCCACAATAATATTTCTTTTCCTTGAACATTTTTCCCACAATTTTTCCTTTTATTTTCGCCAGAACTATTCCCACACCGATCCCTCCCTCTAGTCGGCAAGGAGGTATTGAGAAAGTTGGGACTAACTTTCCCTATACAAAGCTATAATTCCGTCAGGAAGACATTTCATTTGTCAGGAAACTTTCTTATTGTTCAGTCATAGTGTGACTGCTGGCACATTGCGTGTACCCTACATTGCTGCAAATGTTATTTTGGGGGAAAATTTTACATTGTAAGTAATCTTCTTGAATAAGATACAGATTTTGAAGAGCACTAGTCTGGAGTCTTTTGATAGTTTGTTGAATTAAGGGCGTCAATTCATAGGATAAAGATTATTATAATATTTATATATAAATTTTGCAAATCTTGCCGACTGAACAGTTTCCCCTGTTTGACCTCGCGGATCCAGCTGTCTCATCAACACTCGACCGTGCATTTAAAAAGATACATTTTTTTATGTTGATATACAGTCATACGTATACAGTCATATTTGTTATTTTGTTCTTATTATCAACTACGGAAGAGTTGATAAAAAAGATAAAAAATGTAGCCATAAAAGATGAATAGCTAGTTGAGTACACACCTTACCTACCTACCTCGAAATATTGTGTAATAAACCAACAAAAAAAAAAATCAGGAGATTTGGTTTAAATGAATAGATAATAGTACCTATCACTTGTACTTCAATTTGCTTTTCGCCTGGGACTTGCGTGCATTGGGAAAAATTCTGCCGTCATAAAAGTACTTTTGTTCAAATAAGAGCCTCGGTTTTTGTATGCATTGAGGTGTGGGAAATTGCGAATTCCATCCGGGAGGATGAAAAATCCCTCACTGGAAACACAGGATTAAAAGAAACGGGAAAAACTAAACCAGCTGAAAGTTAAATGAGGGAGAAAATGAGAACTTTTGTTTTAAATTTTATTTTTTCCACGTGGGGGAAGTATTGAGTGGGATAAGGGTACTGAGGAGATTCAGGTGGAGGAATAGGGGGATAAGAGGAATATACTAAGAGGGAGGAATGTGGGTGAATAGGAAGCAAATGATAAGGGATGGACGAAAAAGTATGTCAGATAGAGAGAGAGAGAGAGAGAGAGAGAAATAGAGGAAAGGCAGAGACATTGAGACACAGAATGAGAGATAGAAAGAGCGTGAAGGAGAAAGAGACACACAGAGAGAGATAGAGAGAGAAAGACAGAGAGGAAAAGAAGGTGGTAAAGTCAGTAGGAGGAGACATACAAACATGAAAAAGATAAGGAGAGGGAGTAAAAGCAGTTGTAAGAGTCATAAGGAAGAGAAAAAGTTGAAGAGAAAGTGAAAGAAGGAGAGAAAGGGAGTCAGAAGAAAAGGAAAGGGAAAGAGAGAAAGAGGTGAAGGGGAGGTGTTATGGATGAGAGAGAAGAGAAATAGAAAAGATAATGAGAATAATTAGTGAAGAAGAAGAAGGAGATAAAAACAAAGGAGGAGGAATCAGATTTGAGTGGTTTCAAACTTTATTCAAGTGGAGGATTTCAGGAGACATTTGCACAAGACTGTTAAGAATCCACACAAGAGCTATGTCTATGTATTTACCTAAGCTATGTTTGTATTATAATGTATTTTGTTAATCTACCATTCTCTTTTGATCTAACCTAACCTAAAGAAAACTTAATGAAGGAGATGGTTTTTCGATAATTTGGTCATCATATCATCATTGAGTGAGTGTGTAATATCATTATTATTACTTGAGTTGCTTAGTATGTATAATAATAATAATAATAATATTGTGTTATTTACAAATATTATTAATGTAATAATAATAATATTGTCATATTTACATATATTGCCTGAGTAAAGGACGATTAAGTCACACAATTAGTAAGCCCAATATTTATTATTATGTGGTCATAATTGCATATGAGTTGATAAATTGTCATGTCCCGGCTGGGTTTCGAACCCACTGTGTGTGAATATTGTTCCTACTGGGTAGCTTCTCGTTATTATTTTACTTGGTCTTCAGAAAAAGACAAGGTTTGGGTGGAAGAGATTGCCACGGGCAATAACCCCGCCCTTTAGGTAGGACTTTAGCTTCTTTCTCTTTTTTGTTCTCGTTACTTTGCTCAATCTATTTAATTTTTCTTTGTAATTTCATTGTATATTTTTTGTTCTACCCAATAAAGCATACTACGAGTATAATAATAATAAGACATAATACATGGCTATATTAAATTTAAATAAAGCTACATAGTATAACACTACTTCGCAGTATTCTCATGAGGCACGTGCATAGATACGAAAACAGGGAGGAGGGTACATACACAAATCTGCGAGAAGTAGCAGGATGCACTCTGATTCTTGGAAATTTAGGGAAACCCATTTCCAATGGAAGCTTTTCTAGGTTTAGGGTGGACTTCACAATCTCAATAATTATTTCTTCACTAATTAAGTAAAACTTGACACATAATAATAACACTCTTTAGTGGGAGGTAACCACCAGGCGAGGTTAATGCTCAAAACATTTTTTACCACCTAACCCTCAAAGTTTTATTGTGGTCACAAACTCAAAGTAATGAGGAAAAATTCATGCACTGTGTGGGATTCGAACCAACTGATCTCTACGCTACCTGGATTGACTTACGTGAATTTTCGTATTTCTACAATCTGTTTTATTCAGTCTTGCCGTACATTGGTAGTCAAGTGGTTTCTTAGCTTGTCTTGTCTGGTAATCCAGGTAGCGTAGGGAGCCGTTGCGTTGGTTTGAATACCACCCAATGCATGAATTTTTCCTCATTGATTTGAGTTTTGACCACATAATAATAAAAATCTAAGGGTTAGGTGGTTGAAAATGCTTTGAGTATTAACCTCGCCTAGTGGCAACCTTCCGCTAAAGAGTATATATTACTATCATCTTAATATATAAATGTCAAAGTCACTGACTGACTGACTGACTGATCATCACTGTTTCTCCTAACTGGTAAGTCCTAGAAAGCTGAAATTTGGTAGGTAGCTTTGTCTTATAGTCTAGATGTGCAATAAGACGGGATTTTTCGAAATTCCCACTACAACAACTGCCATTGGCGCAAAAGGACTTTTTGCTTTCACGGCCATGCCTCGGCCCGCAAAGCGGGCGACAGCCCTCTAGTTTGTAATAAATACACCAGTTCTCCTTGTTTAACTGAAGTTAAGCAACGAACCCTCGTGATGCTGGCTATTTTTAACCTGACTCAGGCTGAGTGAGGTTAATGAAGATAGTTGGCTCTTGAGTTTCCAGCGAATTGAGGGTTAAGACTCCGCCCCCTCTCGACTGAGCTAGATTTTGAAGAGAAAAAATAGACCATGGTACCTTGAATGAATTGAAATCTTCATAACTTTATCAAGGATATATCGGGGTTCAGTGGCGAAAAATGCCTTAGTTATCATCTTCGCATCAGATGGAAAAATAACTGTAAATAGGTACCTACTGCTATACCCTCTTTATTTTGTTCTGTTTATCTGTCTTTGTATATATTTACACATTGTTCTGAACTTTCTATCACCTTATAATTTTAGGTCATAATGTTGATTATTTTGTAGATAAAAAATATGTGTAATATGAACTAATTAGAGGATTATTTACAAAAAATATGTTGTAAAGAATCTATAATATACAGCAATAATACAAATTATAAAACAAATAGAACACAGATACATAAAAGTCATATTACGATGTACATAGGTATACTCGTAACATTCGTATGTAGAAACAACATTTACTTTCCAAATGATTTTTCTCCTTGTAACTCTTTATTTCTCACGCTACACAGAATACAGTTGTTAACTTGTTGCCTTTACGTGGAGGAAATCTTATTAATGAGGGGAAGAAAAAAACAGCACGTTAAGGAGGAACACGGAAAATGAAATGCAAAGAGGATGAAGAAAAGTTTTCAGAGGTTCATACATATGTAAAAGAAAAGAATGTATTTCATTTCAAAATACATGCATATATACGTATTATGTAACATGCAAAGAAAATACCAGAAGCTCTATGAATGTATTTTTGTACCTAAGTTGTAATGAGCAAAATAAAATTTACATAATTTTATTCAAGCGTCTTCTTTTAACCGTTTCCAACGAAGGTGACGTTCATAAGAACAATCCTACCATTTGGGTATGTTAAAGTTAAACTATTAAGTTAAGATATCATATTTGTGTGCATCACTTTCGTGATAGCACAACTACTCAAACTCGGTTTACTAAATGTACGGGACTGAAACCGGGACTTGAACCACCGGAGATTTAGCGGCTATGCGGCGATTTAGCGAAATGATACACATGCAATAAAATTACTGAAGATTTATGGTGCAAATTTACAAAATAACATACAATTAGATAAGAAAAAAGAAAAGGAGATAAGAGAAAATAGGAAAGAGAAAGAGAAAAAGAGAAAGTGAAAGAAAAAGAGAAAAAGAACAAAAAAGAGAAAGAAAAAGAGAAAGAGAACGAAAAAGAGAAAGAAAAAGAGAACGAAAACGAGAAAGAAAGAGAGAGAGAGAGACTGAGAGAGAGATAAAGGAAGAAAGACATCAGAGAGATGTAAGACATATTATTATGTCGGGTTGACAATAGCAATTACAATAGTTGAAGGAAGATGAAGCTGGTCCGATTACAAGGAGCATTTCCTACCACACAGGAATACAGGAAGGGACAAGTCAGGAAGTGGGACCAGTAGTGTATTGGGACAAGAAGATCACAATAATACAGGAAGCCGTACTAAATACCGGTGCCAGGATAGGGTGGTCAACTAACTTAGTCACTGATCTAACACAGTAAGATGTTTCGATTATGATATTTCTAAGAATTGTATAATCAGTAAAGTAATGCTCTATTAAACTGACTCCAGAAACTCGAGCGTCAAGTTGGCAGACTCGGAACCTGAAGATTGATGGTTCGAGTTTCAATCATGACCATTTTTTTTTTTTTTTTTTTTAAGATGAGTGTTTCACAGCCGTTTTTTTTTTTTCTTCTTCTTAGCCATGAAACAGAAGCTACTGTAGACGCTTGTGGTCTGTGTTGTAGCCTACCCATTCTGTAGTATGCCTCCCCTCTGATGGGTGTGAACTGACAATTTAAGTAAAGTGAGTGTGTGTAATTTGTAATATCACTCTAGTGATTATTACAAATATGATGTTAAAAAAGTTAGAATGAGTGCTTTATTATTGTCATAAATCTAGAAATACTTATTTGGCGTTGACAAAAAACTTCTGTGGTCATAAATTCCGAGAGGTATTATGCATACTGCTTTATGGAATATTACCTTCTGTTCTTACTAGCTATTCCCGTGGGCGCTGTGAATAAACTTTGCCACCGAGAACCCGGCTAGGGTTTGTTAGTACCCCTTACCACCCCTGATCTACCGACACTGCCTCCTAATACCCGTGTCTACCTACACTGCCTCCTAATACCCGTGTCTACCTACACTGCCTCCTAATACCCCGTGTCTACCTACAATACCTCCTAATACCCCGTGTCTACCTACACTTCCTAATACCTGATCTACCAACACTACCTCCCACCTATTTCTATTCTGTCTACCTCTCTCTCTTTCATTTCTATTTCTCTTCTCTTCTTTTTCAAACGTCCTACCCTCTCTTTCACCCTTTTCTATCTCTTTATTTATCTCTCTCTCCAACCCCTTAAATTTTCTTTTTCTCTCTCTTCTCTCTTTCAATTACTTTTTCTTCTGAGTTTTCTTTTGTGCAAATTCCGCATTTTTAACGTTTAAAAACCGTATTATATTCTTTTGTTCATTACTAATTCCACTATAAGTGAAAGCATTTTTGTTTTTTATGGATTCTTTGCGAACAATAAAAATGTCACGCCTAAAAATATCTTTCAATTTGTTGATTTTTAAAATGAACATGTACCTATATCTACCCTTGTTTTGCAGAAAGCTTAGGTATCTTACATATTTCAATACAGTTGGTCAAAGCGCTGGACATGAACCAACGGATCCCTACACTACCTGGATTACCAGACTACCGTGTTAACCACTATATCGCAGTTTTGACCATCTCATCGTAATAAAAGCACTCTAAGGGTGGTTGAATATGTTTTGGGCATTAAATTTGCCTAGTGATTACCATGGACTAGAAGATCTATTATTAAAGATTCGATAATGTGAAATAGACCACTACGTTAATTCATTACATTGTTATGATCCTTTTGTTGTTGTTATTGTTTTTACTTTTTCTTTGTTTGATTATTACGAGAAGCTTTCCACAGAAAGGCTCTTCTTTATTATATTTCATACCTTGGCTTTCTCCTCTTTTATGACCAACATTCCAGTGGTGACGTGCAAATTGAATGGTGGACACTTGGATAGCAAGACAGAGAGAGAGAGAGAGAGAGAGAGAGAGAAATGTCGAGTATATTAAGAGAAAGATAGAAACGAAAAAGTAAGGGAGAGGATAATAATTTGTAGGTAGAAAGAACCTAAAGAGGGAAGGAGAGAAATAAAGAGGAGGAATGGAGAGAGATCTTTTGGAGATATAAGGTGTGATAGAGAGAAAGAGAAAGAGAGAGAGAGAAAAAGAGAGAAAGGGAAAGAGAAAAAAGAGAGTGACGGTAAAGTGAGAAAAACTTTTTATCATCAATTTAAAATTAATTGAACGATTTGAACGTAATAACTTGTCCTTCACTCTATCTCTTCTCTTTGATATAAAAAAATCCGATATCTCTCTCTCCTTTTCCTTTCCCCATTCCTTTTTGTATCTACCTTTCACACTCTCATCCTATTTCCTCATTTTCTCTTCTTTTTTTTCCTATTATCTATCTTTGATCAATATTTTTCAATTCAATGTCATATTTCCCAAATCATCATGAATACTACGAGTATACTTTCGAGGCAGTGGGTAGTGTATTCACCTACTTGATGCTATACTTCCGGGGCAGTCTGTAGTGTATTCACATACTTGATGCTATGCAGGAGCGCATTTGTCACTGTCTGTCATCTCAGTACATATTACATCTTTTTCTCCCTCTTATTTCTTCTCTCCCTCCCCTACCTCCTTCCCTCCCTATCTCCTCCGAGACTTTTAGATTATTGCATTATACTTTGACTCCGTTTATATTACCTGTTTAAGAGAGGAATGAAAAATAGGAGGCAATGGTAACATGAAGGTTTTGGGAAATAAAATATTACATTCTGATCCTCTCATTGAAACAGGTTAACCACAATAATAATTGAACGTCACTGTGGTTGACCTGAAATAATACGATTTTCATTACCATGGAAATTGATTTTTCAACAAAAAGTACGGTTACAGTAATATTATAAAAAGTATAGTTACTGTAATAATAATAATTCTCTTTAGTGGAAAGTATCCACCAGGCGAGTTTAATATTTAAAGCATTTTCTACCACCTAACCCTCAGAGTGTTTTTATTATGTGGTAACAAACTCAAATAAATCAGGAAAAATACATGCTTTGAGTGGGATTTGAACCAACGGATCCCTACGCTACCTGGTTCCAGACTAGCCCCTTAACCACTTGACTACCAATGCACTGTTATAATGAGTACCTGCGGTTACAGTAATAGGTACTCACTACTCAACTATGCTTTTCAATGATTTTCCTTTTCTCAATACAATGCTGTTACAATAATGTCATTAGGTAAATTGTTCAAGCAACATGTTACTAATGGTTCATTTAAATTTTTCCCAATGGTGTTGCATGAAAATGATCGGTTCTGATTCTTCCTATGTACAAAGATTTTTTCTGGACGTCATGGACCTTGCAGCCTACTTGTACCGATACACAGATAGAAATTAAAACATATAAAACATATAAATATTTCACCTAAATTTTAATAAAAATATTTGAAAACAGACACCCACACACTCGTGCAGATGTAACACACCTACACACATAGTTGCTATATATGATGTGTATATATTTATTTATTTTTTCTCAATTTTTTTCTCTTTTATCCTTTTCTTTAGTTGTACCTATTTTATTCATTTGTAATTTATTATCTGTTTATATTTGTGTCCTTATGAACAAATTGTAAAATAATAATACTAGGAGGAACATGGAGAGGAGATTACCACTAATGTATTGTATGTATTTGAACTGTTTATTGCACGTTGCATAGTTCTATAGAAAGCAGGCGTTCATACAAATCTACCCAATTCATTGTAAACTATACAATGTATTGAAATGGCAGAAAGCCATTGTAAGCATTCCAAAAAAACTTTGTACAGTAACTATGTCTTGCACGTTGCATAATCTTAATATATAAATGTCAAAGTCACTGACTGACCACTGACTGATCATCGCTCTACAGCCCAAACCGTAAGTCCTAGGAAGCTGAAATTTGGTAGGTAGCTTTGTCTTATAGTCTAGATGTGCAATAAGACGGGATTTTTCCCGTCTTATTGAAATTCCCACTACAACACCTGCCATTGGCGAAAAAGGATTTTTTGCTTTCACGGCCATGCCTCGGCCCGCAAAGCGGGCGACAGCCCGCTAGTTCTATATAAAGCAGGAGTTTATACAATTTTAACCAAAACATTGGGTTGTATGCAAAGTCCTCACTGTAGGGATCCCTGGGTCATTTATCCCTTCAGCTGATTTTGTTATTTAGCGACGTTTGTTTAAAGTGTCTGTGCGCATGAGCAATCAGATGTTTCTTTAATAAATAATTGTCAAGGTCGAAGTATTCCCTATAGCAAGCTCGGGACGACCCTACAGTGAACCCTATAGGGATTACAAAATCGTCTCTGCATACCAGCCATTGTCTTTTGTATACAACTATACAATGAATTGAAATGGCAGAAAGCCATTGTAAGCCATCAAAAAAAAAACTTTGCACAAGAACTTTATTTCGCACTTCCGAGAATATCTGAACATATATTGTATTATGTATATGATTAAGATGAACATGCATCTTCTGGATGTAGCATTTTTTAATGTTTAAAGCTGTCTAGACAAACATCATTATTTCATTTTTCTTAATTTGAACTCGAGGAGTCTGGCAGGAAATGTGATCCTTGTATTTATTGTCCCAAGCCATAAATATTGTGTTGTCTGGATGGAATATCTAAACTCGGGGCTTGATATTCAGAGCATGTCCTTCCACTAATGTTCAAAAAACATAAAGTTATAAGATTTGTGTTAATCACAACATGTCACTGAAACTCGACTTACTAATTTTTAGCTTGGGACTTGAATCATTGACCTACAGGTTGTGATCTCTGCTTCCTTATGGATTGAGCTCAACTGAGGTCGATGATTATGTTCAAAAAATGATTGGTACAAATACAGTACATACATAATTACGTACGAAAAGTCTGCTCCAACCGGGAATCAAAGTAAGGATCTCTGGACGGGCAGTAGTCACAACCGTTACGCCACGGCGGGTATATAATAATTAGAAAATACAATTCACTCATAATAATACATGGTAATTAATTTCATTGTCTGTGAAACTCTAAAAATATAAGGTACTACCTTTGACAATAACACATAACGATGACGCCCATAGCAGGGTTGCTGTTAGGAAGAGTATCCAGTCGTAAATCTGTGTAAAATTTGTAGTGACCTGTTGAAGTAATATTTAACAGTCCCACAACGGTATGATTTAAAAGTATTGATGAGGAGCCGCGGGTTTTAGTTAGGGTAGACAGCCATGGATACCGGGCGGTCCATGTCTGAGTCCAACACTTTTCGGCATGAGCTTTCCCCTCCTCAAAAAGCTTGCCCTTACCAAAGAACATCAACCATGAAGATGAGGTTGAATAAGGCCAACCCCAAGTACGTTTGGGAAAGGCAAAGTGAAAGAAGAGTTTAGTATTGAATAATTTAGTTAGAATTGTTTTTATAATTATATCTTACCTTTCAATATCTTCCATTTGTATTTACATGCCTAAGCATCTAAGCATGTACACTTTCTCCTTATATCTTCCAGAATATTCCGATATTACAGCTGCTAGGATAATCATTTATGAAGGGAATGTTCCTGAATGAGATTTTACGACTTTTGACGGAAAATTTTGATGACCTTTGCACTTTTAATCACGGAATTCACTGCTGCAAGATGATTTTATAGAGGGTTAACCACAACAAGGTGAACCAACCAGATATTTATATTCTAGAGTTCCAAGTGGTTTATCTGAAATAAACTCAATTTCTGGAACATCTTTATTCAAGGATACTGTCACCAGTGCTATCGAAAACCTCTTTTACTCTTAAATACAATTCACGTTTACCTAATTATTAATTTCATAAATCTCGTCTGGCTGGGGGACTATAAACAGGGAGTTGGCTTGGTTCTGGGGGCCCTTGTGAATTGTTAGCGTCCTTGTAAAAACAGTGATAGTGCTGAGTCATTCCTCCACTGTCTCGCCACCATCGTAGATACAAGCATCTACTATTTAGGGTAGGTATTAGTTTCAAATAATTAATATTATTTTTAATATTCTAGAATCTAGATTATTCAGATAACCCTAACCTTATACCTACACCAGAACTCATTGTTTATACGTATGTATAAAATTAGAGTTTACGTGATCTTACTATGTACCTACTTTTCATTGTACACTTGGTTTGTCTACTACTCTGGTCATCCCGACCAAACAACAACAGCTCATAAAAAACAATGCGACTAGAGTCCCTCAAAATCGATCCCATCGGGTGTCATTGCCACACCTTTGTTGATTCAGTCCCATGCCAAAAACCGGTTTATGTGCTTGTAATTCTATACATGCATAAATATATTAAATATCTTCTTTATAATTTTTCATACGTACATAAAAACGTACCTGTATGAGAAACTAGTATAAAACTACAAAGTATCCTTTAAGTATGTTCTACCAATTTCAAAAAACACCTTAGCTTTTTACGTATTAGTGAAAAAGCAGTCGATTAATGACAGGTGCCCATTTTTCCAATAAATAGTTTAAAATCAGAAATATAGTTCCCTCTCTCTCTCTCTCTCTCTCTCTCTCTCTCTCCTTCCTCTGTGTGTGTGTCTCTCTCTTTGACAGTGGCTCTTTTTTTAATGACTTTTTCCCAAGTAAAATAAGGTCAAATAATCACGCGATTCAACTTGCCAAGTGTTATTACTTTTTTAATTATTTCTTTTTTTTTAATTTCATTATGGAGCACACAATTATCAACAGATAGTTTTGAAGAAAAAAAAATAGTTTTAAAAACAATTTGAAACAACATCCAGTTACGTAAGACAAAGGAAAAGATCTAACATTTTCAAAAGGAAAAATTGCATGAATGAAAATTTGTTCACGCGTATTTAGTTAATGAAGATTAAATGCCGGTCTTTACGCAAATACTAACGAAAAAATATATATATATAAAAAAATACGTATAAAATTTATTGCAAAGATTTTTTTTAATTTACCAAGACATACCACAGAATTTTAAAATTTAAATATAAATGATTTTATAAAAAAATATATTTTTTAAGGTTTCTTATTTAGTCATTAAATTTTTTTTAAGAAAAATAAATGAACATGTGAATTTGTGTCACTACACAGCACTCTAGCTACAGTTCTACACAACTAACTGTTGAGGAGAGAGACTGAGAAAAAATGTACACGAAAATTTTTGAGCTGAAAGAAACGCAAGAAACGAAAACGCTTTAACCCTGTCGTTGCCTCTCTGAACAATTTGATGGAAAGTCAATCTTTGGGGAGGCTCTGTCATCAGTGAAATGAACATTTATTATAAGCTGCATCATCATAGATGAAGGGCATTTATTATTATCTGACCTGGTAGCAGGGTTTTCAGTGAAACACTTACAATTAACACTGCGACCTAATTAGATCCTTTGTGACCAGTTGATTCTATTTGGTTTTAACATCCTGGGTTTAAACAAGATTGAGAAACTTGGTCAGGACGGGGGTTTTACCCTCCATTCGCTGGGAATCGTACCAGCTACCCACATTAACCTCACACAGCCTTGGTAGGACCGAAAATGGCAGCCTCACGAGTTTGGAAGGAACAGAATTTCCTTCGAAAATTCTGCCCAACAACCCGGGATCCGGGCTTACGGGTAGTTGTGTCAACCGTGACGCCACGGAGGCTGGCTAAATTGAGGACATGGAGGTACATAATATAATTATGTATGTCATTATGAACGATCATAGCATTTTAAAGGGATCGCTAAGAGTTAATTTTGTCTCTCATTGCAGAACAACTACGTACAAACTTTGTTTTGATACCAAAAATATTTATTATATTTTTTATTCACCTATAATTATTATAATTATATTTTTTCAGTTTTTTGATGTTTGATGTTTAATAATTTGTTCTGTCATAGATGTTCAAATCTGTAGAGGATTTAACTGTGACTCTCATCATTATTTTATTCAAAGCAATCATACGAGAAAAACTATTCAATGTTCAAACTCTGAAGAACTACAAGCAAAATAAGTGTGATCGTTTTAAAAGAAGGTTGCCAAGATTCGTAAAATCACAAATCGAAAAGACTATGCAAAGAATAGAGGAACACATGATGCCGAAAAGGTTACATGAACTTGGATACAAGATTCCAGAGTGAACGGAATGAGATAATGAACAGGCCACGCCTAAGATGGAATGAACCAGGTTATGAAAGATCTTCGAGCCATTCGGGTCACTGGCTTGTGGCAGTGAAGATCCGACTTTTCTGGAAACAAATTGTTGAGGAGGCCAAAGGCTCAAGGCCCACGCAGTGCCTCTTGATGATAATGATGATGTTGCCCTGCTATTATTTTTTTGTGGATAATAGAATTAAGAATTCTAAGGAAGCTAGTAGTAATAAGTAATTGAAATCAGGTCTTTTGTAAATGATAAACCTCTAATCTATAAATTCTTAAAATTAACGATTTTTTATTTAACGTCAGAAAGACATTTTTCTTTAAAATTCATAATACAAATACGATCTCCTTGAGGAACCTATTTATTTTTTTATAATTTTTAATAGTAAAATTATGCTCCTCTGATTATTAATTATGTATCTCTTTCGGTATAAAATAATAGAAACGTGGAGAATATAAAGTTATGAACGCCTGATTATTGTGTAGTTATGTAATGTGCAATAAATTAATAAAATTACTTTAAGCTGCATAATACAAATTCCAGCATTCGCCAAATAATTAAAAATTCAAAACTTACCCCCATGGAGTGAAACACGTGCTATTAAATGACTGACTGAAATTCGACAGGATTCAGAACTTTTTTAATTCATTATTAAAAAAATCAATAAATATATTTTTTAAATGTTTCTGTTGAATTTATTTAATTATTCTTCGCAAAACCAAGACTTATGAAATATCATGTTACCGTTGCACTCAAGACCTATAATGGGTTAAGGATGCCATTTGAGAATTATTTAGTAGTTCATGAAATCTCCACTAGATCACGAGACATAGATAGGAAGGGAGATTGAAGGAAAGGGAGATTGAAGGAAAGAGAGAAAAGAAGATTGGATGAGAAAATAATAGCGGTTGATGCAAGGTAATACGTCTCTGGTTTGAGGAGCTTGAATAAATCATCCTAAGTAGATTGGGGTAGACGTAGATATTAACATCTTGAGCTTGGGTACAGAGAAATTTCTTCGAAGAAGAGACTATTAGAGAAAAAAATGCCTTGAGAATATCAATTCTGGAGATCCTTTCTTTGTCGGCGCGCTGTTTTCGCTATCGGGAATATGTAAACCCATGTTCCTACACGATAGTATACAAAGACAAGTTGACCGAAATTTATCAAACACGGTTGATTTGCTTTGTTAGAAGGTTCATATTATAAATCCAAAGTAATGTTATATGTAATATCTTTAATATATAAATGTCAAAGTCACTGACTCACTGACCACTGACTGATCATCGCTCTACAGCCCAAACAGTAAGTCCTAGGAAGCTGAAATTTGGTAGGTAGCTTTGTCTTATAGTCTAAATGTGCAATAAGACGGGATTTTTCGAAATTCCCACTACAACACCTGCCATTGGCAAAAAAGGATTTTTTGCTTTCACGGCCAAGCCTCGGCCCGCAAAGCGGGCGACAGCCCACTAGTATTTATACAGTATGTTTCAGAAAAGGTGGCCACCCCCTCGTAACTTTTGAACGCGACGGAATTTTTCAATTCTGTAAAGTCCTAGGTATAGGAAGTGCCCTATGGCCCATCCTGTGGTCATATTTATTTTTGGCCCCGGTCGGCCCTTCCGGCTTTTAGGCCATATTTTTTCATTTTTCTCGCGAATTTTAAATGGAATGCTATATTTTTTATTCCTGTTAATTATAGTCCAAGTTAGGCTGAGTATAATGAGCTTTTAAAATTTTCAAATACCTTATCAGGGGCGGAGCTAGTAGGGTGCAAGTTTCAAAATTGTTACACCCTGTATTTCAGCGTTAGTTAGATTTTTTAGTACTTTTTTTATGTTCATAGGTGCAAAATATTGTTTTACACCATATGAAATCAAAAAAATATTCTTGTTTACTTCTAATCAGGGTCATAGTAAGTTTTTTGTAAAAGTACTTTTTTTCTCACGTCAATTTTTCCGTAAATTAATGGTGTTCTCGAAATTGGCATTTTTAGAGGTGAAAGTCTGCAGTGACATATGTTTTTTATGCTTGAAATCGAAAGAAAACTTAACGCAGAAGCGATTAAGATCATAAAAAAAGCCATTTAACCTGCTAGTTTTTTCACGACAGTGTCCGGTAAAGTGGTTGAATTTCGTATTGGATTTTTTTTGTTGTTGAGGAAACACAATTGGCATAGAAAATAAATAATATCTAATAAGGGAATAATACTTCAATAAACATAACTAAATGCGAAATTAAATTAAAACTATTTCTTCTAAATCAGTGCCGGATATTTTTTTTTTTTTTCTCTCTCTCTTTTTTTCACTTTTCAAAGTTCAACTTGTATCAAAAATAATTATCGGATAATGGTGCTTCTAAAGTCGGCCTAGGGGTCCCCTCTTGAGACAATTTTAATTGGTGAGTTGGTAAAATCTGTAGAAAACACATTGTCAATAATTCTGGAGTCACTCCGATGGCGCTTTGAATGCAACGATTCTTGTAGGATCACCGAAGTTAAGCAACGTCCAGCGAGGATAAGACTTCGTGATGCTGGCATTCCGGCCTAACCCAGGCTGTGTGAGATAAATGTGTTTAGGAGGTTGGTGAGTTTCTTGCGAATGGAATGTAACACCCCCGTTATGATATGACCATGCAGTTGAAACGCGATATTAAACCCAAATTTAAAAAAAAAAAAATCATACTGGTGTTGCTAGTAATGAATACCAGGTCTCTAAATAAAAATCTAATTATCTCGAAATTTAAGAGAAAAAAATACCAGGTCAAGTACCAAACTCTTGAGGGTGAAAATTAAACCAATTCAATTATTTTAAAGAGGAGGAGAGAGAGAGAGAGAAAGAGAGAGAAAAAAATTATCCGGCACTGATTTAGAAGAAATGATCTTCATTTAATTTCGCATTTAGTTATGTTAATTGAAGTATTATTCCCTTATTAGGTATTATTTATTTTCTATGCCAATTGTGTTTCCTCAACAACAATAAAATTCCAATACGAAATTCAACCACTTTACCGGACACTGTCGTGAAAAAACTAGCAGGTTTAAATGGCTTTTTTTATGATCTTAATCGCTTCTGCGTTAAGTTTTCTTTCGATTTCAAGCATAAAAAACATATGTCACTGCAGACTTTCACCTCTAAAAATGCCAATTTCGAGAACACCATTAATTTACGGAAAAATTGACGTGAGAAAAAAAGTACTTTTACAAAAAACTTACTATGACCCTGATTAGAAGTAAAACAAGAATATTTTTTTGATTTCATATGGTGTAAAACAATATTTTGCACCTATGAACATAAAAAAAGTACTAAAAAATCTAACTAACGCTGAAATACAGGGTGTAACAATTTTGAAACTTGCACCCTACTAGCTCCGCCCCTGATAAGGTATTTGAAAATTTTTAAAAGCTCATTATACTCAGCCTAACTTGGACTTTAATTAACAGGAATAAAAAATATAGCATTCCATTTAAAATTCGCGAGAAAAATGAATACAAAATAATGTCCAAAGCCGACTCACGACCACGGGGCCAACACCAAACATATACCTACTGATGGGTAGGGCTTTTCTACTAATTCAAAAGGGACTTTACGAAATTCAAAACATCCTCGCGATTCAAAAAGGTTTTGCTTCACGGCCATGTGGCCCCTAATCTGAAAACAGTATTATAAAACTAGGATTCTTTAATTTTTTCACGATCATCAGTAATATTGTGATGAAGCCTACGAGCCTAGGCGACACTCGAGTCGGTGCGTGGAATTTTAAAGAATTCTAGTTTTACTTAAAAAAATATTACATATAACATTACTCTGGATTTCTAATATTAACCTTCTAACAAAGGAAATCAATCGTGTTTGATATATTTCGGTTAGCTTGTCTTTGTGTTCTATCGTGTAGGAGACATGCCACCAGATGAAGAACTCAACTAGCTCAAGCAAGAGAGACTACTCATTCGATTTTTCCATAATGTCCATTAGACTTAACAGTTCTTTAGCTAAAACAATATTCGAGCTGGGACTAAAGTATTGAAAAAAACAGGTAATGAAAAATAATACACTTACCTAATACTGCCGAATTCTAAAATTATCCTCTGGTAAGTCAGAAGAACCTGAAAACAGTAAAGTTAAAAAAAAACAACAATTAGAAATCAATTAATAAATTAGTGGTACTGCGCAAGTTTACCATGCAAGAGGTTCTGCTTTCGAAACTCGAAGATAACAAATAATGTGAAAATAATAAGGGGTTTCCACAAATAATATGATAACTTATATTTAAAAAAACATTTATTTTTATTTTTACAGTTTTTAAAAAGGTAGTTGTGCCCCGGAACCACTTTCACATTACTTCAGGGCACTTTACCTTTACATCCATACCATTCCGGAAACGGAAAAACTTGGTTAGAATAAATTTTCAACTCCGGCCCGGGATTCAAACCCACAACCTCCGGTGGTCAGCAACTAATGCTCTTAACCACTAAGCCACGGAGGTCGGCTGAAAAAAAAAACATTAAATTAAAATAAAACAAATCAGAAACAAAATAAAAACAACTTCCTTCATCTAAAATCATCAACTCTACTTCGTATCCAAGCAGCGACTCTCCTGACTTCCATTTGCCTCCTGGCCCCTCGCATACACATACTTGCAGGCTCTCACTATTGCCATGCCTATCCTTGCACGTACCCAGCCCAACAGAGAAACAATGGGTCTCTTGTGAGAATAATATGATTACAAAATGATAAATTTTGGGCTTTGGTTGGAAGAAACAGAACTTTTTAGAAGTTATTGTACCTCTTTTCACCCATTAGACAAAGACATACACCGGAATAAGGCTAGCCTTTGTCATGTAACGGTTGTAATACTGCCAACTGCCAGTGGTCCAAAGATCTTTCGTTGAATGAAAAAAATAATTGTGTTACCTCCGAACACTGAGGTTGGCATTTGTATCCTGAAAAAAATATTATATATCAATATTCAATAATCATGTTTTCAACTTCCGTGAATATGTGTTGAAATTTCCATTTATAATAAAAAATATTCCATTAGTAAGCTTTGAACTTGAGTACTCCTTCTGCTTTATTGTCCCATACTTACCTGACTTCCTGTACTGTAGAAGATTGCTATTTCTCAAAATTAGAGTCTGATGTTTCTTCGAATGAAAACTAAGCTCTTTATTGCACCATAAAAATCTTCAAGACTTTAAAAATATAATGAAAATTTCTGCTTAAAATATCATTTCTAGTTCCAATTTTTTTTTCTCTCTCTCTCCCCTCCCCCTTGATTTTTTTCTTTTTTTTCATTTCTTTTCTTTTTGTCTCTTCCTCCTTAATTTAAACTCTCCATGCTCTTTCCATATTTTCATCATCTCTCTTCCTATTTTTGTTTTTGCCCCACTCTTTCCGTTTTTCTGTTCTTCTCCTTATTTTCCTATCTTGTTATTTTCCCATCTTTTTCTTTCGCTCCTCTGTTCTTTCTATCTTCTATGTCTCTCTCTTTAACACTCTTTCTCACTGGATCCCCCTTTCTCTCTCTCTAACTCTCCTTCTAACCCTCCTCTCCATCGCCTGTTTTGCATAACAGGTGATCAATAAAAAGCAGTATTGTAGAATTTTCCAGACCTCATTTTTTCTACGGGGTTCACTAGAAATGCAATGTTGTCCAATCTGTATGACAAGTCGCTTGTTGCTAATACTGACAGGTTATTTCGATGTTAGCGCACTTTTTACAATATCATATCTGCACTTGAACAATTGGTGGGTTTATTCCTCCAGGACTATAGTTATATAGCGCACTATTTTTTAACAATATCATCTGTCCTATGTCCACTTGAAAAGATTGAAGAGGTGGAAAGGGAGGGGGAATTTGTAGGACGCAAGTATACGTCATATAATTATATGTATATCTAAAATGTAGATTTATAAATGGTGATGAGTTATAAGAAGAAAGCGAACATGAGAGAAAGGTGGATAAGAGCGAAAACGAAGCATAAAGATGAATACATAATAGAATAATTGGTTTAAGAAAAGAAAAGATAAAGTGATAAAGAAATCCCCCAAAGAAAAAAAGTGCAGTGTAACAAGCAATTTAACAAGACAATGTTCGAATGGAGTGTGAGAGAGAAGATTAGAATGTGAAGACTTGCAGACAGGTGTAGTGCTGGAGGAGAAATGGAATTGAGAAGGAAGAGAAGATGAAAACAGCACACAGGGTGTAAAGAAGACGACAATTTAAGAGAAAAAAGAGAGAGATGAAAGTATGAATAGAAATAAGATGAGAACGAAGACTGCGAAGAGAATGGAGAAAATGACATGGAGAGGAGTAATGAGATAAAAAAAACGAAATGATGACGAGAGAAAAGTTGATATAGAAAAGAAAAGTGTGAAGACAAAGAAAATGACGAGAGAGGTAAAGAAATATAAAACGAAATGATGACGAGAGAAAGTTACGTAAAAAAGAAAAGCGCGGAAGCGAAAGAAAATGACAAAGAGAATAGAAGGAAGTGAGGAACATGTCTCAGGGGATAGAAGGATATGAAAGAGAACAAGAAGGTAGAGAAACAAAATAATGAAGAGACCTAAGAAAAGAGAATAGAAGGGAGGAGAAAAAACTAAGGAAAACAGAGAGAGAGAAAAGTTAGAAAGAGGATAGAAAAAGAGAGAAGAATTTAACAGAGAGAGAAGAGAGAACGAGAAGCGAGAGAAACGAAAATAATGAGAGAGACCTAAAGAAAGAGAGAGAATATAAAGAGAATGAAGAGGGAGGAGAAAAAAAAGAACTAAGGAAAACAGAGAGAAAAAAAGTTAGAAATAGAGAGAGAGAGATAAAAAAGAGAGAAAGAATTGAAGAGAGAGAGAATAGAGAGAAGAAGTGAAGGAGAGATTAGAGAGATAAAAGGAGAGAAAGTAACTAAAGAAAAGAGATGAAGAAATATTATGAAAGAAAGAGATGTAAAGGGAAAGAAAAAAGAAAGAGAGAAAAGAGAGAGAAGAATTGAAACAGAGAGAAAAGAAGAGATGGTAGAGATTAGAGGGAGGAAAGGAGAGAAATAAACCAAAGAAAGAGAGGTGTAAAGAGAAAGAAAAAAGGAAATAGAGAAAGAGATAGAAAAAGAGAGAAATAATTGAACAAAGAGAGAATAGAGAAAGGAAGTTAAGGGAGATATTAGAGGAAGGAAAGGAGAGAAAGAAATTAAAGAAAGAGAAAGTGTAAAGGGTAAGAAAAAAGGAAATAGAGAAAGAGATAGAAAGAATTAAACAAAGAGAGAAGAGGTGGGAGAGATTATAGGAGAAGAAAGGAGTAAAAGAAACTAAAGAAAGAGAAGGTGTAAAGGGAAAGAAAAAAGGAAAGAGAGAAAGGAAGGAGGGAAAGGAGGTTGTACAAATGTACACAGAGAAGGGAAAGGGAAGTACATGGGAATGGGTTGAAGGATTTTGTGGCTTTCTGTTCCACCTTTTCCTTTTCTGACATTAATGATTTCACCGCAGATCCAACGAGTTACTTTCTTCCTTTATACATATTTATCTTTCTAGCAATATCTGTTATCCGTTTTCCTTTTATTTATTCACCAGCTGTTACCCCGTACTTCTCCAGGGGAATACAATGTTCACTATTTCTTACGGTTTAGAGTATAAAAATTGAAAAGGCATACTTAAACTGAATATAAGTTATCATATTATATTTTTTAAATAAAATCGTGATGTCACAATTTTTCGAATCCATCTTATTAAAAATTCGCCATCCTGGAACTAGAACCACCGACTTCCAAGATTAAGATCAGCTTGAATCTATAAATAAGCCAGGTAGAACCATAGTGCTATTTTTAAATCTAAATTTGACAAACAATACAGTATTCAAAAGACAAACCTGGTTTCGGAAAAAGAAAAAAAAATACGTGCGAAACTGTGCAGTGTGCAGTGTTCTACTTCCTCCTTCAACGACTACAGAGGAGGCGGGAGCACGGAGAGAAAACACATGTTCCGTCCTTCCCCAACATAATAATCATCAATGAAAAGCGTAAATTCTAGATGGTGTGGCTTTCCTCCGCTAGAGGGCGACATCAGTTTCCTTTTTGCAAAGGCGAGGAAACTATTTTGCAACGAATCGTAAAAATAAAATCAGGAACGTTGAAAAGGGGATGTAAAGCCCAATTCTTCGGGGAATCTAAATTTTAATTGTTTACCCCATGTGGACTCAAAAATCTTTATAGGTTTACCTATTTATAATTAGAAACTCCTAACAATATCACCGAAGAAAGTACTTTAAAAAAAGTCATCATATTTGTGTTAATCACAAATATGAAAAAAGTCATCATATTTGTGTTAAACCATCACTCAAATTCGCTTTAGTAAATTAAATGGGACTTGAACCACGGACCTCCAGATTACGAGTGCTCCGCCTTTTCGATTAAGCTACTGAGGATGATCACAGGTTTGGCGCTAAACTTCATATGAATTTTATTAAAAATATTACTATGTTAAAAATATTATTCCCTAAAATCCCTAAGATAAATATCATTATATTAAAATATAATTACAATGAACATGATGACAAAGGTAGCCAATAATAAAAATATGTAAAATGGGTGTTGAGGTGTCAAACCACTACCCTAGAGTAATAGCTATCTACACAATACAGTTTTTCCTTATATTTCCTCAAGGATTGATGGTGATCCCTAGGTAGAGACAGATAGTTATGTAGATAAGAGAAGAGAAACAAGTTAGTGATACTCTTAACTTGGCGTAGAAGACTTTGTCCCCGGGACATTTTGTGTGAACAGCACGCTTGTGAAAGTTTTCAGTAAGTTTCCCAGACACGTGTCAGTCTGAACACGAAACAAACATTAGTTTCAATCTAGGATGGCAGAGCTACACGAAAGAGACATTAATTTCAATCTAGCTATGGCGCATCTACAAGAAATAGACATTAGTTTCAATCTAGCTATGGCAGAATTACAATAAATAGACATTAGTTTCAATCTAGCTATGGAACATTTACAAGAAAAAGTCATTAATTTCAATATAGCTATGACACAGTTACAAGAAATAGACATTAGTTTAAATCTAGCAATGACATAGTTCCAAGAAAAAACCAGTAGTTTCAATCCATCAATGGCAAATTATGGCACAGTTAAAAGCTACATAAAAAAGACATAATCTAACAATGGCACAGCTACTTAAAAGTAACATCCGTTTAAATCTAGCGATGACACAGCTATGTTATGTAGTTAATAATAGTTTCAATCCAGGAATAATAATAATAATAAACGTTGAATATATTAATAACAACAACTGACATCTCATGGTCATGCAAAAGGATTATTCTTTGGTATTTCCTCCAGGATGAAAACAACAAGTTTGCCTCGCTGTATGCATGATATAAGTATGTAACGATGTTACTGTTTTCAGTTTTGAGGTGAAATATTTGTACTCTGGAACCGTGTTTCAAGTTAGACCATTTTACCTTTATACATTTCAATCAAGCAAAACACTCACACCTGTGTCTTGTAGAAAGTTTAATTGTGATGGTTAGTGTTTCTTGACAAATGTTGAGGAGATAGTAGTCGTGTTATTCTTTTGCATATTTTTTTTTCCAGGTTCGCTATTTCCAAATATTTCCATTTTCTTCCAAGTTTAGCTTAACACCGCCCTTGATCAAGTTTTGTTCTATTAATTTCAATTTCTATGTAAATATTCTAATATTTTCTCTATTGTAAATAAAACTTGATCGAACATGTTTTAATAATATAAAACAAATTATAAATTATGTATCAGATTGTAAAACGTTCATATTTCTAGTGTAGTTAAAGATACCTAGCCTAATTGATTCTCAAGATTTTGCAAATCGCATTGGCCGAATCACTCCCTAGGGTCTCCGTTGTATCGGGCCTGACTTCATGGCACTCCAGGGATCAATATTTGAAAACATTTCTTCTTATTGACGACCGTCAGGATTTTTATCCCTCTCTTGTCTTTTTTCCTCTCTTTTCTTTTTCTTTTCTCTTTTCCCCTATCTTTCTCCGTCTCTTTTTCTTTCTTATTCTCTTAAAGAAGAATGCGAAAATTCTACTTTATTCTCTTTTTTTCGCTCTATTGCCCTCATTCTTCTTGTCCTTTTATGAGTCACATTTTCTCTTCGATAAGGTTTTTGTCTTCATCTGTATTACCCATCATCTTTCTTCATCAGCTCTCTTCTCTCTCTCTGTTTATATTTATTTTTCTTTCTCTCTCATTCTCTTTCTTTCCCTCTATTTGTTTAATTATTTTCTCGTTATTCTTGTCCTCGTTTTATGAGTCACCATTTTTCTCTTCAATACCGTCTTTGCCTAAAGCTCTATCCCCCTTTTCTTCTTCTTATTTTTCTCTCTCTCTCTGTCTCTCTCTCTCTCTCTGTCTGTCTCTTAGAATGTTTTTCTCTCTATTTGATGTATACTGGCTGAACAATATTTGATCTGCTGGGAACTTTTCCCCAAGTTCTGTCATTCTAGATTTGACTTCCGAAATAAACGTTTTTCCTACTACTGTTCTTGTAAATAAAATGGTGTATTTATTATTTCATTTCTATACCTATTAAGTTGTATTAGAACAAACATATCAAATTGGCGACGAGGAGAAAAGAAGAAAGCACTACAATGAGCATTGCAGAGTTGAAAGTCAAACGAGGTACGGTGAAGGCTTTACTGACGAAAACCAAGCAGAAGATCACGGAAAATTGCACACTGGAAGAGCTGAAAGTTTACGAAGAAAATGTTGAGGAGTACAGAACGAGATACGAACGGATACAGGATGGGTTGGATTTGTTAGTCACAGGTGAAGACACAGAGTCTCAGGATGACTACCGATTCGACATACAGGAGACTATTACAGGTATTAAAGTTCTTATTTTACAATTCAGAAATATGATTATTGGTACTCATGCTACTAATTTGAGTAGCTCTAGCTCTGGCAGTAAAAATGTAACCGAGATGTGTACGACATCAAACTTGACTTTTGTGCCCTATCAAGAAGATGAAACTTTTAGTAATTTCATAAAGCGGTTGGAAACTTTCATGGTATTGAAGGGACACACAGACAGTAGGCTCAAAGTGTATACACTGTTACATGCACTGACGCCACGTATGCATGAAAATTTGTACAACATGTGTGCACCCGAGGATCCTGTTACAAAGGAATATGATGTACTGGTTTCTATGATGAAGGAATATATTGAGCCTAGTCCTAGTTTATGGGCACTGCAGAATAGATTTATCTGTCGTACACAAGAGCCAAATGAATCGGTAAATGAATATTCTACTGAATTGAAGAAGTTAGCAAAAAATTGTAAGTTTAATTGTGAGAAGTGTAACAATTGTACAGCTAATGCATTTCTAGCTCTACAATTTATCCGTGGTCTACGTGATTCTGATATTCGGGTACAATTACTACAAGAGAAAAACACTGCTACTTTTCAAGATATAATTCATAGAGCAATTACAATAGAATTCTCGAAATCAGAAAATCGAGTCATGAGTAATACAGTATCTAATTCTACTGAGTACAATGGACAGTACACAAAATTACATCAGGTGAAGCAAAATATTTTTTCTAATCGTGTGCAACATTCTCGAACATCTGAGTTGAATAATAAAAAAAATTAATAATGGGTATTTCTCTAAATTAGCAGGAAAGTGCTATCGCTGTGGACAAGAGAACCACAGGGCCAACGTCTGCAAGTTCCGGTCTGAGTTCTGCCGGAGATGTGATAAGCTGGGACATATAGCGCGTGTCTGTCAGTCAGGAAAGGGCGGCGGCAACACTGGTGGCAGTGTCAGCGGCAGATCACAAGGCAGCCGCAGCGGCAGTAGAAAAGCTCACCAGGTAGATGAAGAGAATTCTACAGCGAGCGAAGACTACGAGGTAAACGTACTGCGCACCGTCAAGACCGACAAGTTCATGGTAAATATTGACATAGAAAACAGACATTTTAGTATGGAGGTTGATACGGGGGCAGCGTTGAGCTCGATATCTTACGCAGATTTCAAGGCTTTAAATATTAATAAAAAGATTTTTAAAACAAATGTTCAAATGAAAACATACACAGGAGAGACGATTCTACCAAAGGGAGTGAGCTTTGTGACATGTCGATATAAAACCCAGACATTTGTTGGTAAAATATTCATCATCAGTCAGGATGTAGACCCAATTTTTGGTAGAGATTGGATACGAGAGGTTAATCTAGACTGGGCTGAAATTAAATTGCTGAAAGCTGAAGAAAATTTACAACTTGAGGAAATTCTAAAAAAGTACGAAAAAGTGTTTACAGATAAAATAGGTGCAATACCAAATGAAAAAGGTGTACTAAAACTGAAACCTGAGGCCACGCCCATTTTTTTTTTTTCCATCAAGAGATGGAATTTTGACAAAGATCGAGCACTCTGAGTGGGGTACCCCTATTGTACCCATTGACAAACCCAATGGTGATATCAGGATCTGTGCCGATTATAAGGTAACACTTAACAAATGTATCCAGGACGTGAACTATCCCATTCCTAGAATAGACGATATATTTTCTCAAATGAACGGGGGTAAGTTCTTCTGCACTTTAGATCTGAGCAAAGCCTACTTACATTACCAAATGAACGAAGAGAGTGCCATTCTTCAGAGTTTAAGTACGCACAAGGGTGTATACAGGGTAAACCGACTTATGTTCGGAGTGAAAGTAGCCCCAGGACTATGGCAACAATATATGGACAAATTATTACAGGGTCTATCCGGTGTACAATGTTTTTTTGATGACATCATCATACAGGGTGCATCATACAATGAACTTCTAATTAGATTGAATACTGTGTTAGACTTAATACAACCCCAGAATTTAACTCTAAACAGGGACAAATGTAAATTTTTCCAAAAAAGTATTCATTACCTGGGACATAAAATTGATGAACATGGCTTGCACAAAATGGAAGACAAAGTTTTAGCCATTAAAAACGCAAAGCGCCCAGAAAATGTTTCTGAACTCCGAACATTTTTAGGAATGGCAAACTATTATAATAAATTTATTTCAAACTTAGCAACCATACTGAATCCATTAAATCAGTTGCTTCGCAAAGGCAGGAAGTTCACGTGGACAACCGGGTGTCAGAAAAGTTTTGAAATGGTAAAAGAAGAAATATGTAATGAAAATGTGTTGGTTCACTATAACCCGGATCTTACAATTACTTTAGCCACTGATGCCAGCCCTGTCGGTCTAGGTGCTTGCCTATCGCATAGGTACCCAGATGGTTCTGAGAGGCCGATTGCCTTTGCGTCCAGATCTCTTACTGCCTGCGAGAGAAACTACAGTCAGATAGACAGAGAAGCGACGGCGATTTACTGGGGCATCAAACGATTCTTTCAATATGTGTACGGTAGGAAATTTATTCTTATTACAGATAATAAACCGTTGACCACAATATTTAATCCTTTGAAGACGTTACCTGCACTGTCGGCTACCAGAATGTTACACTATGCGCTGTTCTTATCAGGATTCGATTACACCATTGAGTATAAAAGAACCAGTGAGCACTGTAATGCAGATTTTCTTTCCCGTTTTCCTACTGAAAATACCGATCCTAATATTACAGATCAGACCTACAAGTTCCAAGCTAATCAAATAAAAACATTGAATAGCATTTCATATCAAACCATTCAACAGGAAACACAACTAGATCCTGATTTGAAAATGATTTTGGATGCACTGGAGACAGGCAAATGTTTGAAGTCGCTGGGCTACGAAAATACCGAAATTACATTGCAGGACGGATGTTTACTAAAAGGTACCCGTGTGATGATACCAGCTCCCTTGCGAACTAGTGTATTACAAGAGCTTCACACTGGACACCTGGGTATGGTAAGAATGAAAGCGCTGGCAAGGTGTTATTGCTATTGGAAAAATATAGATAGAGATATAGAAGAATCCGTGAGGAAATGTAAACATTGCTGTGAAAAACAAAATAACCCGCCCAAAGTTCAGTGTCACCCTTGGGAGCCCGCAAAGGAGCCATGGCAGCGAGTTCACATCGATTTTGCTGGTCCAGTTAATGGGTTGTTCTATTTCATAGTAGTTGACTCCTTTACCAAATGGGTTGAAGTAATTCCTACGAAGTCAACCACTACGGACTTTTGCATCAGGGAGCTGCGACGGCTTTTTACAAATTTTGGTATCTGTCCGGTACTAGTGTCGGATAATGGACCTCAATTTACTTCCTATTTGTTTAAAAACTTTCTAGAGAGCAATGGTGTCGTTCATAAGTTTTCCGCTGTGTTTCATCCTTCATCCAATGGGCAAGCTGAGAGGTCGGTGCAGACTGTGAAAAATTATCTTCATTGTATGTCTGATGAGCCGGGAGATGTCCACCTAAAATTAGCCAGACTTCTTATGCAGTTAAGAAAAATTCCAAACGCAGAGGGGATGAGTCCCTACGTGCTCATGCTTGGAAGACATGTGAGGACAAGACTGGATGTTATCATGAAGCCAAGAGTATCTCTTGTTCCTGAGAGTAGAACTTACACTGTCTCAAGAAGTTTTCAAGTTAACGATCGAGTTCAAGTCAGGAACTACACTAGAGATTCCAAGTGGAAATTTGGTAGTGTTCAAAGAAAGGAGGGATCTCTCCACTACTGGGTGTTGCTGGATGATGGGAGGGTCTGGCGGCGACATGTGGACCAGATGCGGTCCACACATTATAGGGGGGAAGACTGATGTATACTGGCTGAACAATATTTGATCTGCTGGGAACTTTTCCCCAAGTTCTGTCATTCTAGATTTGACTTCCGAAATAAACGTTTTTCCTACTACTGTTCTTGTAAATAAAATGGTGTATTTATTATTTCATTTCTACAGGGTGTTACTAAATTACTGTCAGATAGAAAATGTGCGTGTTTTTGGGGTCATTTTAGGGGGGGTTCGTTCTCTAAAAAAATCCCGAAAAATGCTTCCTCTCCCTTCCAGGAGCTGTGAAAGTTAAAAAAATAAAAGTGTTTTTTTACTATAACTCTTGAAATACAAGAGCTATCTTAACAAAATTTTGTGAACTTACCTTATATTATGCTCCTATTATTCCCACATAACTTGCATTTCGGTGACATTTTCAGGGTCGGCTGTATGGGGTCAAGCTGCAAAGAAAACCGCCATATCTTTTTGTATAATAAAAGTAGTGAAATAAAATTTAAGCCACTTTATTGTAAATGTTTTTTTCTACAAAAAAGCTCTGAATATTTTTTTTGTCAAATGCACGTATCACTCCAAAAAATCGAGTTGAAAAATCGAAGTGAAAGAACTTTTGACAACCGTGTGTAAGAGTCTTTATTGCGTATTAGGTATCAAATGCATTCAGCTATTTTTTTTTTTTTTTTTGGCCAGCTACATTTTTTAGACTTAATTAATTGTTTGTTTTCACTTCTTGACAGTTGAACAAATTGTCTGTTGAACAACACAAAAGCCAGACATTTATTACGAGGTCCATTCAAGTAACAAGGTAATAACAAATAAAAAATGCTAAAGATAAAGTCATTTGTTGGAATTTTTTTCTTGGCATTCCTTTTTTTAAACACAAAGTGGTATGTGTGAGGGGATCAGATTTAGAGAGGGAAAATGTTGAAAGGACACACGCGGTTATCCAAAGTTTTTCAACTCGATTTTTTGGAGTGATACGTGCATTTGACAAAAAAAATATTCAGAGCTTTTTTGTAGAAAAAAACATTTACAATAAAGTGGCTTAAATTTTATTTCACTACTTTTATTATACAAAAAGATATGGCGGTTTTCTTTGCAGCTTGACCCCATACAGCCGACCCTGAAAATGTCACCGAAATGCAAGTTATGTGGGAATAATAGGAGCATAATATAAGGTAAGTTCACAAAATTTTGTTAAGATAGCTCTTGTATTTCAAGAGTTATAGTAAAAAAACACTTTTATTTTTTTAACTTTCACAGCTCCTGGAAGGGAGAGGAAGCATTTTTCGGGATTTTTTTAGAGAACGAACCCCCCCTAAAATGACCCCAAAAACACGCACCTTTTCTATCTGACAGTAATTTAGTAACACCCTGTATACCTATTAAGTTGTATTAGAACAAACATATCACTATTTTACTCATTTATTGTCACCTTTGCACTGTTTTCTGTGTCTTTTAATATATTTTTTATCTAGACCTCTTATCGGATTAATTTATATTGTCTACATGTCTAAGTACCCAATGTTATATGTATAATTATAATTTTACCAATTTCCCTAGTTATTCTTATTTCTCGCTAGTTCTTTTCTCTTTCTAAGTATTTTTTCAAGGGTTGGGTGGAAGAGATTGAATCAGGCAATAACCCCACCCTTTAGTTAGGACATATGTATGTATTAATCTATTTTTTCCATATTATTGTTTACATTTTTTCCATTTTTTCATTATATTATATTTTAATTATTTGTATTGTACATATTTATATGTCTTTGTATCTAATAAAGTATTAAAAAAACTATTCTCTTTTGACTATTCTTCACTTTCTACTCCCTTTCCATTACCTTAATATTTCCATTTATCTCTTTTTCTTTTTCTCTCTCATAATCTATTCCTACCTCAAGCTCCCCCCCAACTATATTGGGTCCTAAACGATATAAAACATACAAAACACAGACGGTGTATACTAACCTTATCCGTCGCAGTAACAGCCAGACTGTCCTGTTTACGTAAACAAACGTTTATTTCAACAGAGAATATGACATGTTTCTATTTAACATCCATAGCTTGTGTCTCGATTGTGAGATTTGAACCATAGTGTAGTGATGCTAATTTCCAAACCAGTCCACGCTGGGGTGTCTGGGTGAAGTGCATGTGGATTTTTTTGGCATTGGTCGGCTAGGCCATTCCATACAGCCATAAAACTTTATTTATTATTTTACATTTTAGGATAAAATATGCATATAAATAAAAGAAGGTGCCTACAAAATATTGTATTTATGTGGGTCACTTAATTGTTTGTGACTTTTGGTGAATGGAGGGTATAACTCTCGTATGAAATAAACTGTGCTCACAAACTCAAATTAATGAGGAAAAATTCATTCACTGGGTGGGATTAAACCTTACATATTATCCTTACGCTACCTAGGATGTCAGATAAGCGCTTTAACCACTTAGGTTAATGCTCAAAGCATTTTCTACCACCTAACCCTCAGAGTTTTATTATTATGAGGTCACAAACTCAAATTATGAGGAAAAATTCATGCACTGGGTGGGATTCGAACCAACGGATCCCTACGCTACGTGGATTACCAGACTAGCGCGTTAACACTTGACTACCAGTGCACCTACCAGACTACCAAGAATAGGTACCTACTGGCAACTCATATACACAGGAGTCACCGGAATTATAGCTAACCAATCACTAAAAGGTTGTTTGAAACAACCCTTATCATGATACCATCATTCGAGTCAGAACCTATGATAAACCTCGGAAGCAAACCTCTTATCACTAAATCTTCTGGAGGTTGTACTGAATTCGGCATGGTAAGTTCACGTCTCGTGACTGACTTAAAATTTGCAACATGCAAGGGTCTAGCATTTGCAAGTGGAAGGTCATTGGTCAGTTCGCTACCCGTAACCCTAGACACCACCGCTACCAGTGACAACATACATAAAAGTAAATCTTACTGTATTTTTGACATTTTCATGTCTTTGCTCTGGCACATAACCAAAATTATGTGACGAAATTATGTAACGAAATTATGTAACGATATTATGTAACGATATTATGTAACGATTTATGTATTGAATTGTAAAGGGAGAGAAGAGGGAAAGTGTGTGTCATGCGCACAATGGCGAAGTATTGAATTGTAGAGGGAGAGAAGAGAGAAGGTATGTGTCATGCGCACAATACGAAATTTGGTCAGTTGGGTTTTGGACCTTGAATAGTAAAGATGAAAATGTCCCAATGGTTGCAGACTCGTATGCAAGCGTTTTTTTTAAACAAAAATTTAACATCGCTTTCAACTGCATGGTCATATCAGTAGTCACCGTGGCAGAGTGAGTTAGCGCGCTAGGCATTGTACGCATGGTGACCTGGGTTTTTTTTAAAGATGAGTGTTTCACAGCTTTTTTTATTTCGTAGCCATGAAACAGGAGCTACTGTAGACGCTTGTGGTCTGTGTTGTAGCCTGCCCATCCCGTAGTATGCGTATGCCTCACCTCTGATGGGCGAGAATTGACACAATACTTCCCATTTACAATTTTTCCAATAAATATTTTTGGTAGTTTGCTACAGCTAATAATAGTAACATTAGGGACTTTTAGTTTTTTGTTTTTTTTTTTTTTTTTAAGATGAGATTTGACAGATTCTATTAAATTTCGTAGCCATGAAACAGGAGCTACTGTAGACGCTTTTGTTGTTGTAACATACCCATCCAGTAGTATGGTTCTCCTCTGATGGGCGAGATGTGACACAATACTTCCTATTTAGGTATCAGCTCCAAACGGTAACAGATAGCGGAAAATTGATGAGAACCACTAGCCACTAGGTATACTTATGTACCAAATTATCGCTTCTCAAAAAAAAAAGTACAGAAAAACATGGCAGTACGGCCATGTCTTGTGCCGTTACTAAGCACAAACTAACTGCTAGTCATTTTTATATTTTTTACTAGTTAAATATTATCATTACTAAACGTATTTCCATTTTCAGTACTAATCACATCGTTATTTTCATGACAAAGCGTACTTTTTTGCTCTTCTTTCTCTCTATCTCTCTTTTTTCCTCTCCCAGTTCCTCACAATATTTCTCTCAGTTTTTCTTTCTCTCTCTCTCTATTCCTCACCCATTTCCTCACAAGTTTCTCTCTCAATTTTTTCTTTTTCTCTCTCTCTCTTTCTCTCTCTCTCTCTCTCTCTCCCTAACTCTAACATATCTCCTTTACTCCGCGTGCAGAGTTGTGGAAGAGTCTATCAAGGCAAAACGTTCAGTCAGCTTGCTGCTAACCTTGAGAGTATCGCGATCTCTCTTCCTCGCTACTAAGCCCCTGTTTCTCTATCTCTCTCATACCTTATCTCCTACTTCCATTTCTCCCACCCTTTTAGACTCCTCATTCCATCTCTCTCCAATCTCCTATTTTTCCTTCCCTCTCCCAATCTCTGAATTTCCTGAATTTCCATCTTCTTCCCACCTTCATAATCTTCTCTCCGTCTCTGCTCTACCCTTCTGAACTTCCGCTTTCTCTCTTCCTATTTCTTTCTTATCTTTTTTTTTCCTCGCTTTCCTGTTGTCTCTCTCTCTCTCTCGCTCTCTCTCTTTCTCTCTCTCGTTGTCTCTTTTTATCTTCCCCTATTTTTAATGCACCCCACTCTTTTTCTTATCTTTTCTCTCTCTCTCCATTTCCCTCTTCCATTTCCTCTAATATCTCTCCTCTCTCCATCTTATATTTCCCGCCCCTCCAATGCATCCTCATCTACGTATTTCCCCTCTCTCTCTCTCTCTCTCTCCCTCTCTTCTCCTCTCTCTTTTGATTTATCTTTCTCTCTTTTCCTGCTAACCTCTCTATTATATCATGTCTTCCTATGTCTCCTTTCTGAAACATAAATAGCTCTATCTTTTTCTCCCTCTCCCTCCCGCTTTGCCTCCGATGAAAGGCAGACTCAAGTTATCAGCTGAACTTTCAACTTGAAAACACCGGATATTCAGTGTGTACTAAAAGATATACACTCATAAACCTACAGGGTGTACTCCTTACAAAAAGTTAGATCGATAAATTTTGATATTTACTTAGACGTTAAAAAAATCAACCCATTCAATAGCTGTCATAAGTTATGTCTGTACTTGTGCGCTTTCGTCTTCCCTTTCACTTTCAACATGACGCATGGAAAAAGGAACGTAACGCATGCGCTATTGCATGCCTCTTTTGAGTTGCAAGACCATTTTTTCCGAGATGCATGCGCAAAGGGCATGCGTTGTAGTGAGTTGATAAATCAGGAGTGAATAGGAGGATAGATGATAGAAGGTTCTGTGTGGGTGAGTAAAGATAGGTACACTGCTTTCCGGGCACTCCCCATTTCAGAGTTATTAGCCATAAAGGCAACTTAAACAGTCCAACTGGCAATCTTGAATATATTATTATATATTTTACAATTAACAATTATAATATATGGTAGAAATAAAGCTTAACTATGTGGCTCCACTATAGCACTAGCACACACAACTTGAACATTTCGACAGATTTGATATTTTAGTGCAACAATATAAAGTTCTTCTCAATTTGACAAAACATAGATACACAGTGAGCAATACCAATGAAGACAAAAGTTATAGACCCTATTGCAAAGGCAGATTCAATAAAATATAAAGTGAATAAAAGAAAAACATCCTATTGATTTGGAATAAATGAATTTACAATATGGAAATGAGTATTTCATCGAACAGTATCATAGGATAGACCCTCTTACCCAAACATATTTATTTTCTACCTACATAAAGCATTAGAGAAACGCACTCTCTCCTTTGTATATTGAACACGCAAAAGTCTAGTTTCATGGGCTTTTGAGTATCAAACTATAGTTTTCTAACCATACATATTCAATGGATAAAATACGGCATTTTGTCGATACACATGATGACATGACTTTCTTTATACAAGGCTTTCTCGTGACAGAAGAGATTTTGGTTGTTGATGTCATCTTAGAATTAAATCGATTTAAAAAAAAATGATTTTACTGGGGGACATTTGAAATATGGCATTTTTGTATTTGATAATAATTTACGATGAGGATAGTAATATACTAACTGTCTCAAAAGGTCCAAGCTGAGCTTAAATGGGAACAGGGGCATACTATGGCAGGAGTACCATATAATCCAGGGATACCAATTTAGCCTGAGGAAGCACAGAGAATTGTAATCTTGTGTAATATCGTGGCAAGAGTATCAGGGATACCAATTTAATCTGAGGAAGCACAGAGAATTGTAATCTTGCGTAATATCGTGGCAGGAGTACCAGGGATACCAATTTAATTTGAGGAAGCAAAGATAATTGTAATCTTGCGTAATATCGTGGCAGGAGTGCCAGGGATACCAATTTAATCTGTAGAAGCACATAGAATTGTATAATCTTGCGTTATATCGTGCCAGGAGTACCAGGGATACCAATTTAATCTGAAGAAGCACATAGAATTGTAATCTTGCGTAATATCGTGCCAGGAGTACCAGGGATACCAATTTAATCTGAGGAAGCACAGATAATTGTAATCTTGCGTAATATCGTGGCAGGAGTGCCAGGAATACCAATTTAATCTGAGGAAGCACAGAGAATTGTAATCTTGCGTAATATCGTGGCAGGAGTACCAGGGATACCAATTTAACGGCGAAAATTTAAAACTAATAGCACTCAATCACGCGACCGTGGCGAAACCTTGGTTTCTTTGTCTCTCTCTCTTTCTATTCATGTCTGTCTCTCTTCTTCTCATTAAAGTCTTCTTCTTTCCTCTTACTCTTTCTTTCTCCTCTTTCTATTTCTCTCTCTTCTTCCATCTCTTTTTTCTCTTTAATTTATTTCTCTCTGACTTTCTGACTTCTTACTTGTATTTTTTAACTCTCTCTCTCTCTTCTCTTTCAGTACCCATCCCTTTATACTCTCTCTACTCTCTCTCTCTCTCTCCTCTCTCTCTCTCTCTCTCTCTCTCTCTTTCCCTTTACCACATCCAGTTATATTTCTTCACCTCTCTACTTTCTGTTATTAGAAAAAGGAAAACAAATTAAAAAGGAGAACTACGTGTACGAAATTTTGTTATCGAGTTTCCCAAACTTCTTTCACTCTGTTTGTTAATATATTTATGTACCTACTTTACCTACCTACCTATATTTTTCTGTTTCTCTTTTTTATGAAACATAAAAAACATAAAAAAGGAACCATGAGGAAAAGTTAAAGTTAGCATTTTAGGTTATATTATGTACTTTGTATATCTGCTGTAAAAACTGGACCTTATTTTATCGCTCGAATAGAAATTATGTCCAGAACAGGACTCAAGTGAAAAGGATAAAAATAATTAAGAGAGCTATTTATTTGTGTTGTTGTGTCAAAAAAATCATTTCTTTCTCGTTTATAATAAATTACCTTTTCTCATAATTTCTTCGATGTTATTCCAGCTTTCAGGTGGACTTGGACAAAGAGTTTGGTCAACATTCTTGGTGTTACCGTTTTCTTGAGCATCATACTGTTCTACATAATTATATAGAACAGTAAACGGTTTTTTTTTTCTTAATTTTATACTGTTACCATTGCACTTTGTCCTCCTAATAAAGCTTAAAAGAAACTTGACAAACCCACAGTCTCTTCACTTTAGAGCCTTAAGCAGAAGTCACAACAACCGATAATTATCTTTCATCGTTCCTACACGACTACCTCTCTCTTTCTTTTACTCTCTCTCTCTCTCTCTCCAGTCTCCCTCTCCCGCCTTTCTCTCTCACTCCTAAGGTAAAAAAGACAAGTACCTATCATATTAGTAGGTCCTCGAAAGTCTAAAGGATTTGTTGAGTAATCAGGAGGTACATCACACAAAAGACTTAGCAAGGTAGGTATCCAAATTAAAAGCCATTCTATTTCATACCTACTGAAATATTCACCATGCAGCACACCATAAGTGACAAATAGTGGTTCCCAAATATTCCCATTTAAAATTTACGTCGCTGGCATAGTCTTAAGTGGGAGTTCTTTCTCCTATTAGTGGGGAGGTCTTGTGTCACAGTAAAGTCTTGGATTTCAGAAGCTAATCTGGACTCGCAAATTAAAAGATTTGATTTTCATTGGAAAAAAAATCAAAAGATTTTATCTCCAATAATCAAAGAGTAAAAAGAAATATCTCCCATAAACGAGGAAAACAATATTTCTTTATCTCTAATGGAGACAAAAAATAAAAGATTTTATCTCCCATGTACACAGAAAACCATTTTGTTTATCTCCCATGTACACGAAAAATATTTTGTTTATCTCCCATGAACACAGAAAGCTATTTTGTTTATCTCCTATGTACACAGAAAACTATTTTGTTTATCTCCCATGTGCACAGAAAACTATTTTGTTTATCTCCCATGTACACAGAAAACAAATCTTAGCTCTCTTGAACACGAAAATAAAAGGTTTTATCTCCCATCAACAAAAAAATGAAAACACCATCCACGTGATAAATAGATAATTATTATTCTACTAAATTTTGGAAACCACTATTCTTCAGCCCTCATATATTATTCAACCACGTGTAGTGAGATAGGGTTTCACATGTTGCCTTGGGGAGCCTACCCCACTCAGGAGGGGTGAGGGGGAACACGCCGCGACCCTGACCCACCCAACTTGAAGTGATGAACGACTTGACAACAAGATTTTCGGGTTCGAATCCTGTACATGTCAAAATAATTAGCAGAGAGTATTAGTCATTGTCCAAAATCAGTGAACTGATTAAAAATACACCAACTTTGTTTTCTCGGTTTAGGTATTTAAAATAAAATTACTGTCGTTTTTTATGAAAGGATTTCGATTAAAATCATACAGAATTAAGCTAAAAAATATTATTTCTGAAATTAATAGGACTGAAATATTAATTCTGCTGAGCTGACGTTAAACCACAGAGACAAACTAAAATAAAAAAAGAAAGCAATTTTTATTCGTAACCTGATAATTATCATAAAATAAGGAAACATTTAGTTTCTATGTTTGTGCAAATTTCTGGATTCAAAACCATTGTATCTACCGCAAATTCCAAATGAGCTTCCTGTTGTCATTAAATTTGTAAGGGATATCTTTTAAGTTCTATAAGGATTATTGTTATTAGTTGTTCTTGTTGTTGCTATGTACGAGTATATTTTATTCTTCTTCTTTTTCTATTTTCAAATTAAAATCATCAATCAGAACAGAATAATGTAGGTAAGAAGAGGGAGCACAAATTAGAAAATCGTTAATAAACAAGTCTACATTTTTGTGTTT
>CM044961.1:14383969-14488801 GCA_024516035.1 Bactericera cockerelli
TCCGACAAGCTCATTTGCATTCAGACCATTTCCATGTTTCGACGACTTCCTCTAGATCCCCCCCCCCCGCCCGCCCCGCCCCCTTCCTCTTCTTGTCTAAAAAATATGTATACACGTACATACTATTATGTCATATCTATCATTACCCCCACCTACCGACACATCTATACAGGGTGAGCATAAAGTCTCACCCCACCCCCCGTATCTCGAGAATGGCTAAAAATACAAGAAAACGAAAAAACCCGTATTCCTTAATTTTTAAGGGGATTGATTTTCAGCCAAAAAAAAAATTTCCTACACGGCCCCAGTCAGGCTGGGCATGGACCAACTTTAAAATCTTAAATAGAATGGTATGTCTTGTGGCATATTGTTTTAAAGGTCTCATAGAGTTAAGTTCATTGCTACAAATTTCAGTGAGCTACAACTTACCGTTCTTGAGATTTAGGGTCGGACGCACTGCGTAATATCCATATATTTTGACCTATAACTCGTTAACCGTAAATTATAGAAAAATGAAATTTGTTGATAATAACTCCTATTGACAAGCACTTTCGAAAAAATTATAACTCGACATACTCTGTTGATATTAGTTTCTGGTCGGTTTCGTCAGACACCCGAACGAAAAGTCCGAAAAAATTTAACGAAAAAACAAATCCAGTTTTAACTTGTTCGAAAGTTCTTGCGATAAGGAGTTATTATCAACAAATTTCATTTTTCTGGAATTTACGGTCAACGAGTTATAGGTCAAAATATATGGATATTACGCAGGACGTCCGACCCTGTATCTCGAGAACGGTAAGTTGTAGCTCACTGAAATTTGTTGTAATGAACTTCTCTCTATGAGACCTTTAAAACAATATGCTACAAGACATACCATTCTATTTAAAATTTTAAAATTGGTCCATGCCCAGCCTGACTGGGGCCGTGTAGGCAAATTTTTTTTGGCTAGAAATTAATCCCCCTAAAAATTAAGGAATACGGGTTTTTGCGTTTTCTTGTATTTTCAGCCATTCTCGAGATACGGGGGGTGGGGTGAGACTTTATGCTCACCCTGTATATGTAACGTAGTATACATAGTACGTTTATGTATTACATAAATTTCATATCATTCTTTCTTCCTATCATCATCCATTCCATCATAGAGGTTGGATTATGTTGTGAAAAGGTATCTCACAACTTGGAACATGAAGAGATGGAGAGTTTTTTTTTTTTTTGGTGCAGTCAGCAAAAAAGTGATGTACATAAAGTATAAGCTATAGTATGCAGTTATTAGGTCATGCAGTTATACTGACCTGCACAAGATTTTTTTTTTTTTTTAATCCTCGTCAATTTATCCCTGACAGAAATAATAATAATCGATTGAATTTTTAATTGTTCTCTGGAATTCAATTCCTGTATTATAAAAGAAGGTTCAGTTAAAGTTTCAATTTGCTCATTAAGTTTGTACTCTAACGTCTAAGTTTCAGTCTAACTTTAAAATATCTCAATGACAAGTGACCCTTCTGATTTCAAATATGACCTAGCGGTCCTCGTCTCCTTGTCAGCCAAAATTAGAGAATCCAAGACCAAAACTTCACTCTCGAAATAGGTACATTTGAAGTTCTCCCAAGAATTCTGTCAGAATATGCTGAATTGTACGAACACTCCTGTCAGTAGTTATAAAGCACATGCGGACAACTTAGAAACTGGTTTGGATTTTTGAGATCTCAGCAGCTCTCAGCAGAATTATTGTCCTATCAGACAAATGCATTTGTTCCGGGGTGTCCGGATTACATGGGTTTAGTAAGCCCGTAAAATTGTTTCAATGGAAATCGATTAAAAACTTGTATTTGCCAGTGTCGATGGCGCGTTGAATGCACTGGTTCTCGTTGGATCATAGAAGTTAAGCAACGTCCAGCGAGTGAAGACTTCGTGATGCTGGCATTCCAGCCCAACTCAGTTTGGTTGAGGTTAATGCGGGTAGCAGGTTTGTGAGTTTCCTGTGAATGGAGAGACACACCTCCATCGTGATTTGACCGTGTAGTTGAAAGCTACATTAAACCCAAAAAAAACTTATAAATAAACTGACCTCAGTTGTTGGATCGATAAGGGACTGGAACCACCTCCAGGTTACAAGTCCGCGGACTTCCGAGGTGGTTCCAGCAGTCCTTTTTCTTACTCTCTCTTATCCCACTGAATCAGGGTCGACTTTTCTGGTCAGTCTCTCTCTGGGATGGTTCGAATCCCAAGATCAGTCGACAAAATGAAAGTGTGAGTTCGAGTAATTGTGACATCATGAAATTTTTTTTATGAGAAATAAATCAGAACATTTACTATATTTATTAGTATAATATATCTCCCCTTGTTATGAAATATTAGCCTATGTTGCTATTGGGGTCAGCATTGTTCAACCTCATGGTTGAGGTTGGTAGGGTGGATCACGTTTTTTATGGCTGGGGGCTGGGGTAGGAATCGTACCAGCTTTCCACACTAACCTCACCCAGCCTGGGTAGGGCCAGAAATGCCAGCCTTACGTGTTTGGAGGGAACAGAATTTTTTTCGAAAAGTCTGCTTTAACCGGGGATCGAACTCTGGATCTCTGGACTATGGGTAGTATAGTCACAAACGTTACGCCACGGAGGCTGATTTTTTTAAAAAATTTTTTAGTTTATTTATTTATTTTCTTTATAAAGAAACATTTATACAAAGGTACTTCAGCACAAGTGATGGTTCTCCCTAACTTTGAAGGGCTTCTAAGAGATTATGATAAGTAAGATACCCCTAAAATAATTGCCTTCCTATCTGGTTCACCTTGTACAAAGTGAAAGGTAGGACATTTAATCGAGTTGGCAGGTTGCCCGCGTTTCTTATTATCGCCTTTTCGACCTCTTTTCTTTTGTAAGTTTCCATTATCACTCCTTTTCTTTCCCGGCGTCTACTTTTCATTCTATTTGAGTACCCTGGCCCGCCCTGCACCCATATCTATGTATAGTACCTATATCTATGGATAGTATCTATATCTATGTATAGTACCTATATCTATGTATAGTACCTATATCTATGTATAGTATCAAGCTGTGCTTTCCAATGCCCTCCCTATTCTCTCGCCTCTGGGTTTCTGGATGGTTTCACGTGATGTCACTTTTCCTGTTTTATGCTCTCCTTCTTAGCAAAACCTCAAATCAATTGTTTAGCCCCGAAATATAAAATGGGATTAGAGTTATGATAAATGGACACTATCTCTCAACTCGCGTACTGGCGTCATCATGAACAATGGTAGTCGGACAGTGAAGGAATGACTCAGCACTTCTACCACTGTCTTTACAAGGAGGCTAATAATTGACAAGACCCCTAGAACCAAGCCCATGCTAGTCTACTCCCTGTTTATTGTCCCCCAGCCAGACTGCTGGTCTATTCCCTGTTTATAGTCCCCCAGCCAGACTGCTGTTCTACTCCCTGTTTATAGTCCCCCAGCCGGCCTGGGGCTATAGTGCGCTTAAAGTTGAAACTCCAACTTGAGGGTGTATCTGTCCGTCTTTAGTAACTTAATATTGATCCTTTTCGCTCAATTTGCTGGAAACTCGCAAACCAGTTACTCAAATTAACTTCACCCAGCATGAGTGGGTCCGGGAAGAGCCAGCAGCACGAGCGAGGGTTCGAATATGAATCTAGCATTCAAGTCCTAACCACGCTCGACGATGTTTAGCTTCAGTGACAGCACGAGTACTTTTTGGAGTATTCAACGTGCCATCGACGCTGGCCTAGCAGTTTTTTTTCATTTGAGTTTTACGTCGCTTTAAACTGCATGGTCATGTCACATAGCTGTTACTTTTTACGTTGGAAGACCATTCTAAATTGGCAAAAAGTAAAAATCAGATGTCAAAAAAATAAATGTTTCATGGGAACATACATTATAAAGTTATAATGGTACTTATTTCATCTGTATTGAGTTAGTAGATATGCACTTACAATATACTACATAATATAACAAATTTAATAAATGTTTGATTTATGTACCTACTGTGTTTAATTATTTTAAAATGATATTTACCTAATTTAAAAGAGAGTGAAAGAGATGGTATGTTGAATTTTAAATGACTAAAACGTATTCAATAGGTAGTAATTGGTTTTCTCTTTCTTTCTTTCTTTTATCTCTCTCTCACTCTCTCATTCTATTCCTCTCTCACCCTCTCCTAATGTCTCATATAATTTTATGCTATCAAATGGCATGCTGTCAAATAGAAAGGCTATCTTGGATAAAATAGTTCAATCGGTAAAGCAAGTAATAGGTAGGTACCTTGTATATGGGAGTTGTAAAAATATATATGTATATACCTATGCTGAAGCACACAGCTGACGCAAACAGGCGAATGGCCTGTGCAATATTTGTAACATACGCCGTTATTCCAGACACCCATTCAGACTTCTTCAGAAATCTATGCCGTCTAAGATTTAAGTGATCATACTCTTCCCCAATGTAGTTTTTTCTCGTTTGTCCTCATCTTCCTAGTTTATCCTTCCTACCACCCTCACTAATAATAATAAATAAAAAAAGTCTTTGTGTTTTTATGTCACGATTTTAGTGGGTAGCGCAGAATCATAGATAGGACTTTACCACTTTGATATACAATATCTTGTATTACTTTTTTTTGCCTTATGATGTCGCCACTTCGTAGTTGCTTCACAACAAAACAGCTACACTCATTTACGCACGAGGTATGAGTGGACCCCGAACATCCAAGTACAAAGCAGAAAAATTTCTGCCCCGCTGGAGATCGAACCATGGTCACCGTACGTGCAATGCCTAGCGCGCTAACTCACTCGGCCACGGTGACTACTACCGCCCTATAAATTGATAAAGCGGCGGACTTGCAACCTGGAGGTCTGTTGTTCCACGTTCAAGAAAAAAAAATGTAATTTTTGTACAACTAAGCTGAAACTTTAAGGGTAATTTGGACATCGAGCTAGGCTTAGAAATGGAAGTTGCAAAACAAGATACAGCCCAAAAAATATACATAACATTCCAAGCATGTAAGGAAAATATCCTGAAAATTTCTGAGAACAAACTGACACCCAAAACTTTTTTTTTACCTAGCTCGAAACACCGTATACCTACCATTATATACATATCTAATGAATGTTTTAAACTGTAATTAGTGTAGGTATGGTGAAAAACACTTTGTGTGTTTTTAACGCGCTCATGACTTATTTTCATTTTCTAAATTATCCGTATTTTATCTCTGTGTCTTTTATTTTTTTCTTAATCATCTTGCTATTCTATCATATTCTTATTTTCCGTCCCTTTAATTCTCCTTCTCCACCGTGGGAATTCAACATCTGCTCTGTACCATAAGGTATGTGCTCAATCATTTCCTTCTAAACTACTCGTCACAATATTACAGAGAAAAAAATATATTCAAAATTAAGTGCTAAGTATGTAACATTTCATATCCAAAAAATGGCATACGTATATATTTAAAATGTTATTATGTTTGAAGAAAAAAAAGAAGAAAAAAAAAAAAATTACATATGCTATTTACTACTTTATATTTTGTATGTACATGTACCATTATTGTACATAGGTATATACACAGAGAGCATAATTTTTATTTGTGCTCCTCCGCTCGTATGAAGTAGCTATTTGTCCCATAAATTTATAACTACGCAGCCTGAAGGAAATTGCACGTGTTACATGTAAATACTCCAGGCAAAATATGTACTATACTCTTACTAGGTATGTCTCCAGTCAAAATACTATACTCCTACTAGGATGTGTTACAACTCCAAGGTCTTTCCACTCACCCAACACAAGAAAAATACATATAATTACTATAACCCATCAAATAAAATATTCAGAGGTAAAATTCTTTAAATAAGACGAGAAGGTAATATAATATCGGTCAGTATTATTTTTGAAACTAAACATTACTAAATAAATTCAGTACAATACAATATAATACAATATATAAAAATAAAGTTTTATCTATGGTGGTGATAGTGCTCTCCTTGAGCATTTTCTATCACCAAGGTAATAATATTAATAATAATGTAAATAGTCCTCTGGTAGGTACCTACTGTACTCTGGAAATAAATAAGAGGCTTAGTCATATTGTTGGCACAATGAGACAACCTGTCTAGTGTTGACAGTCTCCATAAAGTGCTACTTTTGCTTTATTTAGATTGTCAGTAAGAGACATCGAGTCCCATTCTCCCACTACAACATCAATTCTTTCACATGCACTTGGAAATAATCATGTACGTACTTGTAAAGAATAGAAAGGAGTGGGTGTCACACAGTGGGGTCACTCACCCTATCAGTAGGTTAGGATCCGTCCCGCCTCATGAATCCCCATAGAAAATGTCTACGGCAGCACAAGACGTCTTTTGTCTATTATTCAGCAAGAGAAAAAAGGTCACACAAATACTTAGACTGTTCCAAGCCGAGTAAATGCTCGGGTTTAATAGAGCTTTCTGCAGCTAAAGGTCAGTGGTTTCGTATTATCCTGCTTCACAATAACCCATTTTCTTCCTTCCTCTTCCCATTTAGCGACAAAAGTGCTTTAAAATGGTTACAAAATTATAGTATTTTTCTATAACAATAAAAGACCCCTGCCTTTTTACCCTTACTTTCCCTACACTTTGTCCGAACCTGGGTAAACAGTTGATCTTTAAAGAGCATTCATTTGTGAGGAAACATGCCGCTGCGAGATGTTGGCAGTCAGCAGGGCGCTGATAGAAGTGGTGGAGAATGCTGATTCTGAATATGAGGAAAAGGTAATGTTCTCTGTTAACATAATTATTACGTATTAATTAATTAGTATAGTTATCATTTTCTATCACGAGATTTATGTGATTAGTGAAACACTGCGATCCATTGTAAATTTTGAAAAGACAGAATTCGAATCCGGACCTTTTACATGGTAGCCAGTGTGATATGCTCCTGAACCACAAAATAATTGTACTGTATGGGATTACCTTATCTATATGTATAATAAATATCTAGAATATTTCATATTCTATATTAACTGTCGAATATTTTAAATTCAGCACTTTTCAAATTTCACTAAGTTATTTGTTAGCACTAAAAAAAACTAATGGAATCAAAAAAATATATACTTTAATCGTTGCATTTACACTGAACCACACTTTTAAAATTTTCAGCAAAACCTTGCATTTCTGCATTAATGCTATTACCTACTCAACTTTTAGCAAACCATTGCATGCACTAAGTGCTTAGGTAAAAAAAAACATTTTCTCTCTCTCTCTCTCTTTCTCTCCCTCTCTCTCTCTCCCTCTCTCTCTCTCTCTCTCTCTCTCTCTCTCTCTCTCTCTCTCTCTCTCTCTCTCTCTCTCTCTCTCTCTCTCTCTCTCTCGTGTATGAATTATAATTATCGTGAAGCACAGCATAATACAGTAAGTAATAGCCTTACGTTAACATCAACCCAATAGCTGTCTCATTTTAATTCAGATAAAAAAAAAAACGTCCTTCCAGCGCCATTGAATACATTAACAAGTTGTGTCATTATTACTCGAATACTTATCATTAACTTACTGCCAGTTAGGTATTGAGACCACTAAATTGAAGAAAAGAGAACTTTCAATTTAATGACGTCTACACCTGGATCCGTCCTAGGGTCATAGGGTCCATAGGTCATAGGCTGGTGGCTGCTTGACTTGTTCCAAGGTTTAGGATTTATGATAAGCTGGGGGAATCTGGAATACAGTTGGTGAGTCAATCTGTTAAGCCGGCCACACACGTATATTTACATGCATGTCATGCATGGATGAATAGGAAACAGGCAGCATAAACGAGCTTATGCTCTTGATTTTTTTCTGTCACACACGCGCATGCATGTATGACAGTCACGCCTGCCATACATGCATGATAGGTGCGACTGCCATGCATGCATGTACGCGTGTAGCCAGCTCAAGGATATCATTGGGGCGTCTGCGATACCAGTACCTACTTAAACTATTTTGTAATTAATTTCTTTTGAATACAATGAATTTTTTCCAACGACTGATTGATCTTTTGGAAGGGAACCAAGGATGCAAGATGTGTTAGCGCTTTGAATGACAAGGCCAATTCTTGGGAGAGCAAATGATTGGATCGGGGATTACCCGTAATATAGTGACAGTTTGCTACATCAATTATTAATCCTATTCGTTTAATCCTATCAATTAAGTATTAGTAAGTCCTATCAGTTTCTTTTCCGAATGATCCAAACTTTTTCTGAATTTCAACACTTCAAGGACCCATGGTTTCGAATTATTGTACTACTAGTATCGATCTTTGACTAGTAGAGAATGCCGTTGGCATTAGCACCGCCCTTGATCAAGTTTTGCTTTATTAATTTCAATTTCTATGTAAATATTCTATGTACCTACTTTATTGTAAATAAAACTTGATTCAACATGTTTAATAATCTTTTAACTTGTGATATATTGATTTCAGGTTTATTAGAGACTGACCGATAGGTATACTCTTGGAATAGGTATTGTCTGTTGTAGAATATAGACGCTTGCTGAGAATTGGTTTTGTAAAGGTTTTGTTCTGACTATAAACTACCTCCTTGCCGTTTGCTAAAGGTTCGTCGTTCATGTGGTGGACTTGAAACCTAGAGGTCGACGGTTTGAGCCCCAAGCTTCCTCAATTTCACCAAGCCAGGTTTGGATAATTGTGACATCGATAGATTGTGATCAAATCAATCAATGTAGGTATATTTGTTGGTGTACATCATATAGGTATAACTAGTTATCATATTAAAATTTGTGCCAATCACTTTCGTGATAACACAACTACTCATACTCGCCTTACTGATTCTACGCTGAAACCAGGACGTGAACCACCGACCTCCAGGTTACAAGTCTGCCGCCTTATCGATCAAGCTACTGAGGTCAGTATAACTATAGTAATTATATTTCAACATTATCCAATTCTCCATTCATATAGTAAAGTTGAATTTCTATTCCTTACCATAGTACTATATTCCCAATAGGCCCTTGAGTTCTCAAAGGGTTAGTAGGTAAAACGGCGGTTCCTCCAGTGTTAACACTTCCGTGTTAGAAGGCACGAACTGTAGGAGTGAGCTTTTGCTGGCCTGGTAGGTACCCTTCTCAGAGGGTGAGGACAAGGTGTTATAGCGGTGTCGGTGTAAGTTACGCCACTGTTGGATATCTAGACCTTTTATACCAAATTTCGTTGGTTCGAAAGTTCAGCAGGTTTGGTTCAAAAATAAATGTTAGTAGAAATATTAGTTCAATGGAACTTAAATTAGAGGAATGACAGATAGCCTTTTTAAAAATGTTTATTTCGAAAGTTCACAAATATTTATTAAGGGTTAAATAATAATAATAATACAAAAGAAATCGATATTTCGAAGGATAAAATAACATACGTGATTAACGATTAATCCACGATTGATTAATTAATTGAATAGATTAATAATAATTATAAAAGAAATTAACTGGTGAAATAACTTCTCTAAATATGATGAACTTAATAGAAATACGTAATAATCTGCACGATGCAGAAGAACAAATAAATACGCAGGTGATCTGCACTAGATCAGGAATTAGCTCAGACTGACTGGCCTGACAGGCTAGTGCGTACATCAGCGGAGAACAATGGAGTTGGTTCTGCTGACTCAGTTGTTATGTCGCACATAACTTGGATGTTAATGTATGTGTATAGTATAGGAAAATAAACTTTTATAGTTATCTCTTTATATCAATTGCAGTTTTCATGTTTATTAATCGTGATTGTCATATTTTGTAAACACATAGGTACATATTATTTATACTACACATCTAAGAATTACATTTTTACATAAAAGTCTCCCCACATGAAATACAGGGTACATAATAGAAGGGCTTTCTGAAAAAACGAGCTCTCTGTAATTTTTTCCGAAATCGCTTTTTTGGCGGTTTTGGGGTCACAAAAATATGCTGCTTCTCATTGGTAAAGAGCAGCTGGGGCTCCGATAATTATAAGTGTACAAAAACGGACCATATGACAGATAGCTTGACAACGTGACAACGACGACGTGGGGTTGGATAATTAACTATTTACGTAGCTGACTCATTTTTCGACCCAATCTGGACGACCATCGAGTTGTTGCGTTGATTGAGAGAAAAAAAAGAATATTTTTCTCCTAAGAAAATAAAATAATAATATTTATGGAACAAAAATGGCGTTGAGGGATTCATTTCATTTGGTTGGAAAATTAGAGGAGAACATTTTTTCATTAAAAATAACGGTGAAATAAGCATTAAAAAAAAATATTGGTTGGAAAAACGAGCTATTTGCGAAATTCAATGGTTTGTGGAGCCTCGCATAAGTTATTTGAAAAAAATTGGATCATAATATGGATTGCATTTGTCCTTGGTCATAGTTAATTTTAGTATATCTGGATTTATAAAAAAATGAAGCAAGAATTTCTGAAACGTTTTTTTTTCCATTCCCCAACAATTTTTTTTTAATACCGCTTTAACTATTGAGTCATTCGCGTATTTTTGGATAGTATTATATTCTGTGGTTTATGTTTAGGATTTTCAGGTATATGAAAGTAGAATTTATTGCATCTAGGTCATCCCTTAGGGAGGAAGAAGGGTCTAAGTTGTTTCTGAGTGATGAATGCAGTGTGCATTCAAAGATGTGGGCCACACTCAGTAAGAAAAATGCAGATAGCTCGTTTTTTGAGCGGGGCCTTCAATAATTATGATTTGAGTACTGCACATTGTCTAATTAGATAAATAACAGGCGCACATACAATTTCGTTGTAAAACATCTTTCACTGGTTGCATGTTGTTTGACACACATAACATTGCAAGGAATTCAATTCCAAGAAAACCTTCTGCTAATCTTGATTGATAAACAGCGCGTGGCAGTGCCCTGAAATTCTAACTTGCAAAGTCCTTGGAAAGGTAACAAAACAAATTTAAGGACAACTATTGTTGTGTTACCTACAGCTACAACCAGGCACGGCCGATGTAAAAATGTTTTAGGAGTGCTGCCACATAAACCGGACTAAAATAGGATTTAAAGAGAGACTTTTTAGTCTCTCTTTCAGTATTTAAAGAGGTTGAGTTTGTTTATCATACCAATCATAATAATTATGCTTTAGTTATTCTAGAAATGTGTGTTAATTTTCATTGTGTATGAGCTAGGACTTGAGAAAATCCTCTCTTTTTCTTTTTCGTCTGAATTGCTGCAGTTCCACAGCTCCTTAGCATCGGCCGCGCCTGACTAACGCTACTTCCCAACAAGACATAAACAAATGTCAAGTCTTTCTATACCTCACAGGTAGTATAAATTAAAAAATAAAAGAGGAAGACTTCGATGAAGAACAAATTGTAAGGCGGGGTGAGGAACGCAGAAACAACAATGGAGTAATATCTACAATCAAAAGTAGGAAGGTAAATATTCCTATGACAACAATAAAATATCGGAGGAGGAAGTCGTGTGGGAGAGACAAGAAAGAAGGGGAATATATTCCAAGGTGAAGCGTGAAAGAAAGAAGAAATCCAGAGGGACGGATTGGGTGAGTGAGGCAGAGAGAAGGGAGGAACGAAGGAAAATAGGAGGGAGATGTGGGGTGGGAAGTATTTTATAATCGATATCACTGTAGGGTTGTACCATTATTTTGTAGATTTGTTTAAAGTCATGTATAAGTCAATGGAGGTGTATTGAATACCTTATTATGTTGTTGTGTGGAGTCATGTTTAGTGGGGTTATGTCAGGCTTTTATAATCATATTCAAAATAAATTAATCATTGCCTAGGAATATTTAATAATATTTTATTATGTCTCTTGTTTGAGTAGTAATTTATTGTTACCTGTAGTTTTCCGTGTCTAGTCCTATGGATACTATTGATTATTGGGGATTGTGATTTGCGTGATCCATTTTAAATTTATTTTTCACAAATTAGCAGCGTATGCCGGATACCTTACACCCATGGTGGTTGATTTGGCTCCCTGGAAACAATGAGACTATCTTCATGTTCTTGATGTTTTATAATCAAAAGTGAATTTTTATTCATGAAAATGTTCTAAATTAACATATTGTTACATTGTATGGAAAATTTTCATCTTAGGAAAGCTGGTCACAAAGCAGTTAGCCTATCAGATTTTATTTCAAGATGTCAACGAATCGAACCTGGGACAGCCACTTAGAAGTCAATAATAATAATAAAAAAATTCAGGTCATGGCTGTATCCTCACACAATGTTTCACTTTATTTTAAATTTAGTTCCTTTGCAAAGTACAGGCAAACAGCAAGTTGTTTAAGATAGAGTTATTCCTTCACATTTTTTCTTGGCTAAAAAATAAACTGGCAGAGTTTTTATTGGAAAAAGTAAGTTGTAGAAAGTAGAGTGAGAGAGGGGAGGGGGAAGTTAACAATTGAAAACAGAACAAAATGAGAAGTGAATGTGTAAGATAGAGAGGGAGAGGATGGAGAAAGAAAGAGAGAGGGGGAGTAGAGGAAGAGAAAAATATTTAAAGGAAAACAAATAAATTAAAAAGTTAAAGAAGTTTTCAAATAGGAGAGAAAGAAAAAGCTAAAACTTTTTGAATTAGAAAAGAGAAAAAGAGAGTTGAGAATAGAAGAAGACCTGTGTAAAAAAGGGAGAGGGAGAGAAGGAGAGGGGGAGATTGAGAGAGAGGAGGAGGAGTAACAAAGGATAGAGTGGGAAAGAAAATATATGATAAAGAAAGACCTTTTATCAAGGGCGGACACAGCTGTTGGTGTGTGGCCGACATACTTTCATCTGAGTGATTTAGTTAATCTTTTTTTGTGTTATTCACAAGAGTGATGTCACAAGTATTACAAATCAAACTCCTCGGACAAGGTGTGAACAACTCCTTATCCAAAGAAAAGGACACATCGGGAGAGTGTATAGTTGTATTGTATACGTATAGTTTGTAATTGAATATTTACGGGTCAAGCCCAGTGTAAAATAAAACATAAATACATATCAGTATAATGAAAAAAATCTGTTGTAAACATCACACGACTTTTTCCTTATCATATAAGGCACTGGTGACTCAAAGGTAACATTTGGCTAAAAATCAATGTCAAATTCGTAATCATCAACTCAAAATCATTGGATTTGATATGTCACAACCAACCCCCATGTAAGATAAATAATAATAAAAAAAAATCGACGAAGACAATTTCTTTCCTTATTATAGGATAAAGAAAGTAAAAAAAAACATAGATTAAGTAAAAGTTATAAAATAATAAGTAACTAGATGAACCAATAATATGTAATAAACATTGGTAACAGGTAGTGATAATAGTATCCAACTTACTAAATTAACGCAGACCAACAAGCCTAGGGCTACTGAAAGCGAGTCAGTGGATGAACTCAAGTGTAGATTTGTGAATCTTCAGGTGGGGTGACTCAACAGTAGAAGGGTTGGGTGGAAAAGATTTTTATAGGCAATTACCCCACCCTTTAGAGTTAGGACATCTGTATATATTTATCTATTTTTCCCTTTTTATTGTTTATATCGTTTCCATTTTTTTTTTTTTTTTTTTTTTTTCCTTTTTATAATGATTAGGTATTTGTATTGTACACATACAATTATACATATTTTATATGTCTTTTATCAAATAAAGCATTTAATACATAATAATAAGGTATTTCCGAACCACAAAGTTGGATGATGTTTAACGTGGGCTGCTCGTCCCGAAGGTACTTCAATGTAAGAAACATGTTGAAAAAAATAGAGGAAGTACAAATGTGATGAAAGCCCTTCCATTTGTTGCCCCAAAATACGGCCCTGCCTGCGGAAGTGAAATGTTAGAAATTTTCCTGTATTATACCCAAGTACTAAATTTCTCCATTATGTATACCGAGATTTAGCTTTCTATTAGGCAATACATTACAAAAGCTGCCCTAGTCCTTTACTTAGGTTTTCTTGCTGTTGGTTTTCTGAGGGGTTATCAACTGAAATGTCTCTTTTTAACCGACCTCAGTAGCTTTTTTTATCTATTTTTTTTTATATGATAGGGCGGCAGACTTGTAATCCGGAGGTTGGTGGTTTGAGTCTCAAGTTCGGTTAAAGTTTAGCAGTCCAGATCCACTCATACCTCGTGAGAAAAAAACACAAAATATCTTACTTTTATTTAAACTGAATAAAATGGAAGAAAGAAAATAAAAGAAGACAGACAAGAAGGGGTTTAAGGTTGGACAGAAAATTTAATAATAATATCGCCTTATTTATACTGCCCGACTAGGACTTAGTCCGATCCAGTAATCTCAAGATGTATTATTATGTGGGCAAAACCTTAAATGGGAGGATTACATTGTCATGTCACGGCTGGGTTTCGAACCCGTAACCTCTGGATTACCACATCGACGCGACGTATTGACCACTGAGATAGCGAGACTGACTGATCATAGAGATGGTATTGAAGTAAAATATGCAGAGGAAGACACGTGGCAATTATACGTTGAGACAGAAGGGTGTAGAAGAAAAGAGGGAGGGATCGGGGGGGTGATAAAAAGTATAGGGAATTAGGGAATATAATGTGGAAAAGGCGAGAATTATAGAGATAATAATAATAATAACACTCTTTAGTGGAAGGTAACGACCAGGCGAGGTTAATGCTCAAAGCATTTTCTACCACCTAACCCTTAGAGCAGGCATGTCAAACTCAAAATGTATGAAGGGCCATTTTTCAGTTGTGCTGATCATTGGCGGGCCGCAGGTACTCAACCCCTCCCCCTCTCGTAAAAAAAGATCCTGACATAAAATGAAAAAAAAAAAAAAAAAAATCAGGGTTTTTAATTTGTTTTAAAAATAGAAGTTTTAGTGGTTTGAAATAATACACAAAATACCTACACAAAAAGTACCTATATTATTATTCATTTGCCAATAAGTAGGTAGGTAAGTACCTACTTATTGGCTCGTAAAGTTGAAAAAAAAGTCAAGAAAATAAGTCTCGAGCCATATTTTTTTTTTTTTAACTTTCCTTATCTTATAATAAGGAAGTATTGTATTATACCCTAACGCTCGCAGCGGGCCGCACAAATTGACCAGGCGGGCCGCCAGTTTGACATGCCTGCCTTAGAGTCTTATTATTATGTGGTTACAAACTCAAATTAATGAGGAAAAAGCCATGCGCTGCGTGGGATTCGAACCAACGGACCCCTACGCTACCTGGATTACCAGACTAGCGCGTTAACCACTTGACTACCAGTGCACCTTTTTTGAAGAGATTGTATTGAAGCAGTGGAGAAGTGGGACATGCTAGCAGAGAGGGAAGACGCGTGAATGGTAGAGTTAGAGAAGGAGTGACAATAAGATAATATAGTGGAATGGATAGAAATTTGGTGGGTGAGAGAGAGAGAAAGAGAAGGAAAGAAGCAGAGGAGTGGGAAAAGGAAATAACATGAGAGAGAGAGGTAGGAATAGAATAATGAAATATAAAATGGAAGAGAGAGAATCGAAGAGATTGTATTGAACCAGAATATACTGTCGAAAAATTATGGGAAAAGCTAGAAGAGGAGAAACAGGATTGAATGATAGAGTTAGAGAAGGAGAGATGATATGGCAAGGAAGGGGAATAGAGAGAGATAGAAGGGAAGGGATTTGAGTGAGAGAGAGAAAGAGAAAGGGAATGAAAATAAGAGAGAGAGAGAAAATTATAGAGATGGTATTGAAGCAGAATATATTGGGAAAAGATCGTGGGAAGACTCGAGGAGAGGTAGAAAGGGAAAGATGAAAATTAAAGGGAAGAACAGAGGGAAAAGAGAGAAGAAGGAGGAAGGTTTGGGAGATATAAGATTGGAGAGGAGGAAGGGAAATTCGCTGTCGAAAACTTTCTTATCTGGGTTAGGAGGTCAGGAGATCTCTTGCAGCATGCGTCTCCTGTTCCCACAATCTCTCCCCTCTTTTCCCTCATTCCCCTCTCTTTCCCTTCTCCTTTTCCCCTCTGGTTGTCCTCGATTTTTTGCTCTTCCCCTCTTTCCCCTTCAAAAACCATTACGGTTCGTTTCTGTGACATTTTTTGTTGTTGTGAGGAGATAGAATGGTGAAAACGTGAAACATATTATAGATAACGGAGTTCTAAATTGCTTTATTCTGGTTCTGTCGGCTGGAAAGATAGGTGATGATGAGGTGGGACATTCAATGTGAAGCTTTCGATTTTCTGACCCAGTGTATAGGGGGAGGGCGCGGGGGGGAGAAGGGGGGGGGGGCGTGCTAATGGCAGTGATATTTGACTCTATATCATAATGTGATATTGGGCTTTTCCGGGGTTCCGATGGAATAGCATGAAACTCGCTTAACTGATACTAGCTTAACTGATAACATAGAGGCTGTATCTTCTATTTGCGGAAAACTCCCAAACCTCACCCAACCTTAGCTGGGACGGCTGGGACCAAAAGAGTTGAAGATTTTTGTGTCCACTGAGTAACTGAGAGAGGGGGTGAGATTTTTTGATGTTGTTGTTGTAAAACTTAGGGTTTCTTTTTTTTCTTTTCTTAGTGATTTTTTAAGATCAGAGCCATAAATATAATTTAAATGTATCTTTTTTGTAGGGTGACCACGTGTGATACAATTATACGAATTTCAGATAAACAATATGTTCTAAATGCATTCCAGATGTGGCGCTTTGTGTCTATTTGCTGAAACCCTACAAACTAGCTACGCACATTGACCTCACTACGCTGAGTCAGCCTGGGTGGGGCAGGAAAACATTCAGCATCACGGAAGATATATTATAGCATTCTAATTATCATAATAAAAACTTTACAATTTTCTCGACTCAGCAAACTCTGTCTAAACTTGAGAAATAAAAATGCAAAGTAAAATGTCGGGCTTAAAGTTGTATTAAAACCCACCTGACCTCTGAGGAAGAAAAGTTAAAGCCATATAAAATTGAAAATAGGTCACTACATCAGTGGAAATAACTTCTCCTAGGGAAACAGAGCCGAGCAAAGCCCTAGATGGGAATAGCAGACATTAATAAGGAGAAGTTTTCCAGTAGGCGCATTCATAGGACTCTGAATGAATGTTTTTTGTAAGGTAAGTTGAGTAAGTACCTAATATCTAGTCATGTTCAAACATGTAAACTTCATCTGGTGCGCTAAAGTTCAAATGTAAAAGGATACCTAACAGAGACTATTTACACAGTCCGAATAGAACCTACTATACACAGGTCACTTTTCATGCAGCCGTAGGTCCGGGGTGACTTTATTATATATTATGTGGTTGAATTTTCAAATAAACGACGAAAAAAAAAATAATGAGGCTGGGTGAGGTTAATGTGGGTAGCAGGTTTGTGGGTTTCCTGCGAATGGAGGGTAACACCCCCGTCGGAATATAGTATAGTACAGTATAGTATAGTAGTGCTTTATTTAGACTATCCGCTCGAGACAGGGAGTTCCATTATGCTAACAGAATATGATCATTCAGTTGAAAGCGATGTTAAAACCTAAAAAAAAAAAACAAACAAAAAACCATTTACATAATAGTATCTCGCTGGATCAAAAAAGGAACTGGCAGTACAGCATATTCACAAATTTAATAGATTAAACGTGTTCTTTTTTTCAATAACCCAATTTTCTCTCTCTTGATTCTTCCATTTTCTCACTCATGTTTCTTGTACACCCTTTACTAGAATTGCAACTTTGCATAATGCATAGTTTTAAGGCCACCCTGTGTTTTCGGAGAGCTCTGGAGCCTGATTGTGTTCTATTGTAATTCTCAGATAAGACTGATTAGAGATGGATACATTAATGAGAAATGAGTGAGAGAGAGAGAGAGAGAGAGAGGGGGGGTGGGAGCGTGGGAGTGTGGGGGAAGGAAGGTAGAGGAGCAAGATAGGATAGTGAGAGAATAGAGTAGAAACCGAGTATTAGAGTAGACTCAACTAAAACAGAGATGGAAATTGAAAAAGAGAGATAATTGAGTAAAAATAGGGAGAGACATAGGGAGAGAGAGAAAGAGAGAGAGAGCGGGTGCAAGAAATGGAGAGAGAGAGAAGAGAGATGGAGGAAATGGGTTAGAGGAAACAGAGGAAGATAAAGGTTTCTATTAAAGGGGTAGCATCTGTTTCACAATATTAGAAGGAGATGGAGAGAGGAAGGGAAGGAGGAATGGAGGGAGGCAGAGAAAAAGATATAGAAATGAAGGAGAGAGGGTTTTAATTATTCCTACCCGCAGAATAGTAATGGTACCCTCCAGATGCTAGATTAGGAACAACCAAGTGAAAGGCTGGTATGGAAATTTGGCTCGCATTTATGGACCGTACGTACAATGTATAACGTATATACCTACGTACTCGTACATAATTATACATACATACATAGCAAGAATACATATAGGGAAAGTGTCTGTCTGTAGAGTACTACACTCGTAAACGGAAAGTAGACTAGTAGTTTACTGTGTGAAGTAAAAATCAGGGTTTCTTTTTTTATTTATTTATTTAGAAACTCTTTATTAGTAGGTAGAACATATATACAGACAAATAATGGTAAAAATTAAATATATAAATTGACAATATTAATAATATAAACAAGAAAAAAAATAAACAAAATATATCCTAACTAAAGGGCGGGGTTATTGCCTATGGCAATCTCTTCCACCCAACTTTAAGATTAGGGTCATATTTTATTAAATTGATTCATGGGATTTGAACCAACGAATCCCTGTTCAACCTGGCTCACCAAACTTGCTTCTCAACCACTGGGAGCAATACAGATGGGAAGAGAGTTAGAGACGGAGGAGACAAAGAGAAAAGGGGAGAGCATAAAAGGGAGAGACAGAACGAGAAAGAGAGAGATTGAGAGAGAAAATCAGGAAGAAAGAGTGAGGGGGAGAGGATAAAAGGGAGAGACAGAGGAAGAAAGAGAGAGATGAGAGAGAAAATCAGGAAGAATTAGTGAGGAAGATATAGTGAGGAAGAATTAGTGAGGGGGAGAAAGAGAGGAGGAGAGAGTAAGAGGGAGAGGACAGAGAAGGAAAGAGAGAGATTGAGAGAGAATAAGGAGAAAGAGAGAGGAGTAGAGAAAAGAGGGAGAAAACAAGGAAAAAAGGCAGAGATGGAGACAGAGAATGAGGGAGAAACATAAAGGAGGAGAGAGTAGAGGGAGAAAGAAAGATACAGAGGAAAAAATTATGAGATTGAGAGAGAGAAAGAGGAGAAAGATGAAGGAGGAGAGAGTAAGAGGGAAAGACAGAGGAAGAAAGAGAGAGATTGACAGAGATAATGAGGGAGAAAGAGAGAGGAGGAGAGAGTAAAGGAGGAAAGAAAGATACAGAGGAAAAAATGATGAGATTGAGAGAGAGAGAAGAGGGAGAAAGATGAAGGAGGAGAGAGTAAGAGGGAAAGACAGAGGAAGAAAGAGGAGATTGACAGAGATAATGAGGGAGAAAGAGAGAGGAGGAGAGAGTAAGAGGGAGGAAGAAGATACAGAGGAAAAAATGATGAGATTGAGAGAGAGAATGAGGAAGAAAGATAAAGGAGGAGAGAGTAAGAGGGAGAAAGAAAGATACAGAGGAAAAAATGATGAGATTGAGAGAGAGAAAGAGGGAGAAAGATGAAGGAGGAGAGAGTAAGAGGGAAAGACAGAGGAAGAAAGAGAGAGATTGACAGAGATAATGAGGGAGAAAGAGAGAGGAGGAGAGAGTAAGAGGGAGGAAGAAAGATACAGAGGAAAAAATGATGAGATTGAGAGAGAGAAAGAGGGAGAAAGATTAAGGAGGAGAGAGTAAGAGGGAAAGACAGAGGAAGAGAAGAGAGAGAGATAATAAGGGAAAAGAGAGAGGAGGAGAGAAGAGGGAGAGACAAGGAAGAAAGGGAGGGATTGAGAGAGGGAATGAGTGAGAGGGAGAGAAAGAAAAGAAAGGCAGAGTCGATAGGGAAAATGAGGAGAGAGAAAGTAGGACAGAGAGAAAAATAGTTCGAGCCCATTAAGGGTGATAAAAATAAAAGCTCAATAAATAATAATGTAGAGGGAGACATTGAGAATGGGGTTATCATTAAATCGTAAAGTTAAGTATGATTTAATCCACAGGTTGTTCTGGTTTAGTATGAGGTTCACAATCTAAGGACATATATTTTACTGTGAGAAGAAAATAATAAGATGATTGATACCTACACCTTATTAATTATTAAGTAGTAGACTTAGTAGGCTATACGGCAAATTTTTGACTTATTCCAAGAATAGCTTCAGCACCACTGTTAAAATCGTTCAATTTCATAACATGTACGTCAGAATTTGCTTTGCCTATTGATTTTTGAACGTTAAAAAAAAAAAAAAAATACACTGCCAATAATTATGGACACAATACTTCCTCGTGATGGGTTCACTTTTGATACACTTGGCAATTTTGATATTTTAAATTACTTGTACCTCCAAAAGTTCATAACCGATTCTTTAATTTGTTTTATGGTAATATACCATTTTTCCTAAATTCTAGATTATAAAAAAAAAAAAAAATCTGTATCGGCAAGTCGTAGGTAGACCTTATTTTTGCACCTTTTATATGAAAAAAATTGAAATCGGAGCACAAAATATTTTTTTTCTTTTTACAAAAACGAACTTCCGATTTCTAATATTAGAAATTTATCGGAAGTAATTGTAACTTGTTACAAGAAAGAAATAAATGAAAAATTATGTGTCGCTTTTCTTTCAAAATGTAAAAAATGAAAGCTTGTGTTCAAATTCAAAGTTACATTTATGATGAACATATAATTTAATGTTCTTTTGTTTTGAAAGTTAGTGGGTGTAACTGCAGAATAAAGTTCAAGGTAAGATGCATAGGTACGAGTAACTAGTAATATTCTCAGTATCTGCACCCCCATCGCCACAAATTACCCACAACCATACCTGCAAAGCCACCACTGGTCGCTACTCACATACCAATAGCTTCTCTCGATTCTCTCGTATAAATTTCTCTTTAAAATTTGCATTACATAAATGTAGGGTACAATAACAGAACTATGTAACAATTTTTTGTCATCACAAGGAATTACCTATTATGATGAAAATATAAAAAAACATTATCTAATATATTTGTGTTAATCGTGTGATATAACAATTAAAAATAATAAAACTCATTAGTGGAAGGTAACCACCAGGTTGATATTATGTGGTCACAAACTCAAATGAATGAGGAAAAATTCATGCACTAGGTGGGATTCGAACCTACGCTACCTGGATTACCAGACTAGAGCGTTAACCACTTGACTACCAGTGCACTTAATTATTCAATCTCTTTTGACTAAATTTTTTGCTGAACTCGGAACTTGAACCACCGACCTCCGGTTACGAATGCGCCACCTTATTCATCGAGACACTGAGGCCACTGAGGTTTGTTACAGAAAATATGAAAAGAAAAGTATGGGTACCAGCTCTGCAATATGTCATAATAATGGACTATTCCGTACAGAAACAGAGTTGAGAGTTCTTTTTCACCGCCACCCCTAAACGTGTCGGTTGAAAAGGCAGCAATTAAACAGCCAACTCCCTCAAGTGCCTCGAATGTCCTCACCTCAAATGTCCTCACCTCAAATTGTCCTCACCTCTTTGTTTCTAATGACAAATTACTCCGCGGTATATTGGTGTGGAAAATACAACCATTAATTTCAATTTATGAGGGGGATCAAGTGCCCCCCGCGCCCCCCGGTGATGTAGTCTTTATAACGGTTAACACAATGGGAAACTTGGAGACGCGCCAGGATGGAATTGTACTACGCTGTCTCCTGTTGTGTCCCCGGGGCCGGGGAGTATCAAATTTAAAAGCTTTAAAATGGTGAATTAGTAAGTACCTACACTGAAAAAAAAAATTATCCTGGACATTCATCCTTGAAAAAATGTTAAAATATAAGGATGATAGATACTTAAATTAGTATATTACTCACTTCATTATTACAATGTAACAATGTAACTTGTATTGTTGTCTTAGTGTGCCAGGACAAATAATAATCTTTTTAGTAATCCCTATTCCATCCTCGTTTAAGGATAACTTACTACCTAACAAGGATGATTTTTTTCTCAGTGTACCTACTCGTTTATAATAACGTAAAATTTTATAGTCACAACATTTTTTCCTATACTAAATTTGGCTCTGTGAAAAAAATCCATTACAGATTTATTTTTTTGCAAAAAAAAAAAAAAAAATACCTATATCGGATCAATTTTTTTTTTTTTTTTTTACAAAAGCGATCACAATACTTCCGATTTCTAGTATTAGAAATTTATCGGAAGTAATATGTAATATAACAATAGTAAAATTATATTTTCTTTTGTTTCTAAAGAACAACTTTATTAGATAACACAGAGTAACTTTTGATCATTAGATAACACAGAACTTTTGCAAAAATAAATTCAAATTTCAAAAATCTCATGATGCCGCCCGCCGCCACTGGTCGCTGCCCACATCTACTCAATTTTCCTCTCGAGGTAAGCACCCGGTAAAACGAGTACATACTGAATATTTTAGTTCCAGTTTCATGTTCCAATCCATTATCAAAGTTCCTGAATACTTTAGATTTGGTTTCGTGAAGAAATTGAAGCTGGAGCTGTAGCTGCCATAATTTCCAAGAAAGGTACTCAATACTCGGGACGAAGCATGGGTTGGGAAAGTACTTGGAGAGCCCCTAGGGAGAAATTACTTACAGCCTTTGAGCCTTCATTAGCATCCCTTTATCCCAACCCACCATGCAGCGGCACGAGATGATGCAGGTTCTCGAGAAGACTGCATTCAAGCCAAGTACTTTGCACTGTACCTAGAGCTATTCATTACGTGGTGAGACCAGTGGACTCCAGTTCGAGAAGACGGGGTTCGAATCCTAGTCGTGGGAATTACATTTCCAGAGTAAACAGAAAACTAAGTACCATTTTGATATATAATAATAATTCCGTGTCCGTGAGTTAGGTATTGATACTTAAGTCACGGTGGTGAGAGGATTATATGGACGCCCAGATTCAATGCCTATTAGGCTCCTTTCATGTCCATTGATTCTATTATTTGGTTTTAACGTCCTGCCTTGAGGTAGACAGGACGGGGGTTTTACCCTCCATTCGCTGGGAATCGTACCAGCTACCCACATTAACCTCACCCAGCCTGGGTAGGGCCGTTTCGATATAATATATAGGTATAAAAATCATGAATAATAATGAAAATATACCTTTTTAATCTTTTATTTAGGGCACTGGGAGTTATAGAGACTTCTCTTTAATAAATGTTCATTAAAAGAATTTTTTTATGATTGTACTACCTAGCTTGAGTAGTTTGAGTAGTATAAAAAGGTTATGATTGTACTACCTAGTTTCAGTAGGTAGTATAAAAAGGAAAAAGTACATTACTCCTTGAATCTAGCAGATAGTTATACTTTGAGTAAGTACCCCATGATTATTCTGTCAAGCCAGACCCGATGCCACGTTGGATACACCAGTTCTGGTTCTGTCACTGAAGTTAAGCAACGTCTAGCACGAAAAAGACTTTGAAGGGTGACTGGATAGGGTGACCAGCGAATGGATAGAAAAATACCCGTCTTGATAAGTCAAATAAACAATTGTGTTCTGACTATTTAACCCATAGTTTTCAGGACAATTACAGGCTGGTCTACAGAACTTATCAATTACCTAGGTCCTAATAGTTCAATAGAGCAACACAGAAACATTATACTTATCAAGTAAATTAGAAACAAAGTCTTGTTACAATTTTTTTCCACCACTAAATATCGAACTCTCGACCTTTCGCATGCAGCATCTTACTCCTGTGCAGTTCTCTTTAATGAGTACAACTCCTCACCTTTCTGTTTATACTGACTGCCTGACTGATAAAAAACCCACCAAGGAAGCTTCATCATCATGCAGGTATTCAAGAGCCCCACAGGACTTGTAGCCTGTAGATCACTGGTTCGAGCCAAAAAAAAAATTGCGATTTGAACTCCGGGATTTAAGTCATTTGAGTGATTACTCTTTACTCTTGGGCTTAAGTTGACATAATTGGTTATGTAAATATGACAATCAACGAGCTATTAGTGCTCTAGCTGTGTAGGTCTAAAGAGGCTAACGCGTATATCTTGTTAAAATATTACTATGTCCGATGGAGTTCCAATGAATATGTAATAGAATTCTGTTTACAACTTCAACCCTAGTGACCCTTAATTGTTTCGTTTACATTCTGTTTTTTACAACTGTATCAGTTCTCCCCCCCCTCTACAGAACGGGCCCGCCCCCCAACAGATTTTCAATTAGAATAAAGCTATGAATTTTCAACTGATATCTGGTAGGGTACGTTCAAATATTACAGTATTAAATGGCACAGCTATGTGAACTTTTTTGTTGTTGATACCTAGGTATTATTTTTGCTATTTTAGTTACTAATAACGGGCTGCACGCAATTCGCCATGGATATTGTTGAAACGTTGAGGGAAACATTTTAATTTTTGATTTTTTAAAAATCTGAAACATTAAAAAGTCATTTTTTTGTTAAAAGTTTTTTTTTTTCATCATATTTGTGTTAATCACTTTCGTGATGTCACAACTACTCAAACTCGCTTTATGAACCACCGACCTCCAGGTTACAAGTCCGCCGCCTTATCGATCAAGCTAATGAGAAATTGAACAGATGGTGGACGTAAAACATTTTTAGTGACATTATTTTTAATCTAATAAGTGACAGTAAATAATGCCACAATTAACGTTATATCTTAATAATAACTTAATAATAATTAGACTGGTAGTTTGATCGATAAGTCCCGGTTTCAGCACTTTCAGCGAAGATTTAGTAAAGCGAGTTTGAGTAGATGTGATATCACGAAAGTGATTAACAAAAATATGTTAGATAACTTTAATAATAATTTGAGTGAGTTTCCAGCGAATGGAGGGTAAAACCTCCGTCGTCAGATGACCATACAGTTAAAAACGACGATGTTAAACCCCTTCCCCCCACCAAAAAAAGTTAGTGTACCTATTAAATTATGTTTACACTAGGAATTTTGTCCCTGTAGTTTCTGCAAAGAAAAATTGAACGAGCATTTACGGGTTGTTAAGTTTGGAACCTATACTATGCGCTCTCTCTATTATTATTAATAGCTCTCTCCCCTCCCTTTCTATTGTTTTCTGTTCCGCCACTCCTCTCCCCTCAGTTCCCTCCTCTAACTCCCCTGTCCTATCATTTACATCCCATCCCCCTCACTCCATGCAGGCAAAAAATAGGAAACGGATAAAAAATTCTAGACCTGCCGCATCATCATTTGTCAGAACTGAATTCCCATTGACAAGCAAAATAGGAAATGTAGTCAGCAGAATTGGAACTACAGGAAACACCATTACAAAAGCTACAGGGACAAACGGAAAGCTCAAAAGCCACAGACTTTGTCATTCAAACAGGGTGGTCGAAAAATCGTCAAGGTTAAAAATTATGAAATCAAAGTGGTGTACCTATGATAGATAATTATTTCCCTTGATATCTAATTCCTAATCGTTTCTTTAATTCTTTTTTTTCTGACGGGTCATTCATAGTTACATGTCAAGACCATTTGTCATACAAACAAAAAAATATAGGTATATATACCGGGTGTTCAACAAAAAAGTCTTAAATGTTATTTCTTTTCCAAACTTATTCATTTAATAGGAATGAAACAAGAGCCAATTTACGCGTTTATTACTCATGCTATCACTTTTTTATGAAACATACCGCGGTCTCCCTTTTTTCCACACGAAGTGTAAAACATTTCTCGTTGAGTTTGATTTTTCTCTACGTTTGGATCTTGTGGTTTGCTCCTGAATTCTTCTAACATGGTTCAACAATGTGTTTCATTAACGTTTTTCTAATTTGGTTAATTGGTATGTGTTTTCTCCATATTTGTTGAATATATTTATATAATCTTGGCTTCTGTGTTTTGTATTTCATGGGTGTGTTTTGAATTTTGTTTTTCGTATTTTCTCATTTTTCTCAAATTTATTGTTCTTGTTATTGCTCCTTAGTTTCTTTCACACTTGCTTCTGTATTTTGTCTTTTGCTGATCAATTGATCTCCCACGTTTCTCATTTGTCTTGTATTTATGTCGCATCTTTTTTGTATTATTTTTGCACTGTATGCCTAGGTCTCCTTATTACTTTTATTAGAATATTTCATTTCTTTTTCAAGTTGCTTCTACTCGTATGCTGTCAGGCTATTTTCCTCGTTTTTAGTACATTCCTCTTGGGTATAATGGTTGAAATTTTGAACAATTTTTGTTGTTGTTTTTGTTGGAAAGAACATGAACAGGAAATGTAACAAGAACATCATTGAAAGAGGAAAATAATTGCACGTAACAGATTAGGAAGAAAATTTGAACTAACAGGAACACTCTAGAACTCTAGACAAAAACAGATAGATTTGGAAGAAACGTCAAATTTGGATGACAATGGTGTTGATAATATGATGCAATTTTATAATAGTGAAATGTTTCTAATATTTTTTGTAATGTTACTGACACGAATCCCACCCAGTGCATGAATTTTTCCTCATTTATTTGAGTTTGTGACCACATAATAATTTAAGACTCTGAGGGTTACGTGGTAGAAAATGCTTTGAGGTGGTAGAAATACCACCAGGCGAGGTTAATCTTCGCCTGGTGGTTACCTTCCACTAAAGAGTATTATTATTATGACTGTTTTATTTTATTTTTATTAGGTATCTATTGAAAAAATTTAATCGCAGCTCAATAACTCGTAAATAATGTGACCTAGGAAGGTCGAATAGCAGCTAACATGTTCTTTTAATAATCGCAATTTCCACTTAATGTTCCACATCTGAGTAATGAATGCTATTTTTATTTATTTTCAAGTTATTAGATTGAGTTTCCACATCCCCTCAGGGAAGTACATTAAGTCAGTAGTATTTGATTTGTTCTTTTTCCTGCATTATTGTATTTTTATACATTTTTATTTTCGAAGATTTACTTTATACATAAGTACTTAAAAGTATCGATTGAAGGTCAAAAAGAGTTTGAAAAAACTAGACGAATAAAAGGTCACAACCAAATGATAATACATGGAAATGGTAATAAAAGGGAAAAGGCAAGCTTTCCATACGAGTAGAATAGCATGGAAATATCTATGACTATTTTACTGAACGACTAATGCTACGAACACAACATCCATTTACTGAATTACAAACTGGGATTACTGGATGGCAGGAAATCCTACCCCACCTCTCGGAAAATAACCTCACATGTTAACGTAAATGATAATAATAATGGTTTAAGGCCTTGGTTATATTACCCGAACAGGAATTTTAAGTCCCTATAATCTAGCAGTTGTTCTGCTGTAACTATAGTGTGGTCAAATTCGAGAGAGAAAAATGAGGAAAAATCCATGCATTGAGGATGTAGGATCTCAGCTTTCGATTCCCAAACGCTACCTGGATTACTGGCCCAGACTCTAACCACTTGTCCAGGGTAGGGATTTGTTCCAGAAAGCGCTCTCACTCTCAAAATCCCCAAATCTCCCTTTCAACCGTCACACAACGCACTCTGATTGGTTGTTCAGTTCAAATAAATGTTTTCTGAAAGAGGCCTAGACTCTAATTACTTGTCCGCTCATGTTAAAACCAACGCTTTGTGATTAGCCGAGTGACCCGACCAAGCTGTGACATCAAGTCCGCAAACTCATAGCCTAGACTCCTGGAGGTTGCTGATCGAGTCATGAGCATGGCATGATTTTATATTTTAGTTTTTTTTTCTGTCATCTATCGTGGAATTGAACTGCTATAATAAACTTATCATGCATGCACGAAGAATAGTTTAACCCCCAGCCCCTGTAAACTACTCGTTTAAACCTCACCCAGTCTAAGTGTAGTTAGAATGAAGCATACCAGCAGAAATGGTTTAGTGCGATAGCGGGCACCAATCCATGTCTACTCCATGCTCGATGTGACTTAACTACATTAACTTGGTAGGAATGGTTGTGTATTATATTTACCGTGCAGCCTCAGTTGGATAATGAATATGACATATCTTAGTAATACCTATGCGAGACCGACCAATGTTGGGGACCAAATTATAAAACAGGATTACAACAGAGATAAGCCAGTCCGTCCCTCAAGTTGGAGTTTCAAACAGTTACAGGGACCTTTAGTCCCACTAGAGTTGTAATCCTATTTTATACATATTTGTTTTAATCGGCAGAGTAATTCCACAATTACTCATACTCGAGTATCGGGCTGGTCATTATTAGACTCTACTGATTCTAAAAGCTATGCTCCAAGAGGAGCTCAGCAATTTATAATTTTACAATTTTCCTTCTTCTTTGCCTTTTCCGAAACCTACTTGGGGTCGGCTTTGACCAACCTCTCCCTTGTGGTTTAGATTGTTCAGTACTGGCACTCCTCATTTCATATTTTAGGACTAGATGCTTTTCCTAACGCCAACTCTGTTTGTTAGGAGATTAAAGTATATGAAGATGGAGGACCATAACCTATGATATTGGTTAAAAATGAATAAAAATGGTATTTTATGTAAGAAAAATACTACTAAAATATAGACAAATAATTTATTATAAAATGAAGTAATAAAATAAAACTGTGGTGAACTTTAGAAATACTAAGAGAATCTAAGATTCAAAAGATCTACAAAAAATAGTAAAGTGTTTCTAGAGTCTACATTTTCTACTCTACTCTCAGCTACTTTGATTTCTCTATGGCTTTTACTAATCTCTACTGAATGTACAGGCAAGAAAAAAACTCACCAATTTTTGCTAAATGTTTCAAAATGTGTCTATCTCTGTCTCTCTAACTCCCAGGAAGAAGAACGAGTAAAGAAAGATGGACAGGTCTCCGAAAAATATCCAAAAAGTTAAGAAATCCTCAGGGAAACAAATCACCACAGTTAATCAATAGTTTGGTGCCTAATTTGTTAAATTTATTTTAATAAAGTGAGTCACTTTCACCAAGAGTATGGTCGAATAATGTTAAATTTTCAACCTTGGTTTAATATTTTAGCAACTCAAACGGATTGTTACAAATAAAACAAGTTGATTTAGCCTGTATTGTTTTTCTTTGAAAGAAAAACAATAACTTTTATTTAAAAATATTTACTGTGTGACTGACTATAATTTATTCAAAGATTCGAATCAACATTCAGTAAACAAAAAGATCAGTCTCCTTACAACGGTTGTCCAACTTAACAATCACACTTGAAGAAATAACAAAAGTATATTGATAGATAATTAATAATAACAGTTATTAACTCATAGAGTTTATTTTATATTGGTTTTAATTTACAACTTATTGTACATGATATAAATATATGTAAGTGTACAAAATATATAATAAAACAGCTGTTTCTTTCTATAGTGGAAAAAATTAAATAATAATTACAAAATAAGATTGTTACTGGTTAGGTACTGTTCTAATAAACTCATATTATAATGTTCTGCTCACATGTCAAAAAATCATTAAAATTTCAACTTCTCCTGAAAATAATTTACAAAATAAGTTTCATGAATACTAAGATAATTAAGAACTTTTCTGCCGAAGTAGTTCTACCTTCTTGGGACTATTATTTCACAATCAGTTTACAAGTTGGTAATTCAGTCACATCAAAGTCATCAACTTATCTATGTAAACCACGAGTAGGAAAATGGAACTTGTGTCATTCAGAACCTAGTGGTAATTTTTAAGTTGACGTAAATCTATGTAAGTATTAAATTTACAACTTGTAAATTAATTGTGAATTTGGACATAGAAGGCTAATATGACATTTTGTTGGAGGCTCCTTGGAAAACACTGATAAGACCTTTGGAGCACTGATAAGCCTTTATGGTTAGACTCCTAGCGCAGAGTAAAATATGATGTAGGTATAAAATAAATCAAAATGACTGTACAGTAGTAGGAAAAACAAAAATAAAAATATATTTTTAAGTATGACCTAGATTTCTTCTTAGACCAGGTTAGTAAAGCAGTTTAGTATTTTGTTAGGATCGTTGTAGGTGTCTGTAGCTTTTCCACCTACAAGGTAGAAAGTCTGTAGACTTTACAACGAACCTACGAATATACAGGGTCCACCAATGATCATGACCTTGATCATGACTTTTTCTTTGGTGGAATTCTAGAAAACAGAATGCAATTCTTTGTAATACTCACCATTAACGTTTTGAAGATCACAATACCGAGTTGTAGGCCTCAATGCAGAGTGCATGAATTCAGGGATCAGACGCTCTCTCAAGTTGTGCATGCGGTTTACCAACATGTATTCGGGGATAGCATTGATTTTCATTGATTGGTCGAATAAAACATTCCAATTATTGTGAGTTTTTTGGTTTTCACCCAAACAAGATTACAAGAAATGATATCCCCAACGACATTTCAGTGAATGTGATGCACATCTCGAGAGAATGTCTAAATTCATGTATTCTGCATCAATACCAACATCTTCATGGTGATTGATGTGATCTTCAAAACATGAATTTTTGAGTATTGCAATAAATGGGGTTTTGTTTTCTAACATTCCACCAAAGCTAAACTCATTTTGAAACTTCAGTTGTGAAAGTATAAGCATTTTAAATTGGTTCATGATCAATAGCAGACCCTGTACCTACACAGTTGCAAACGCAGAGTCACTAAGTGAGTATGGCTTAACTCGAGCAACATTAAAAATTGTACTTTTTGTCCTATCGAGTTGAATTTTTCAGGGTATGTTCGATACATAGGTACTTGGAATTTCCTGTATAGCTTTGGGACCACATCATGTTAAGCAACGTCGAGGTATGCTAACCTGTATAAGTATGGCCAATATCAACAGAACTGTTTAAAAAGTAAAATATAAGTAGACCTGGGTTTTAAAGAGATGTTGATCAACAATAGAAAATAATAAAATATCTAATTGAATTCAGGAAAGGAAGACTTCTTCTTTTTCAAGACTACCTCTTGACCTATTTTTAATATGAGAGAACTCAAGAGACCGAAATTTTTTTCTCAATATTTAGATTTTCCTAAGAAGAGGTTATTTTCCCTTATAGAGAGGTAAATTGGACCTGGAAATTGTTCTCTTATATCGATATTTTTCTTGTATACAGTTCTCTTTTATCTAGATTCGACCCTATTGGGGTTCAATATTTCTTAATTGCTAAGATGATATTAAGATGGGGATTTATCTTTGACTAGCGGGCTGTCGCCCGCTTTGCGGGCCGAGGCATGGCCGTGAAAGCAAAAAATCCTTTTTCGCCAATGCAGGTGTTGTCGTGGGAAAATCCCGTCTTATTGCACATCTAGACTATAAGACAAAGCTACCTACCAAATTTCAGCTCCCTAGGTATTACGGTTTGGGCTGTAGAGCGATGATCAGTCAGTCAGTCAGTGACTGACATTTATATATTAAGATTCGCAAACAACTACTGACTACTCTTTAAACCTCACCTAGCAGAATTGTCAGTTGGTCCTAACCTCACTGCATGTTGCTTAACAACTTCAGTGATAGAGAATTGGTTTTTTTAACGTCCCATAGATGCTCGCTACTTTTCATTACCTGGAGGTGGGTTTAAACTCACCCGAAGTGAGCAGGGAAGTGAACATGACAAGTATGTAAAATCTTAACTCGCCTGCTCACTTCTACTGCTACTTTTCCTTCTACAAGTATGTAAAATCTTAACTCGCCTGCTCACTTCTACTGCTACTTTTCCTTCTACTGCCATAGAGAAGTGACCATGTGAAGGAGATTTTTGAATTATCAAGCCCACTTTCCTACTCACTTGGGTTGAATGTAAAAACACAATAAAGCCCACAGCCAGACTATTGGTCTCCGCCCAATTAATAGTCCACCAACAGAAAACCACAAACTAATATCATCACGCCTAACTTATCACTATTTTAAATTATAGTACTTATCACTATTTTCAATATGTTTTTATGAGAAAAAAATAAAAAAAATAGTTCACCCCCTGATGTGAAAACATAAAAAACGATGATTGGACAGACGTGACAGGCTTGCTATTTATTTGAAAACACACATTTGATTCATGCATATTTTATGAGGCCATTGGAAATGAATTTAATCTTCTGCACGTGTCTACATGTACGTTTCAATTAGGTAAGTAGATGGGTAAGTTAATACAAATCCTTTAAAGTTTTTATACGTTCTGTATCGAATAGAAAATTTATAAATTCCTATTTAATGGGTCTCGCATGTTTTTTTAAAGAATATTGTGACTAGAAATGTCGACTAAACTATTTATCATACAAAAAATGGGTCTACATAAACTTAAATACATCCTTAACATAAATGTATTTCCTTAATTGAAACTAGGTACTCCTTTCAAGTGGCATATAATATAAATCTTGTAATTAATAAAGTGAAGCACCTATCCACTTGCTAATGATATAGACACAGATAATACACACCCTACCGGAACGTACCAAGCTCCCGGAAGCTCTCAAAACGAAAATAAAAGACGATCGTTTAATATTATTCACTGTCAAAATCTACTCGTCCAGACGCAAAACTCTACGAACGAACATTTTACTATCAATTTTTCAAATAAAAATGTCAAGAAAAAAACAAACTCAGTTAAACTTCGTAAAAAAATTGGAAAAAAAGAGAGGATTTTTTTATGGTAACGATTAACAAGAGAAAAATGTATAGTTTAAATTTTAAATAAAAGTAAACAAAAGTAGAAAAGCGTTACCCTACTAAAGAGAGAGTACATAGAAAAAGTAGATATCATTGTGTGTTCCAAATAACAGAGAGGAGAGAAAGCTAACAGACATTTTAAAATTCAATGAAATTTTCCTCTTCTCTTTTCTCTCCCGTTCTCCCCTCGTCTCTCCCTCCTCTTTTCTTTTTATATAAAAACACAAAACTCTTGCGCACTTGTCGTAATCCGACTGAAATATCTAATTCTTTACATTTTTCTCTCTATCTCTCCTCAAAATAATCTATGCTACGTAGAGTAAATTATTTCTAAGAGAAGCTCGAATTTTATGCTTCCAACAGGGTTCATTTTATTCTTCTGAAATTTTCCAGACCTCATTCTTGACCCAAGAACCTAACGAATACTCCATTTCTGAAGCTCTGTCTGGTTATAACCTATCTATTTCTGTATTCCTTTTGAAGTTATGCAAGTAGTATGTTGGTTAGGTAGCTACAATATCGTTTGTAAACCTGTATTTTAATCTAAGCCAGACTGAACAGCCCTGAGGTCTAAGAAACATTCAGACCACAACACCACACCACCACCTATGTTTCTGAACCTGCCAGCAACAGAGCAGGACACCACGGCTTAGGAAAAAATCCTCAGCTTAATGATAGTAAGCCTTAGTTCTCTAAAGTCTTTGATTTTAAGTTTTAGACACCTATTCTGACAATTCGTACAGTCTAGAATTGTAGAATAAGCAGGTCTATCATAAGAAGCCACACGAGGACAGGTATTTTTTTCTGATGGAAGAAATGGATTCCTATTTTATTTTTTACTTCCGAAGAATTTGTAATATTATTAATCGGAAGTATTGTGTTCGTTTTTGTAGATAGGTATTTATAGCTGGTGCTAATAATCTATGCTACGTAGAGCATAGATTAATGAATACAGAAAGATAGGTATTTATAGACACGTTCACCTAATAAGACATATTTTAACTTTTTTATCTTAATGAACTTGTCGGTCAAGTCACAACGCACAACTCCATTTATTTTTACCATTTGTGTCCTGTCGACATTCTTGACTCTTGTGGTCCATGTTGTGGTTTTTATACTTATGAAAGTAACTAGCTAGGTACCTACTGTAAAAAATAGTGTTCAATTGCAAATTTGGTGTTGTAGTTTGTTCTTTCTACAGAAGGTCTGAGAGAGAGAGAGAGAGAGATAAAGAAGAGATGTATGGGAGACATAGGGATAAGTATATAAATAATAATAAAATTATTGTGTCGTGGGTGACGCTATTCACCCAGGTAAACTATAAAGTAGGGGGTAATTTTCTTCTGGTAATGGAATATTTTAGTCTTACGTAAAATAATTGTATGCGCGCCCGATATCTATACTAATTATGCAATGTGGTGGGCATTTTAATTTAAAGATTTACATTCAAGCTATGAAATACATCAGTCTTGTTTAAAGTGTGAAACAATAAATAATTACACCCAAGTTATAAGACAAAATAATAAATGAGAAATAATAATAATAAGGCCCGGGATTACGTCACTCGTCGCTGTTTACACTAAAGCAACTAGCCATTCTTTTCCACGGGGTAGGAGGCTATAAAGGTATTGGACTGAGAGAAAAAATTTCACTCCACAGTCCGCGGGATTCGAACCAGGGTCAGCTGCTAGTAGTCCCCCTCTGTGCCAACTACGGTGACTACTGCCACATGAACGAATACACCAGACATTTATACCTCACAGGCACCCTAGGGTAAATATCACTACTTAAAGATAAGTGAGGATTTGTACATTGTACATGATTTCAGAAGAGATGGGTTTGATAGTAGAAATAATCCTTTGTCAATAAAGACTTATTATACAAAAGATAACAGAGAAAGAAAACATCCTGAAATACCTTTTTTAATTTGGGTTTAACATTTGGGTTCATATCACGACGGGGATGTTACCCTCCATTCGCGGGAAACTCACAAACCTGCTAACCATATTAACCTCACCCAGCCTGGGTTGGGCCAGAATGCCAGTCTTCACTTCGCTGGACGTTGTTTAACTTCGGTGATACTAAGAGAACCGGTTCATCAACGCGCCATCGCTGGCTGAAATACCTTTCTCACTAATGTAAGTCCCGTCCCGGTAGCTCAGTGGTAAAGGCGGCACTCTGTAGATCTAGAGATCCCAGATGTCGCTGGTTCGAAACCCAGCCAGGACATGACAAGTGATCCTCCCATTTGGGATTTTCACCACATAATAATACGTCTTGGGCTTACTGCTGGAATAATGGGACTTGATAGTCCTCATCGGGCAGTATAAATAAGGCAATATTATTATTATTATTATTATTTAAATGTAACAACAACACTGAGGTGAGAGGGGACTCAGAACCAGAAGCTGACACTGATGCTGGTGGACAGACTTCGGACGTGGTGCCAATGCTTGGGTGGGATGTACAGCATGTCACCCGGGTGCAGGGTGCATTCTGAAACACAACACCAGTATCCAATGGAGTAGATAGTAAAAGTCTGGACTATAAAAATAAGGCAGATTTTGCTCTAGCGTCGCAATGAAAGGTCCTAGGTTGGAAGGTCCTAGGTTCAGTAGTCAAAAGATGCGTATTGAGCTCCTGTATCTTTTGATCTAACTTTCAGATTTCTAATCCCCCCCTAGCCCCCCTAGATCAAATTTAAGTGGTCCATTTTAATTTCTATATTTGAGGATGGTTCCTACGATATGTTTTTTTATTCCTGGTAGTTGATAGGTATTTCTAGATGTCATTTATTAATTTTAACAATAATATTTTGTCCCGGTAGCAAGGCGGTCAAGTCGTCGGTCTGGTAATGCAGAGGTCGCGGGTTCAAAACCCAGTCGGGTCATAACTAGTTATCCTCCCAGTTGGAATTTTTACCACATAAAAATACATCTTGAGCTTACTGATGGAATATTGGGACTCATTAGTCCGAGTCGGGCAGTATTATTATTATTATTATAGGTAGAAGCAGAAATGTACCCCTGATTGACTTTGGTGAATTTTCAAGACAGAGCTATTCCAGGTGAATTTTCAAGAAGCTGCTGTGACACACAGCATACGCCTAACCCATTCTTTCGAAATGCAGTTTTGATATGCATGCCATGAACTAGTCTTTCTATAGAACAAACAGAACAGTGACACTGTTTGTTTTATACAGCACTCTTTAATATTCGCAGGCGTGTGTCCTGGGTGTTCTGTGCATAGAGTATGTAGAAGGCGCGGGTCATACCATACTTTCTACAGCAGGGGTGCCAAACCTTTACAGAAGAAGATCTACTATAAAGTCTCAGATAATCACCGCAATCAACCCCCCCCCCCCCCAAGGTTTCTTCATACCTTCAGGTACCTCCCCTTTTAAATTTCTATTTCTCCTCTTTTCTATTTTCTCCTTTTGATTCTCATGAGTTAAGGAAGGAGATCTCGGATTTTCACTTGTGTGAGATATAAACCAGTTAACCTCGTTCACAATATTATTTTGTACTTTATATATTGCTACAAAAAAGTCAAATTTGTCATTTTGCATGCTTTTAGAGCGTTATTATCATCTCTCTGGACGTGATCGACTCAAAATCACTCCGGGATCGACCGGTCGATCGCGATCGACTGGTTGGGCAGCCCTGTTCTACAGGGTGTCTCATGTACGTGGGCGCGGGCCATACCGTACCTTCTACAGGGTGTCTCACGAAGTCGGGGAACTCTCGGGCCAGTAGCTCAGGGTCGGACTCAGGGTCCACCCGGCTCGTGTTATTGAGGAGGCCCTCATGGGGGTACATGAGCGCCTCAGGGGCGGCTAGGAGGACGCGCTTCACGCCCCTCACCTGGACTAACAGGTTGTGCTTGGCGTCCCAGTGGAATGGGGTGACCGTGCCTGGGTGGTACAACAAAAATGTCAATACAGGTCTCACGAAATATGTTCCAATGGAAACTATCAGAAGATGACAAATGTGAATGTGGCTCCATCTAGACCATGCAACATCTCCTGGTCTGTTCAAAACTCCCAACAAAATGTAACTCACAAGATCTTCTAGAAGCCAACAACAGTAGAAGTCGCTCGCTATTGGCAAGAAACCATATGAAGGGGATTGATAGCCCGGGCTCGTAAAGTAAAGTAATACAGGTCTGTCCCGGTAGCTCAGTGGTAAAGGCGGCACTCTGTGAATCCAAAGTTTCCAGAGGTCGTGGGTTCGAAACCCAACCGGGACGTGACAAGTTATCCTCCCATTTGGGATTTTTACCATATAATAATATGTCTTGGGATTACTGCTGGAATAATGGGACTTTAGTAGTCTTAATCGGGCAGTATAAATAAGGCGATATTATTATTATACAGGGCAGACAATGGCAGTTTTTAAGAAACATTCAGCGAAAATAGAATTTGTGACCACTGAACTTAAGACCCCTGCTGTTATGCTGGCACTTCCGGTCTAACTGGGGCTAAGGGCCACATAAGGAAACAGGATTTAAGTTGAGCCAAGTTTGACACGCTCTAACGTCGGAGTTAAGGATCGTGTTCACTCATAATAACAACACTCTTTAGTGTAAGGTAACCACCAGGTTTTCTACCACCTGACCCTCACAGTCTTATTATTATGTGTTCACAAACTCAAATTAATGAGGAAAAAATCATACACTGGATGATTATCCAGCAATTTTTCAGCAAATAGAAAGTAACAATTTACAAACACCCCTCCTAGACAGACTTCTGAAAAATTTGAAAAAATAAACGGAGGTACCTATTTACCTGGAGGTCCAAGCCACATATTCAAGTCCACAGCCCGTGACTCAGAATCATCTGTATCTGTATCTTCATCTGTATCTCTATCTTCATCTGTACCTGTATGGAGATAGCAATAGTCCGGTACCATGATGTCGCGTTTCAACTGAGGAATCTGATGACAAACGGTGAAAGTTTAATAATTATTTTTAAATCATCATTAATTTTCATAATAACGATTTTGCCAAATGGGGCCCGTATGTTCGTTAAAAGTGTTAATATTAAATAAATAAATAAAACTAAATAAAAAGGTTATATTGTAATAAAGAATTTGAAATACCTAGTCTTAGACAGCTGTGGTGACTCCTATCAAATACTATTAAATGAGTAAGTTCGTCAAAGATTTTCAATAAAATTTCATATTCCAAATAAACACACCAACAGCATTTTTTGTGGTACTATTGTCAATATGAAGAAACAGTGATTATTCAGTGTTTTACGCTAATTATTATTTATTCAACCGACCTCAGTAGCTTGATCGATAAGGCGGCGGACTTGTAATTTAAGATGTCGATGGTTCAAGTCCCATGTTCAGCAAAGATCTAGTGAAGCGAGTTTGAGTAGGTGCATGTGACATGACGAAAGTGATTAACACAAATATGATAACTTTACTTAAAACTATTATTAATTTAATGTGCAATATTGACATACACACAAAGACCTCTTACTTGAGACAGAAGATCATGCTGAGCAAGATAGGCATGACTATCTTCACGCATGTGATTATCTAGGAACTCGTTCAAACTCATCAGCTTTTGAGACCAGTCCTCGTCAGTATATTTCTTGCCTGAATTGAAAACAAAACAGATTAAAGAATACTGTACAGTTGAACCTGGATATAAGAGAATAATTTCCAGATAAAATTCACCTCTCTATAAGGAGAAGTAACCTTTTTATAAAAGAAAAAAAGTTCCTGTACATAAGAATTCAACTGTTTTAGAATTACATTTTAGATGGCTTTTTTATTACGGTACTCGGCATACCTACTTTGATTTATTTGCTTGTATGTGTTTATTCCGAAACTAAGTTAAGTTAAATAATGCTAATGTGGGCAGCTGTTTCGTGAGTTTTCAGCAAATCAATGGTAAAAATAACACACATCTCGAATGATCCCCCAAGCATCGCCAAGTTTAAGGAATACCATTTTTTCCACATTGCATAATTACTATAAATGTCAGGCGTTCATACGAATTGTGTTTCGCTTGAACTTAGAACGGGAAAATTCCATCACGGGTATCCATCTTCAACTTTTACGGTTGATGATACGCAAGATCGGGTGTTATTGACGTATATTATGAAAATTCACTAATCACAATACTCATTTTACAAAAATGGACACAATACATCCGATTTTTATAGATATTTTTTGGCATTGGTAGGCAAGACCCTCCTTCCATAAAGCTCTCTCACTCTCATAATTTCCCACTCTCACACAACGCATTCCGATTGGTTATTTCGTTCCAGTTCTTTGTGGAAAGAGAACCAGGTCTTCCATACTGTATAATCTATAGATGTACTAAGTTCCGACCTCAGTTACCTCAGTAGCATAATTCATAAGGCGCAGGTCGGTGGTTCTATTCTCCCAAGTTAAGCAAATATTTGGTAAAGCCAGCTTGAGTACTTGTGAAATCACGATTGTGATTTACACAAATATGATAACTTTTTTTTAATTTTAACTCCTTGGAAGTAATACTTCTGATACCTCAGGATTTAATCTGAATTAAAAAAAAAAAGTTGCACAGGAGGTTATGAAACGCCCAGAAATATGAAAAAAATTGAAATCGGAACAAAAAACATTTATTTATTTATTTTACAAAAAAAATCACAATGCTTCCGATTTCTAATATTAGACATTTCTCGGAAGTAAAAATCAGCGCGGCGTAGCTCAGCCGCTATAGCGACTTCATCATCATCATAGGGTGGCGTCATCGTGAACGATGGTAGCCAGACAGTGGAAGAATGACTCAGCACTTCTACCACTGTCTTTACAAGGAGGCTAATAATTGACAAGGGCCCCCAGAACCAAGCCACTACAGCGACTCACCGAGTTCAATAGGCACGAGGCGAGGCCCAGCCAGCCGTCTGAAGTAGCCGAGGTCCCAGGCCTGCAGGGCGGGCCAGTGCTCGACACAGCCCACCAGCTTGGCAGGTCGCCTGACAGAGAGATAGTCTCGCTGGAAGAGAAGCAGGCTGGGGTTGTTGACCTCTGCTACTGGGCAGCCCCGGACCCCTGAGATAGGAAAAGTTTACAGTCGAGTGGTTAAGGCGCTAGTCTGGTAATCCAGGTAGCGTAGAGATCCTTTTGTTCAAATCCCACCCAATGCATGAATTTTTCCTCATTAATATGAGTATGTGACCACATAATAATAAGACTATAATAAAGAGGAAAATTCTTTTCTTTGGGTAAATGGCCGCGTAAACATAGCATTCTGAGGTTCGAATATTAGTTACCTGCTTCCTCTGAAGAGTATATTATTATATATTTTGTGTTAATCCCAATGCTAAAAACCAGCCTTAGATCATTGGGACTCGAACTATTGACTTCTGTTAAGAGTCCAGTAAGTGAAAGATGGAGCTACCAAAAACGATCTGAAAAAGTGCGGAGAACAAGGAATTTACTAACATTTCCAGTCAAATCATGTTCAGAGCTTGAAATTAAAATTCTAATTGGTTCTTCAATTATTTTTGGATAGTGCTTTTCATCTAGGTTTGTACAGGTTGACAAAACAAAAAAACCACATCATCCTTGGGTCAAATAGTATAATATGAAGGTAACTACTAATTAACTACCTGTAATTTTCCACGAGGACATAACTACATCACTAGATATGGAATTTTTTTCACTTCTCTTGTCCCCATCACTTGGCTCAGTTAGAGTGGTGTACATCTCCATTAGACACTGCATTGCATGAGATATATGCGAGTTGTTGTAGCCAAGTAGAATTCCTGTTGACAATATAATATTTTTAACAGAGAACCTACTGTAGGGACTTTAATGATATAACTAGAGTTCGAAATCTGTAAGAAATTTACTGGATTGAATACTGCAGAAAATAAAATGGATTAACTACAGTTCTTTAATCTCTTCTGGCTACATGTGATTTGAAATTTAATCACTGATTTAACTACAATAGGCTGACTGATGACCATGACCAATTTTCACTAAGGAATAATTGATTCAGTTGAAGGAATGTAAGAAAAACTACTCATTTTAATTATTATATCATTTACCTTTATCCAGCACTTGAATACACTCTTCTACCAGTTTCAGAGTCCAATTGGTCAAACCAGTGGAATTCAAAATGGCAACCACTTTATAATAACAAAGAAGGGTGTATGTGTGTTTAATAAATTCAGGCACATCTTTCCAGGTCCCAGTATTCAAAATCTCCCAGACTCTATCCATTCCTGACTTGATTTTTGCAGCAACAAAAGAGTTTGACTTGCTCCATTGACAATCAGTGCTGGAAGTAAAAAAATTATTAAAAAGCTGACATATTATTTCATGCAAAATAAGGGATTTGTGCTTGACATAGCAGCACATTATTACTTTTATGATACACTCAATTATTTCTATGATCTCTAACTATGGTATTAATAATAAAATTAAGTATAATAGCTTCAATGTGTTATTCTTCCTGTAATATTTTAGCATATTGAATAATAACCAACAGAAACTAAGTATTGCCACTTTGTCCTGAAGCACAGTATTTCTCTGAGTGATTTGATGAAGGACCCATAACAATATTATGCTTATTTGGTCAAGGGTTTTATTCCAATTGTTCATCATAAACTACAGGAGACAGTCCATTGTTTTTCATATTTAATTTTGGATACTTACCGCATTGAAAAAACAAATCTTTACATACCTAGAGCTGGAACATTCTATGTCTCGATGAACTTGTTGACACCACACTTGTAAACTTTCGACCAAACATGACAGCTCACAGTTATGTATCATTAAACATTTCAAATGAGGAATATTGAATTTATGAATATCTCCTTCTAATGTGATCAATTTTTTCCAGGTAACCTCAAGTCTGATAGTCATGGTATTTACAATCTAGACCTTCTTACTTGAAGTTAGTACAAATTTATTTCATGGTGAACCATTTTCTTCCACAGAAAACTGAAATAAGCCAGATACAAACGTCAACTTTGGGTTTTGAGGTAAAATAAGACCATAATTTAACTAAATTGGATCTGACAAGTTGGATTTGTTATTTAATAAGAAGAAGAAAAAAAAAATCTTCAGGCTTGAAGATTTCATAAATATATCAGTTTCTTTATTGAAAACTAAAACAGAAAAATACTTCCTGTCTGGCTAGTGAACTAAAAAAGGCATTGGAAAAAAAGTGTATAAAATAAACTACAAAGAGTGTGACCAGGTACTCCTGGTAGGTCAGGTGTTGGACTCATATTTTTCTATTTGGGATTTTGATCACATAATATTAAGCCTTGGGCTTACTGCTGGAATAACGGGACCGATAATAACTAGTTGGGCCCTATGAATTGGGTGATATTATTATTATAAACTGGAAGTAGACTCATAGTCCCTCTAAAAACTAACAAAAACAGAGTGTAAACAAATAGTCTTGTACAGGGGACTACACAAGAGAAAAGAAACATCAGTCTCATGTTCTTAATAAAAAAGAAGATAAGTATATATATTTTTTTTCAACAAAGGTTTCATTTGCAATATTTTTAATAAAAGTGAAAAAAAAACCTAACTTAAAGAACAAACTCTTAATTAATAGAGTCCAATTTGAAGGAGATTAAGTGCTTATGAATAACAAACTGATTAAACAAATTTAGGGGCTTTTATGGTCCATCGACCCACTGATCCTGATTTACACTGTAGTTTGCATTATCTAAGAAGAAGTTGTGATCAACACAAAAATACATGGCATCTTTCTTAGTTACATACCTAAGTGGTTGAATGGCCAATTTTATTTAGAGCTCCTTAAATTTCATTAACAGAAAAATGACCAGGTTCAACTTCAAAATTACAATGATGGAATGGAAATAATTAATACATCTCATTTGACACCTGGAGATCTTATCAGCGGAGACTCAGCAAGTCAAGATGAATATTAACACAAGGTGAATGATTAATTCAAGAGCATCATTTGCTCAAGAGAGTTCATTATTACCTCTATCTACATAGATTAGTTCTTTGGCAATACACTCTCAGATATCCAGTTTAGATATGGTGGGTTACCCTGGGTGATAGGTGTGCTTATAACCTCACACACATCATATGGGTGATTCTCTCGGATCCACTGAGTCATTTCATCCAATCTGCTAGTGCGGGTTTTGATGATCATTAAGTGTTCTGTATCTGTGTTAACCTTGCCCTCCCATTTGTAAACAGATTTTACACCGGGCACAATGTTCACACATGCTGCCAGGCTCTGTGAGATGAGACCCTCTGCTAGTTTAGTGGCAACTTCATCTGATGGTGTAGTGACATAGGAGATGGAATGAGTGCCTGGCTCATAGGACATGGCTGATGACAGGGAGGCTCGTGTGACTTGAGTTAGCAGAGGAAACAAGATCAGGTGAGATATTTTGTTTAAAAACATGTGTTCTTTACTGGTTATCTACTTTACACACTCTCTATTGTCAATCAAAACTCAATATTGAAGAAATAATGATTTGTTTCAATTCAACAGTACTTACACAAAAGGCTAAACCACTCACTTGCTTAAGTGACAAAGGTAAATGAATGACATTATAGAGTGAGCGTTGATTATAATTAGCCTTTTCCACTTTTTATTCTACTGAAACTGTCTTGCTTTGCACAAAATTAATCTTTTTTTGCTTGATTTGATCACTTTGGACTTCGGTTTTCTAAATTTTGTTTCGTTTTCTTCTAATTTTCATGCAAGATGGATAGATAGAATCTTTTGAAAATTTCCCGCTGCGCGATGCTGACGCTGCACTAGCGCTTTTAGCGTCATCTACAGAGAACTTTCATGATAAGCTCGGCTCAGTAAGGTACTGCTCTCTACATTCAGAAATGTGAACTACTATCTTCTTTATCACCTGTTGATAGTTGAGCGAACAACACACACACAGAAAAAGAAAAAGATAAGCTGCAAGCTGCAGTTACGTTTTGTGAGTTGAATTTGAGTTGTATCTTCATTGTGTTCTTCAGCCATTTTCCATAATTATTAATAATTTTGTTTATTTTCATCAGGCACCTTCAGTTTTTATCATTAAAATTTGTTATCAGTTTCAGTTTAAAATTTTAAATTTAAATTTTAAATGGTGCATTTTGAATAACATGAGGTGTAATGTCAAGTAGGTATTATCAAACAATAAACGTTATTATTGCATACCTATTGGATTGATTGATTCATGTTGAGATTTTTTCAAATTTTGTCAATTCTTATTTTTTTATCATAAAAAATTCTTCATGACAGTGACAACTTACTGACAGTTGAATTTCTTTGAATTGATTTGGTTTCCGCGAAAATAAGTTCTCCCATGAATAACCAAATTAATTTGCTTTAGGTATTCTTAGATAAAAGCAGAAACTTGCAAGTGAAACTCTAGCAAAGTGTTTTTCATAATTATGTACCTACCTAATTAAAAGTAAAGTGTGTTTTTATAACTTATTTTATTAATGGAGTTTTTTCCCGAATAATCTACACTGTCAAACCCTCCCTTAGTTTTATTATTGTGAATCTCTAAAGTTATCTGTGTACCATCAGTTATCAGATCTGTGTACCACCAACCTTTAATTTTAATTTCTTTAGACTACCTGCCGTCTTGGATTGGCTGTGTCACTGCTGAGGAAATCTTAGGTAAGTAGGCAGAATACCTTGGGTGTTTTAACCTCAAGCATGTTGAACATCAATTATTTTACCATCTCTTCTAGTTTTACTTTAATACAACTTTCTTTCAGAATGTTTTCTTCTTGTACATTTATCAGTATTTACGGTAAAATTAGACACATTAATAGATAAATTTAATGGTGTAACCATCTCAGACTTGCTCAGTGCACCAACCATTACATTCAATCATGTGCAACTATTGGTATTGGTATAAGTAGGGCTATCTGCTATGATAACTCTTTTTCACTGTAAGCTTTAATAGACTTTTGTGACAATGTGTAACTATGGTTGTAGCATTTTTTTATATGCACACTACACACATGGGTATATTTCTATATTATGTTTCCAAGTATAATATTTGAGACTTAAAAAAACATTTGGGTACCTACCTGAGCACATTGAATTCAAATATAAATATTCTCTCATAAATAGTCCATCAATCCCTTAGCATTTTTCATCATATCTCTTTACCTCAATCCTTTGCTTAGCTCTACACCAGCCATGATTACTTGTTTCAAAAAGCTCTCATTTAATTTTTGTTTTGAAAACATAATCAAAAGGATCTCTGAGCTATGTTCTTAGCATTAGCATACCCTGTTTGCTAGTCATTATCTTTCATACCTAGATAAAATTATTTTTTAATATCAGCAATCATAGCATGGTGTCCTTGAGTATAGTGAACATAATCTAATGTATCTATCAGACCATGGTGAATGCAAAGACACTATTGTACTGTAGCCACTGCCAAGATCTCTTGTGCAATTATTGGTTCCCTCCACTTATATATATCAAGATCACTTATTTTGTTGCAGATAGATGTACCTACCTAAGATGTAATGACATTCATTGTTACATACCTTCTACAGCTATGGATTTGTATTTACTCAAGTAGATATAATATCTAACACACTCTTAGGAAATCTAACTTGCAAAAATACTAATGTAAAATTTCATCAGGATCTTTAAAATTTTCAAGTCTCCCTCCCAGATTTTTTGTGTGTGAATGCTGCTGTTATGACACTCATGTTGTTAGTGGACTCTGTTTAAAACAGCAATCCTCTTTATTCTAATAGCTCAAGTTGGTAACCTAGAGGAAAATAATTATTAAAAAAAAGTTTTAAAGGTATCATATTTGTGTTAATTACTTTTGTAATATCACAACTACTCTAACTCGCTTTACTTAATCTATGCTGAAACCGGGACTTGAACCACCAACCTCCAAGTTACAACTTATCAACCAAGCCACTGAGGTTGGCTGAAAATAATTATCATTATTTTATTACAAGAGTGCAGTTTTAAATACAAATACTATCAAAATTAGTGTAGTTACAGGTACAATCCAGGTAATACTCTATCAATCCCTTTGAATTTTGAATATTTATCACATCCCGTGCTATATTGAAGAGAACCCCAATACAGTTTGACCATTTTGAAATCTGCAAAATAATTTTGAATAGGTATAATCTACTAATAAGGAATGGCAATTAAAAATTTAATATAGGTAGGGTAACTTTAGATTTTAGTAGATCTTCATACATAAACTAGTGTGAACTACACATAGTTGTTATTTTCCTACTTAATTCAATGCCAATGAATGCACAACTTGTGAAACCTGTCCTGAGGTAGGTACCTAGTAGCAGTAGAGCCCAGTCAGGTGAAGGTACCTCTGACTTGTAGGTTTATTTTCATTTCCCCACATAAGTAGGGACAGGGTAGCTAAATATTTCTGACCTTCTTAGCTAAACTGCTTTGCTGGTTTACTTGCTTCCCAGTCATCCAGCCAGACTTTTAAATGAATATATTATTAGTTAACATCTGAAGCAGTGTAGGTACCTATATTACATGACACACAAGGGCATCTCGAGTTATATCATTTGATGTTTGTAGACAACTAGACAACTTTGCAAATAAGGTACACAGTCTAGAATCAAGTCTACTGTTCTTCCTCTATATCCTGTCTAGGGCCTGTTGTGTATAATACCGTGGATTGAAACTGGTTCACAGTTTTAAGAGGTAGTTACCTACTTGAAAAATACTTGGACTTAGAAGTTATAATATTTGCATATTTTATTGCTGACAATGAGTGGGTCTGGGCTTGGCACGAGTCAAGCAGTGCTGTAAAACCATCAGGACATGCCTCACATGAGTTTTTGCTAAAGAGTTGCTAAACTACCTACCCTTTTTCAATTTTTTTTATTCACACTCCTCATTTCAATTAAATAACCACCTACCTAACTATCTTAAAAAAATATGAGTGTTTCACAAACATTTTCTATTTCGTAGCCATGAAACAGCAGCTACTGTAGACGTTTGTGGTCTGTTTTGTAGCTTGCCCATCCCGTAGTATGCCTCCCCTCTGATGGGGTAGATGTGACATGTGACACAGTACTTCCTATCTAGGTGCTGAGTCACTAAGAGCGCTCCGGCAGGTATCCCTTACTGACAACTGTAACCAAATTTTGAATACAAAATTCTCCCTCTTTTTCTCCTCCCACCCACCTCAAGTTTCTCAATATTCCTGTTCACATAGTTTTCATCTCTTCTCTCATGTCCAGACCATCTCAGTTATCTTGAAATTTTCTGCCTAAAGCCCCACCTAAAGCACTTGATAGATTATTATTATACCTGTGCATTGTACCACCTACCTACCTCTCATATCGTATTGAGTAGTATGCACACCTACTTGAAGGAATTAAAAATTACTATAACCTGAAACAGGAGGAGCAGTTCAGTCCACATGACTCGAATTGTAGACATGAAGACATGACTTATTATGTCAACAAATGAAAATGTTTTGCTACAACAGACTCAACATAGACACGACTCTAATAGCATACTAAGTAAAAGTAACCAGAATCAATTTACCTACCTTAATATGACTCATTCCTCAAACCAACAACTAATCCGATCCTCTCGCTACTAAACATCTGAAGTGATATGAATCATAGAATGAATGAATGGGAAGTTATGCAATGAAGATACATCATATCGTTGTAAAAATGTATATAATTACCTATATGTATCATTTGCCTGAAAAAATATGAAAATATTGCAAATGTGAAACATGTGTTTTCCAGATTTAGAATCACCCGTGTGTTAGTTGTATGGATTATAATGTAGGATTACTCACGGAATTTTATAATAAACAGATGATAAATGAATAATTGTTGAACTATTGTTTTCAGTGTACAGTGTACAGGGTGGTCTTGATGCACTATACTATGAAACACCCTGTATGCGGAATCACAAGAACCAACGTCTGATTTTTCCTCTTTGTTATTATAGAACCTCTCCGTGGCCAGCCTCCGTGGCGTAACGGTTGTGACTACTGCCCGTAGTCCAGAGATCCTGAGTTCGATCCCCGGTCGGAGCAGATTTTTCACACTGAAAATTCTGTTCCATCCGTACATGTGAGGCTGGCATTTTCGGCCCTACCCAGGCTGGGTGAGGTTAATGTGGGTAGCTGGTACGATTTCCAGCGAATGGAGGGTAAAACCCCCGTCCTAATCCAAGACGTTAAATCAAATAGAATCGTTGGGTTAGGAAGGGCATCTAGCTGTAAAAATGTGCCAAAACCAACCAACTTCAACCATGAGGTTGAACAACGTCGACCCTGCTTAAGCGGGATAAGACAGAGTAAAAAGAAAAAGTTATTATAGAACCTCTGCCTAGTTCTAGACCTCCTGAATAAACAATACAATAACTGCGAGAACACTAAAGCATTACACAAAGACTAGGTGTTGTCAGCAGAAACGTGACACGAGCTGAGTAAGACAGCAAAATTATATTTAGCTGACTCACCTCGAGTTATCTTCTCGGAATGATTATAAACTGATATGTACCTTCTTTGTGCTGACTGGAGATACTATTATTTTTTCCTTCACCAGGACAGTGTTATGATTTTTAATATTATGTAGGTATTCTCAGTCAGCAATAATAACTACTACAAAAAGCATATATGTCCATATGATGAGTGTTTCACAACCGTTTTTATTTCGTAGCCATGAAACAGGAGCTACTGTAGACGCTTGTGGTCTGTGTTGTAGCTTACCCATTCCGGAGTATGCCTCCCCTCTGATGGGCGATAAGTGACACAATACTTTCCAATAAGGTGCTGGGTCAACACAAGCGCACCGGAAGGTATCCCTTACAAACAATTGTAACCAAATCAAGAATACAAATTTTTGTCGGCACGGAGAATCGAACCCGGGACCTTCCGCATGGCAAGCGAGTGCTTAACCTCTGAGTTAATCGCGCGTTTCTTTTTCATGTATCCAAGTCTTGAAGGTGGATTCACCTGATTCTCTTCTTCATTAAGTTGGTCATTAAATAGACCAATTGGACTTTGGATAATCAGCTCTATCATTTCCTACCAAGTTAGTAATGATAGTTTAGCTAATCATACCCGGCGCAGACGACCAGAGTCTAGTCTGATAGCTTGCTCTGATAATGTCCCTATGTCTAATTGGATAATCTAGACGAAGTATCTTCTGAGTGAGTCAGTATGATAGCGGATTTCAGATTAATTGAACAAAGACTGTGCAACAAAGAGTAGATCTGCAAATGCTTCTTTAGGAGAACAAGAGGGCAATCTCCAGTAATGTGTTCAATTAGAACTATAGTAATCTATAATATCAATGTTCATCTGGCAACAATGGACTGTGATGACGTCACATTCTGTTCTTCAGTTACTATTTTGATTTGATAATAATGAAACCAAAACAACTGCTCAAAATGAAGTAAGTTTTGGCTGAATAACAAAATAAGATAACAAAGATACAAAATGTATAAATATAATGGGAGACCGTCTCCTAAGTCGGGCTCTCCACCAATCAAATTGCACCAAATCTCGGTTTGAGACACTCCTTAACTTTGTCAGTCTTCTTCTTCTTTTACTCTGTCTTATCCCGCTTAGGCAGGGTCGACGTTGTTCAAACTCATGGTTGAGGTTGGTTGATTTTGGCACATTTTTACGGCTGGCTGCCCTTCCTAACGCCAACGATTCTATTTGTTTAAACGTCGTGGTTTAGGACGGGGGTTTTAACCTCCATTCGCTGGGAATCGTATCAGCTACCCACATTAACCTCACCCAGCCTTGGTAGTGCCGGAAACGCCAGCCTCACATGTACGGAGAGAACAGAATTTTCTGTGTGAAAAATCTGCTCCGACCGGAATTCGAACTCTGTCAATCTTCTAACTTCTGATAATTTCTAATGTTTGAAATCGATAAATTTTCCATTTATTTTTCTGGGCGTTTCACAACCTCCTTCGGTTTTGTGTCGATCGGTCTGTTAATAGTATTTCTTGCAAATCTCAGAAATTACTAACCGGATTTAAACAAAAATTTGTTCACATACCTGTATGACTTCCGAAGAATTTCTAATAGGTACAGAAATCGGAAGTATTGTGTTCGTTTCTTTATTTCAAACCGGCCCGTATTGTCCTAGTAAAAAAATATTCAAAAATAGTCGGGTGGTATAAATAAGGTCTCCTATTCTTACTAACCCTATCCGTCAGATAGGTAGGTTGTGGGTTCAGACGGACAGAAGTGTGTAGTTCATACACTGATTCCTCTGCTCTCAATACATTACTCATAGAGGAGTAAACATACCGAGACCCAGCCAGCACACAGGAAAACAGAAATCATACTCTAGATGTAAAGATTGTGGAGTAGTCCATGCAGAACATTATTTACAGGAAGAATACATCTAAATTAATGTCTTCTTCAGACACTGTAAATACGGTAACTGGGTTAAAGTTAATGCACTGGGCTTTAGGAAGAACTGAACTATGGTGACCTATCTAATAGCTCGGAAAACTTAAAGAAAACGTGGTGACCTATCAAATAGCTCGGAAAACTTAAAGAAAACGTAGAATAAGTTAATTTAATTAAAAATATGTATGATCTTTGTATACCAATAGCAGATTGAATTCATCAATTCTTACAAGAACACTGAAGTTACGCAACGCCGTGCGAGGTTAAGGACTAGATGCTGGTTATTCTCGGCCACACCTAGGCTTGGTGAGGTTATTGTGGGTCTTCTTTATATTTCTCTTATATCGAAGATTGGAAATCATCATGCGGCAATGTGGTGTCGATTTTGAGCAGCTCATTATTGTGGATAGCTCTGTTCTGTAAGTTTCTGGCAAATATAGATCCGTTCTGCGGGCATTTATTATTATTAAATATACAAGGTCAAACCCCAAGTTCAATATTAAATGACCTCAAATATTAAAAAGTCGTTATATGAAAAAAAAAAAAAAAAAAAAAAAAACTGATCACAAGAACAGGTAACAGAATGTATTTACGTCAATCGGAACAGATAACTTCGTCGTCCAATTAATTTTAGGTATCATAACGTGCGATTGCAACATTGTACTTTGAGGTGCTCAGATTAGCATTTTATCAATACATTGTCTTATCGGATTCACTAGTTTCAAATGGCTCTTGTTCAGTACTAGACGTCTCACCTTTTGTTAAAATAGCTTAGCAATTATTCATATTATCAAAACTATGTAGGTGAATACTTACTAATTAGTAAAATGAGTGAAATTATAGCTAACAATGATGACTCACTAAACTCAATAACATACCTACTGTCGATCATTTTTTATGATAGTACCTACAATTTATTAATACAAATCTACATTGAATTTTTTAAACTTTAGCCTTTCAAAAGCTTTTCACCTGTTACTGAACTTAATGAACACACTGTTTAGAGATAGAGCCTAGCAAACTTCAGCTTAGTAAATGACGGGTGACGTAGATATTGCCCACCGTATTACCATACTAGAGATACAAGAATCAGTGAGTGAATGAATGAGTCGACTTTTTCACCCTCACATACATATATTATTATAGTATTAAGTACGTGTATTGATTACCTGAGGCCTTGAGCCAGCATGAAACATTCGTAGAAAAGAAAAATAGGAAAAAAGGGCAGTTAAAAAGAAAAAAAATGTCTATATTACTCTTTTGTCCATAAAAACCATATCGCATGATGGCTAAGAACAATTTTTCTATTTGTATTTTGTAATACTGTTTCAAATGTTTGTAAATTATTTGTTCAATAATAGACTATTTTATTTTATTTTTCATTTATTTATTGATTACCTAGATCTATATATTACATAGAGTTCTGAATCATCTTACTCTCTACCAATCAAACTTACCTACCTACTGCTGGAGGTTTTAGCTACGCAGATTAAGTTTTAATTAGACGATGTATCTAGGTGCGTGTATTCAGAGAGTTCCTGATTTGCTGGAAAGGGTGTTTAGACACTAACCAATTAATTCTGATGGTAAGAATGAGATAGTTTCTTTTGTTCTCGGCGCGTTTTAGGTTACCAAGTTGGACGAAGTATTAATTATTGATTATGATAAGTAGCTTTTATGGTACTAATATTCGACCGCGCGCTGGTCCCATGTACTCAATATCTATTACTTGCCACAGAGCACCTGCTGAGCGTACAATAGGTACTTCAGGGAGTACCGAGAGTATAATAGGTACCTAATCATAATGTACCTAATACTCTTTGTACAGGGTGTGGAGTTACTGATCTTAACTTGCAAAAGTTATTTGATGGCGATGTGCTTTACGTTTCACTTTAATGTTTACGTAATTTTATTTATTTATTTTAAAATTCAATCGCTGAGCGATTTTTAAAGAGGTTAAAAGTTGCAAGAAAATCCCCTCTAATAGAAGACAAGACCTCTTTAAAAAATTATCGAAGTTAACATGATCTGACATTTTCTTGAAAAAGATATGTGTGGTCATGTGGTGTGTGCACGGACTTTTCAGGATATACAGGGTGTCCCGTATACAGATGCAAATATTTTGAGGGTAGGTTCAGCCCACCGTGGACTATCATATGAGCGAAACTTGCAGTGGGGCATTTTGCTTCGTTAAAGAGTTATGGCCAAATCCCTGTTTTTCCCACAGGTCTAGAGGTCACTTAGATCGATGCACGTTTTTAAAGAAATGGTAGCCAGTAAGTAATTTTTGACTTCATGTATGGATAGTCATGCATATTTCCCTTCAAATGCAGTTGGTTGCATGAAAAAATATTGAAAGACCAGAGAGATATTTAATCATAAGTTCAATATTTTTCAAAAATTCGATTTTTCCCTGTTTTCCCTTTCGTGAATTTAGAGTACTTCTACAATTGCAATTCTGCGTATCACTAGGTAAAAAAATACCCTTTGCTATTTTGTTTCAATAAATACAAAGTTCTTTCAGACGCGTGAAGGAACGAATGAGATACGCCTTATCAAACGGCACCAGAAGGAGAGAAACACATCTTTCAAATTTTGAATCTGGGCGCTATTGCATTTTGAAGAACACTCGATGCCTGAAGCGGTCTGTGTGACTATTTTTGTGCCAACTGCAAGTTATAAATGAAAATTTTCGGAGTACAAATAATTCTATTAACCAACTATATCAATCAAATCTAATAGTTAAAATAACAAGGCGATCAATTTGTTCGGTGGAAGAGAAAGCCACAAGCTTTAAACCTCGCCCTTGGTTCGCTACATATTCTTTTGGGTTCTTTTCATTTCATGTCCTGTGTTGCAGAATGTATCATGTTTGTAGTTTATCAATAAACTACAAACATGTATCACTGTATCACCACCCTTGATCAGTCTTTGTTTATATTTATTTCACAAATTGTTACCATGTTCATTGTAAAAAAAAAATATGTAAATAAAGCTTGGTCCAATTGTTTATAAAATAAAAATAAAGTATCAATAATAATAGTAACCTTAAGGTTGGATGTTCGAGTTTTACCCAAGGTTAATTTTCGGCACTATTTGTTATGTTTTTGATATCATGATTGTGATAAACACAAAAATGATATTTTTAATTTTACTTCTAAAAATAAAATCATAATTTTTGTTGGTAGCGCAGAGTCTTTCTCCATGTGTATTATTTTTCCATAATTACACCACTGGTTGCTGCTTTCGTTGCAGCCTCTCTCATTTTTCCTCATGATAACCCTGTGATTCCGTAACCCCATTCACATAAAAGTTCACACCGACCGACCACTGTGAATGATCAATTTCCCTCTGTTAAACATCCCAGAGCAGTGTATTTATACCTCAAATTACGCACCAATTCTGTTAAAATTCAGCCAACTTTGAATTTTCCATCATGATTCAGAAGTGTTTTTTGAGCTTTGTGTGTACTGCGTTCCATGATCTTTAAAGTAATATAAATGAGCTTTCTTTTTTATAAAACTAAACATAATAGGGTATTTTTTTAACTAGTGATACGCAGAATTGCAATTGTAGAAGTACTCTAAATTCACGAAAGGGAAAACAGAGAAAAATCAAATTTTAGAAAAGTATTGAACTTATGATTAAATATCTCTCTGGTCTTTCAATATTTTTTTATGCAACCAACTGCATTTCAAGGGAAATATGCATGACTATCCACACATGAAGTCAAAAATTACTTACTGGCTATCATTTCTTTAAAAACGTGCATCGATCCAAGTGACCTCTAGACCTGTGGGAAAAACAGGGATTTGGCCATAACTCTTTAACGAAGCAAAATGCCCCACTGCAAGTTTCGCTCATATGATAGTCCACGGTGGGCTGAACCTACCCTCAAAATATTTGCATCTGTATACGGGACACCCTGAAGAGTAATGTCTTATTTTGGTCCTCACTAAATCACCCCTTAATGTTGGCTTGTTCGATAGTTACACCCTGTAGGTTATTGTGGACCTACAATGGCTAATATCAGCTATTAGTTTGTGGTCGGTTTTGTGGGAAGAATATATACCTATGCTTACCTACCTGTTGAGAATTAGCAACGCATCCAGGCATGAATCAATTGAATTTATTATCTATTATTGCTTGCTAATCTCGCTTGAACAATACCTGCTAAATTAATAATACTATACTCAAATCTTATAGGTAAGTCATTAAGTCATTCAGAATATTAACCCTGTATTATCTATGATATAGGAGCAAGCATAAAATAAAAATAATAAATATACAACAGAAAACCACTTGATTTAAATAGAGAAACCAGCATGGTGCAGCTAGCGTTTTCCTACCTAGGTTTCATGGTGTACCTATGAGTAATTTTCGGCCTACTCTGTACTAAACTGTTGGCATGATGGGACTACCTGTCTTGCGCTGACAGTCTATAAATAAAGCACTACTTACTATCTGGCCTACTTGACCTACTTCCCCAGTCTGAATGATCCTCGACAGTGGTCACATGTCGTCACCCGGTCACCCATTTCACATGAAAATTGGTGACGACAGAAAAACAATAAAATTGCTTCTAATACGCTAGAAACAATTATAATGTCCTCCAAGTTCCCATGTCGTTGCGAAAGAAAATTAATACGTATTACCTGTTTCGTCAGGTGTCCTGGTGTCTACATAACGTTATGTACTTTGCAATGTGTAGGTATAACCTCATTTACCACATACGAGTATCTAATGCGACATAATGCACCTATAAATGTAATTACTTTACAGACCTTCTTTTATATTACTTTACAGACTTATCTTTGAAGTCAAAATCTTAGAAGCCAAATAAAAATGGTTTAGGATGGGTCCTCTGCATACAAAAAATAAATAAAAAATAAAACAAATGATTTATTATTATATTTTTTAACCACAATAGCATTATCGCGCGTAAGAAAATCTTACAAACTTCTATTCTACATATTAGTAGCTAGTAGCTGAACATCTACACATGTCTATCATAAAACTTTGTCTCGAACGGGATTCGAACCCGAAATCTCTTAATTAACAGGCTGTACCTACATAGAGTGTTCACGTCATATTCACTGATGTGAGCATGTGAGTGTCTACTGCACCTAGTTTTGTATTACAGTCATCATCCGCCTAATAATATTATAGGTTACTGAACTATTGGATTACATGCATCCCTAAGAAGCCTATGCAAAATGCAAAATATTGCATCGCCCTGCCGGCGTACATTTCATCAGTTAATTTTATATCACTGTCTCATGTTCTTCTCCCTTCTATGATATTCTTCATTCTAAAATATTCTGTGCAAAAGTATTGAAATCTCGAGAGAAAAATCTTGAAGAGTCATCGGGGGTACGCAATTTCAGCTGTTCCTAAAATACCACCACTACCACTAGACAAAAGTGGATGAAAGGACCACAACCCGCATGCCATGTACACGTTGAGAGAAAAATGGTTTCAATTCATTCAATAGAAGGAAATCGTTTGAAGGGAAATCGATCTGTTGCTGGTGCATTTTCATCCGTAATGACCTCATAGGAACTGTTGTGAAACTGAACTGAAAATAAAGGATCTTGTAAGAAGAAGTAAATTTATTTTTATGCGGCCGTGTGACGACTACGTCATTTGACTACAAAGTCCGGCTTTCTATAGGATATTTTTAACATGATTTATAAAAGATTTCAAAGTGAAAGGTTAACATTTTCATAATCATTTTTAAATCTTCTTTGATTAATGGAAAATATGGTAATTCAGAATATGAACAGAATCTTTTAAGATTTTTAAACTCATATCAATGATCTTCTTATTAAGGATTCCAAGATCATGCACGCAACACTGAGAAATTGAAAGAAGGTATTGCACCTCGTGCTCCAGATAAAAGTCCCATCACCTTGAACTTGTTGGCTTCTAAATTAAAATCTAACGCATAAATTTTTTATCTAAATCTTGCCACTTATTCCTCTTTGAATTTTTAAGAATAATTATGCTCACTGCACGTCCCCTGAGGTTTGTACGAAACACTGTAGGTACCTATTACAAATTTTATGTTTTTAAATGAGAACAGGTAATTTATTTGTTCACAGGATACAATATGTATTTCTTTTTTCATGTTTTTAAAGAGATACCAAAAAGTAATTTTTTTGTGTTAAAACATCTTCTGGTTAGTTAAAGAAACACCGAAAAAAAACATAGTGCTAAAAAAATGAAATGTATATTTTGGCTTTCAGGAGTTATAGAGAGTAATACGAAGAGAATGCCGAAGGCATTATCACCAACCTTGATCAGGCTTTGTTTATATTTATTTCATCACATATTATTATGTTCATGAATACAAACAATTGTAAATAAAGCTTGATCCAATTGTTTATATAAAAAAAAAAATAGAGTGATCAGTTAATGAATCAGTCAGTTTTTGAGTGTATTTCACTTTCATTAGCTAGGGGTACATGTATATAAATACAGATTAGACACCGCTTGTCAGCACTTTAGCATGGGAAGCGGCAGCACATGCAATCTACTGCGGACCCCTCTCTATCTATGTGCCATTATTGTGATACATAATTTGCCTGCGCTGTCTCAATTGTGTCGCTACGAGCTGATGATAATGTGGTGCGTCAGGGTCGATCCTAGGAATGGTCATAAGGGACCTGTCTACGGGTCATTCAGTGCAAGCTGTGAAAGGTGCCTGACACAGCAGCTACTTTTATTATTATCAGACCTAGTTGCAGGGTTTTCAGTGAAACCCTTACAATTAACACTGCGACCTAATTAGATCTATTGTGACCAGTTGATTCTATTCGGTTTCAACGTCCTGATTTGAGATAGATAGTCAGGACGGGGGCTTTACCCTCCATTCGCTGGGACTCGTACCAGCTACCCACATGAACCTCACCCAACCTGGGTAGGGCCGGAAATGGCAGCCTCACGTGTTTGGAGGGGACAGTAGTTTCTTCGAAAAGTCTGCCTCAATCGGGAGTCGAACTCGAGACCTCTGGACTATGGGCAGTAGTCATAACCAATACGCCACGGAGGCTAGATACATCATATTTGCTGAAATCTTCAAAAAAAAATGGAGGACAATAACCCGATACCACATGCAATCCAGCAAATTTTAGTTATAGGCTGACTTTGTAATTGTCACATCCATCACACATATACCTATGTCTTTATAATGAATGTACAATGTACATACATATATCTATGTCTGTCCCGGTAGCTCAGTGGTCAAGCCGTCGATCTGGTAGAAATCCGAGGTCGCAGGTTCGAAACTCAGCTGGGACAAGACAATTTATCCCCCCATTTAGGATTATGACCACATATTAATACGTAATATTGGTCTTACTGCTGGAATAAATGAAACTCCGTCTTGAGGGATGTTATCTGTTATACTTGTTATCCTATTTATTTTTATAAATTACACCAATAAATCAGGCTTTGTTTTGGTTGTAAGGGTAAAGGGACTCATTTATTCTCATTATTGCAGGATAAACAGAATAATGTATTGTATCCTAGCTTGTCTTTTTCAACGGTAATACTCTTGAAATTTAAACTTGACTCATCCAGGTTATCCAGGTTTGCCTGTAATAATACCTGGTAGGATAATGACTTGTAGTGACCGGGCCGATAATAATGTATGCACTTTGTAGCCACCGGGGTCAGCTATTACTCAACCCCGTTATAAAGACTCAGATGAGCTCACCCTCATGATTATTATTATTATTATTATGATATCAATATCTCAGGTACAGTATTGCATGATGATGATTATTCTTATGATATTGATAAAAGACATTAGCAAAAGTGTGTTATTGATCCGTCCCGGTAGCTCAGTGGTAAAGGCGGCACTCTGTGAATCCAGAGATTCTAGTGGTTGCGGGTTCAAAACCCAGCCGGGACATGACATTTTACCCCATAATAATACGTCTTGGACTTACTGCTGGAATAATGGGACTTAATAGTCCTAATCCGGCAGTTTAAATAAGACAATATTATTATTATGATTGATAAGCCATCTATGCTAATACTACTTTTTACCATTTTCACAATTCACATTAGTAATACTAACTGAATCTATTGATGTAGAAATAATCATTTCAATAATGTCGATTGTGATGGATTTGCTAAGATCAAAGATCACTGACGTTCTTCTGTTGAAATAGACGTTAAGTGTGAAGCATCACATATTTCTATGTGGTGAGCCTGATTGCGTACATCTCGCAACTGTAAACAATGGTCCAGTGAATCCTTGGCCATCTTTTGCTTAAGGTGCCTAATAGTCGACCAGACTGCCTATCTTTGCACTGGGACCTTTACCAGAAGATCCGACATTACAACTACTGAAATTTCTACCTAAGGAGTGGTTGGTCAACAGTTCTCGTTAGATCACTAGAGTTGCTCTACGTTCAACTAGGTGGACCTTCGTGATCCTGCCTTTTATCAGCCCAACTCAGGCTGGGTGAGGTTCATGTGGGTGTAGCAAGTTTTTTTTCTGATTCTTGTGAATGAAAAGTAAAATCACCGTCTCGAATGAGCTCGATGTTACAAAGAAGTCAACCAAAAAACATGAGAGTGATGAACTCTCCTGTTAAATAAAAGTAAAATCTATCATATTTGTGGTAATCACGATGTGATATTACAATTACTCAAGCTTTACCAAATCTTTGCTGAACTTGGGACTTGAACCACCGGCTATGAGTGCGCCGCCTTAGCGATCATGCTACCAAGGTGGGTTTTTATTCAATAAATGTAAAAAAAAATAAGAAATCTGCGGTGTAGCAATTTTTTACCCGCAAGTTCTCCGCAGCTCGTGAGAACTCGAGTCACTTGGGAGCTGGCTGAGGTTGACACACTTTCCTCTTCACTTTCTAGACGTTTTAGTATCCGAGCATATACTTATGTATCTGAGCATATTCTTATGTATCTGAGCAATCTGAGCATATATATTTATGTATTCAATGCGTGAATTCTTGAATGAGCAGTGTCCCATGCAGTACGTGCGATACGTTATCAGTAGAGTGATAACAGAAATTTACTGGGTCCCGGTGAATGTCTTGTCTGGTGAAACCACAAGAATTTCTTCTTTTCGTATTTTGATTTGCGCAAACAAATTTAGTTTTTACTTATTTTAAAATTTGGGTTTAACGATAGTGATATGACCCTCCGGTGGTGGTGACGACGTGGCCCTTCATTCGCTGGAAACTCATAAACCAGCTTCTCAAATAAACCTCACAAAGCCTGAGCGGTACCGGGATTAAACAGAATCACGAAGGTTCGAATTTGATCTGTCACCTATCCAAGTCCTTGCCTTGCTGGACGTTGCTTCACTTCAGTGACTGAATGAGAACTGGGCTATTCAACGTGCCATTGACGCTGACGCGCTGGATGAACATGTATACATTTTCAATGAATTGTATGGACCTCGAGATCAGGATCAGGTGTACTCTAACCAGCGTGCCACGTGGGTGTTTTCTGTGCGTGGGCTGGGTTCATGTTGCACACGCCGCCTCTATAAGTCAAGAATATAACTTGAGAGAAATAGGAAACGAGAGAACCTAACAGCATATAAAGCAAATATATTACATATTATTATAACAAAATAAAAATAAACAAAAAAGTTATCATATTCGTGTTAATCATTTTCGTGATATCAACAACCACTCAAACTCGCTTTACCAAATCTACGCTGAAACCGGGACTTGAACCACCGACCTCCAGGTTACAAGTCCGCCGCCTTATCGATCAAACGACTGAGGTCGGTGTATATTATTTTAGTATAGTAAATTAATAAGTATTCATTACCTGATCGATTTCTGCTAAAAACAATGGTTTCCTCTGTGTTTGGTTCACGAAGTTACAAAGTGAAAATTTCAATACAAGTCGAGGCATGGCCAAGTCTCCGGTGAGGTTCACATACGAAGTGGGTCAGTGAGTCAGTGGGTAGCTCGTCGAGTGATTTTCAATCGCGTTTAAATCAACCAGTAAAAACCTGTATAAATAAAACCTTGCTGTATGACTGCTCTCTCTGAAACCTTCCTGCTGACATGGTCTGGTTTCATTCAATATTTGATCAATTAATCGAATAATTCAGTGCTAATGCACTACTCGGTCTACTGTGAAAATTGAAATTTGCACACCATAGAGTTAAATTTACAAGTAAGTAGTATTAACTACCCAAATGTAAGAGCACATTAGAAGCACGGTCAAGGTCTTCTAAATATTCTAAAAGAGAGAAGGATTTTTTTTCTACAACCACTTTTTCTAAATCACAATGAATCGCGATTCCAAAGGTACCGATAGTTTTGGAGTATTAGCCTTTATGGCAATTTGACAGTAAATTCTTATACATATGAAGCATATCTACATAAATATCTATCATAGGAATACTATCTAATTGATTACTCTCTTTTTACCACTGGTTGCTGCCGCGATGTTCATCTCAAAGCTGCTACTCGATTTTCCTCAAATCAAAAAAAAAAATGCAACCCGCCGTGATTCGATAAAAACAATAATTTTATTTTATTTTCAACAACCACATTTTCTAAATAATATTTTCTAAATCCTCACCCTCCCATGTGTGTCATCTACCTGTCAGGAGAACGTGTGTTACTGATAAGAGATAAGAACCTTATCAGTTATCAGGAATAAACATCCGGAGTCACTCATAACAATAAAATTAGAGATGGAACCGACTACCGACATACCTTTCATAAACCCATAAAACATAACTGAGCCCTTCATTCATATACATACATGATTTACAACTCCGTAAACAACCATTAAAGTGCATGTTTATATGTTTAGTGTGTTCTCTCCTCGTCCTTCTTGAAACATATTTTGAGAATTTAATAAACAATCTTGCGGTTGCAAGCAATGAGTTCACACAATGTAGGAATGAGAGAAAGTCCAGATATATTTATATTCTTCAGCTAATGATAGTAATAAGATCTACCCTAACTACTACATACTATGGATGCATGGAATGGGCTTGCCTACCACTGCCGAAAAAACTACTAACTTTCAGTAATTGAAAGCTTCCTGGGCCTTGCTGCAGAAAGTACTCTCACTCTCATAATCCCCAAATCGAGTTCAACCGTCACACAACGTACTCTGATTTGTTAATTTGAATGAAATAACTGATTGGTTATTTCGTTCAAATTAACAAGTCAGGGTGCGTTGGGTGACGGTTGAAATGGAGATTAGGGGGTTATGAATGTGAGAGTGCTTTTTGGAACGAGGGTATGGCATATATTTACCGCTTGAACTTTATAAAAGAAGCATTATTTTCTGTACGAAAATTTTGTTACCACCGAGATTCAAACCTGTTAGATTTGGTTCAAGAGGCAGATTTGTTTTACCTCTTCACCGTATAGAGACCAGCAAAGGGTACATAACTTAATACAAAGCACCACAACTTGTTACATTCGATTTTTTTAAACTTATTGATTAGAAGCACCGTTTTAAACTTTGAAACCCAATATTAACACGCGTCCTCCCTTGTTCCATTGATTGCAGGTTTGGCTGCAGGACCCCTGTGGCAGGCAGTGCACGTGTTGAAGCAGCCTAAACCCATGTAAGTGATTGCACTCTCTGCTCTTCGGAGTTGAACCCGATTCAATTCCAATCCTATAAAGTGATTCTTAATAGGACACATACGGGGTGGGCCTAGTAAACCTTGGGGTGAAATTAATAGCTAAGGGTATTAAAAGAGAGGTACAGGGGGAGTAGAGAGTTGGAAGCTGGGGCAAAAGATAGAGGAGCTCGGAGCGCATCTTAGAGAACTTCTACATTTGGATCTTTAAGGTGGTGAAGACCTAAAGTTATTTAACAAATTCAACAGTAATAATATTGATCTATTTGAAGACCAATAAAAGTTCACCCTAAACCAAAAGCATAAAATTCACACTAAGATGGATTAACCACATTTAAACCAAGATAAATGCTTACAGTACCACACCGTATTTTAATTAACTGACTGCCCATAGCTACTTCACTTGCAAAGGTCCCTTACTCCAGGGATAAGAAGGTACCTGTGTACAAATGTATAATAATACTATCCGGAGTTTATTAACTGTATATGTAGATGTATTGTAACAACATAAGAAGTTCATTGAGATTTCCTGTTGGTCCCCTCTCACAGAACTACTATAATAGCTCTTGTGTGACATTTGATTACTATTCTGAGTATAAACTTGAACATGTTTAACTTGATTTCACTCCATCTCTTTTGAGTTCTGTCAATGATCATAATTGTATACTGTTGAAGACAAGGCAGGATACCAAAAAATATTAATGATATTCTTTCTGGGTACTTTTATTTGCTAAGAATTTTCTGGATAGATGGTTTTTTAAATAGATAATAGATATCTAGATCTTCTGGGTTATATTAACATGAAAACACTACTACAAATGAAACATTTCAATGAGATGATCAGAAAAAGCCAATGTACCCTCTATACAGGCATAGATAGTAGGTACATTACTCGTACATTATTCTTCTTGGAGTCTGAACACGTAGGGCTCTATACTGCTGTATAGTGCTGTATAGCCCATTACACCTTCCAATTCAGCCACTTTTTCTTAAGAGCTGTTCTATATTTAAAAATACTTATTCACATTTGTTTTATTACATACAGCTACTCCAAGTGGAGGCTGTGGAGGACAATTATGAGCTCTATTTCAAAGTAGGACCAGTATTAGGTCCAATTTGTTCGCAGAATCTAGAATCTTTAGAAATTTCTCCAAAATTCCAGAAATGGCATTTGAATTGTCCTGATGAGGAGCATTTGCTTTCTAGTAGGGTCAATTTGGGTTGTTGTCAGGTTTGATAGTGTTAATTTGTGCAGTTGTCAGATTTGATTCAAAGACTTGGCAACTCTGAATGAACAACAGGAAACAGAATGGAACGCACCTATTGAAAGTCTTAGGTAGATCTACACTTCTCCGCCCATGACAATCTTGATGAAATTTACACTGTTCATGTATCCACTTAAATTTGGCCAGAGTGTTGATTCAAGATGTTACAGTTCATATATGTCAATGTCTATTTATTTGTGGGGAAGGCACACCGTGTAATGTTGTTGTATTTGTTTTGCTCGTACAGCATCGTGATGTTTGTCTTTCAGTTCATCAGTGCCATTCCTATATTTACATACCTATGACTATAACTCTTACAGTCAAACCTGGATGTAAGAGAACCCTGAATGTAAGAGAACTAGCTATAAGAGAACTGGATATAATAGAAACATTGATTAGAGAACACTTGCTAAGTCAATTTACCTCTACAAGGTAATAACCACCTTAAATTGGAAAGCTAGATGTAAAAGAAAAAAAATCGGTTCCTTGAGTTTCCCCTGGCAGTGTGGGCAGCTAACAAATTTACAAAGAAAAACTTATTCATAACTTATTCATAACTTATTCATAAGTAGATTGCATTACTCTATTGCTAATGTTAGGTACTTACTAATAGTTTACTAATCAAGGAACTGAGGAACACAATCGCGTTCAATTGTTCATGGACGCACACTAACTTTTTAGTTCTCGTCACATTAAGTTTCCAGTGTCTTTGTTATTCGTGTTGAATACAATATTAATGTTTTCCATTACCATACCATCCTACGTGATTCTGATAAGAGATAGGTTGGAATAAACAATAAATCACGGTCGATGATGACATACGTGCTGATAATCCTTATCTAGCTTCAGGAGAATTTGGCTGGTCCAGTAACCAAGGCTCTTAAATACTCGTATAGTTCAATCATAATGGATTTCATTCTAGAACCGCCCAAGTTCAAAATTTTACAAAGTTCATGTCCTTCTCTTGGCCGTTTTCATTTCGATGGAATGATTTTTCCAATATGAGATCAACTTTGACCTGTTTTTGAAAAAGTTGTTTATGTTTTGTAATACATTATAGAAATGCTCAATTTTTAAAACATGGTCGATATTCTATGTTTTGATGAAAAGATAGGAGTCAGTTTTGCTCATTTTCTTTATAACCTTCAAGATTTTTTTCCCATGTGTTTCCTTTCCTACAGAAATAAGCAAGTCATTACTTAGTCTAATGTTGTTGATTTTGTAACCAACATGGCTAAAGCTGGGGAGGAGTAATGGTCTCCAGCAAACTTTAGTTGGCTAAATCACTTATATTATGCTTCTGTGCGATCAGCCTAGGTTGAAATAATATATATAACAAAAATCAACAATAAATTACGGGCATTCCGGCACTATTTGCCTAAGGAAGGGCCATCACTCTCTTTCTTGATCCTCTGATAAATCTAATACTTCATGACCGATCTTGACTGAGAACCATACAATTGTAGATAGACGACTAATATAGCGCCGCAAACTGTGTCACCGTGCGCCGCAGAGGTTGCAATGGCAAAGGTTCTTGAGGATGTCAGAGGTGAAGCAGAAGATGTCTCGGGTGACATTTCTACCTGAGACATGTCTCATTGTTCGGTGAGCTCTGCTGGTAATGTACAATCCGGTGGTGGACGTTCTCAAAGTGTCTCTTATATTTTTTTTTTTTTTAGTATCAATAAAATGAAACAAATATATTTTATAACACAAAGACTTCATTTAATGAATTTGTGAAGGGGAATAAGCCCGCAATGCTGGCTGCATTCCCCCTCTCAATGGCCAGGCTTAGACGCTGGATGAGGTAGGATGCTGCTCTCTCTCTTATATTATATCCCGTGGACTACTCTCGTGGTCGCTCAGTAGGTACCTAGCAGAACCACTCACACCAAGTTCCAAACCGAAGAAGATCATCCTCGTAAATCAATTAAACCAGACCGAGACACCAAACCAGGTTTCCTATTAGATTCTGGCACGGAATCGTGACGATCTGTTTGGTCTCAGTTGACTTTACCTTTTATAATTCGATAGCATTTGAGATCATGCGCTTGTTGTTGCGAATCTCCTCTCATTGTTTGCAATTTGATCTGAATTGGAGATGAGTCTGTTAGGAGACTGAGGTGTCTTGTAATAGATGAAGGTTTTGAAACAGCATTTGATATCATGAGCTTGTTGTTCTTGGGTTTGTAATTTGATCTGAATTCGAGATGAGTCTCTTGAGAAACTTAATGGTTATGATTTTTACAGTAGAACTCAGATATTTAATCTGAATAAGAGTCAGAAATAAATGATACCTTTGCAATATAGTGGTTTAAAGGGCTCTCAATTCATTGTTGGTTAAGTGTATTTAGAGTTTGACTCCTGATAAAGATATGGATTTTGAGTTATTGAAATATGAATTTGTAAGTTTGAATTTACTAAGCACAGAATTGATTTCACTCAATGTGTGCAAAAGTATAGTTGTGCAGTTTCACTAGTGTCTGTGTTATATATGTCGTTCTAGTGTTCTATCAATTATTATTATTTTAAATTCGCAAACAATGCTCGCTGTTATCTATGTATAGTTAAATTTAACAATACATAGATATTACATTACATTGTTCACATCCTTTTATGTACATAATGTCTATATGTCTTCGCAAGATAAGGCTTCTACATAGCGATAATCTCATTCTTTCGAGTACAGTAGTAGATATTTTTTACAAAAGCTGTCAATTCTTCAATGTGTTATTTGTGTTCAGTGTAATAAAATTATATTTACCACTTGCGTAATCATTAGAAATTAATGAAAACTGGGCATTGATTAAGTAAATCTCAATTAATACAAATTAAATCAAGCGACAAGAATTTTATGTTTATTTTCCATCTGTGTCACTTGTGTAATCAAAATAAAAATTATTGATAAAATTTGTTAAAAAAATCCAATTTTTTGTAATAAAAACCTTTTGAATTGCTTCTTTTTGTATCAAATTTGTATGTTAGAAAATCCTTGTTAATATTCCTTCCACAATCCTCAACTAAAAAAAAAACAACTTACTCATCCTAACCGAGTCCCATTTATCTTACTCATCTTCAGAAAGTGGTGCCAAGCCAAAACCAGAAGATCTTACTCATCACTATTCACTAGTGGGCGGGATGTATTATAGATAGATAGAATTGAGTATTTAATTACGGTTTTATTTTTGCTCACAAAGCTGTGGTTTGATTATTTAGACGCAGTTCCTTGATATTAAATATTTTAGCTTGGATACCGCAATGTTGGCAATTATTAATGCCTGGTTATGATTAATTTTAATTCAGATATCTTTGTAATTTAAGAGACAGAGAGAGAGAAAAAAACGTTGGTGACGGTATAAAAACAACTCTTTTTTTTAACAATCAGTAAAAATATTTGCTAGATAATCAGGTCTCCATGTTGTGATTTCAGTGTGGTAAATTCGAGGCGTCATCATATCCGTTGTTTACATCACATGTTTCGCATATGCGGCAAATAGTTGGGGCTCTATTCCGAAACTCTCAGCTTCTGTTGATTTCTGAAATCAGCAAAAAAAAATCTACATCATGAACTCTTCTTATTAGAGTACACTAGCCTTTTGCCCGTACTTCGCAACGGGACTAAATTTAATCAAATGAACTAAGGCATTGGCCGTACTAGACAGCCATGCCGAGTAAAAGAGCATAAATTTCACAGTATGAATTATAAAGTGCAACACTGTCTGAAGTTAACAAGAATTTTATTTAACTTTGAACTTGACAATGTTTTCGAGACAAAGTTCAAATAACACGCTCATCGCTTAGGACTGGTTTCATAATAAAGGCTTCTCCAACACACTGGTATAGGTATAAAACATCCTATAGGTACTTATTTTGATCTAAAATGTTTTAAAATTAACAGAATACCTCTGAATCATTTACGCTCGAAATAGCTGTCCAGGTATGTTCTGATATTCATGTACTGTACATCTAATAGAACTTCTCACTTTTCTGTTTATACTGATTCACTGATTCATCCACTTATTGATCGTTGTATATCTCTAGAATGGTTTAGCACCTTGAGGAATAAGACTCTTAGGCGGTAGAGCTTCCCTTTCTAGTGTACCTGGCTTTTGAGCCACATGGTAGATAATAATACAGTTTTCTCCCCGAAGGGACCCGAAAACTGATATTTTGGGTCAAGCAAAGCTCGACCCACCTTGAGAAGTACCCCCCCTTCCCCTACCGTTTCGGACTTAATTTTCCTCGTACGTCATCATTATAGAGCCATTTTACCTTGTGAGAACTTCCAAATTCGAACTTCCCATGAGAACCTTTTGAAATTTCCCATGATAAGACATTTAGTTCGGTTAGGTTAGGCCCGAGCTGGGGGTCCTTGCTTCAGTGAATTAAAATGCGGAGCTGGCAAGCATTTAAGTGGGTGGGTCGAGCTTTGCTTGACCCAAAATATCAGTTTTCGGGTCCCTTCGGGGAGAAAACTGTATTATTTTAGGTCAGAGCTGCAGCTCGACCCACCTTGAGATGTGTTTGTTATCTGCCAGCTCGTGGCCGGGAATACACTGTGATATAGTCGGAAGAGATTTTTTAAATCAGGTTCCAGAACACAACGGAAAATAAAACAGACAATACGCAGAGGTATTGGTGCAAAACAGAGGCTATAGAAAATATTGTAAATTTCATTTACGAGAGTAAAATGAATATTTAGCATTATTAAGAATAACATTCTACAGCGAGAGGGTACAAATTACAAGTAGGAATGTATGTACCGTGGGGTAGGAGACCAGACCAATAATATCAAATGTATACATAGTTACATGAACCTGCACAATATTTGATGCACATGGAAGATAATGAACTACATTATTGACATTGCTCACAAGGAACAAGAAGTTATCCACCGCCTGTATAAATTACAGGGTAGGATTAAAGCTTAGAGGGGGTCCTCAGTCCCCAGAAGAGTCTTTTGAAACTCGCTTTTGCGACAGTAATGCCTCATAAAAGTTGACGTGGATCGCCAATTTGCCCAAGGGGGATATTTGTCCTTGACAAGTCAAAGTTGACAGAAGAACGTAGGCTCCCGGAGGAAGCAATGATTCCTGCCTCCTTCAGAGCTGTCGTGTTCCAATTGGCAATCACTGCTTTAGAAGCTGCCTAGACTTTAACCCTTGGAGATATGGGCAGGTCTGGAAAATCCAGTGAACTTCATCTTTGATTTTTTTTTTTTTTTTTTTTTTTTTTTTTCATATCTAAAAGGTTATAAACCCACGAACGAAGAGGGGATAAGTATCCTCGTAGTGCGGCTTCTCTGAGGTCGTGGACGAGAATGAGAAGAAGAAGAGTGTGATTTCACAGCTTCAAGTAAGGCCTTGGGCTCAAACAATTAGTCTTCCGAAGGAGGAATATCCTTCAGAATCCGACGCGGGACCTAAATCGCTGGTACAAACAGGCTTCTCCGACTAGCAACCGTTTGAGATCTCTTTCCGCTAACGTACTGAAGAAGACCCTCGGAAGCAGAATCTTCCGAGGGCAGTTCTTTTATCAGGTCGTTCTTGACGACTTCACAGAAGGATGTACAGCAACGATCTTGTTCGTGACGTCTGCCAGTGCAGGGCGTTGGAGAATTAGGCAGTGGGATAATATCCCAAAAGCTCCGTTTATATTAGCCAGGAGATCCGCTCATGCACTTGGCTGGGCCTTCAGTTCCGAATTCGGCTGCAGACGAACGAAGATACCATAAGCGAAGATACCATGTCCAACTTGTAGAATTGAGATTCTGACATTTGCGGCCATTTATTTCGGCTTCAGGAGATGGAAGAGGAACATCCGGCTCATGTTCTTTTACGCAGGGGGTAACATCGAACGGAAGGTCTGGAGTCGCTATAACTTCCTCGTGCTTGCCCTACAGGGGAGGGGCTTCCGGAAGAGAATAGTCACCCTCAGAATCCTAGGCTTCCGAAGGGTCAGACGCCGACAACTCATCGTTCTAGACGATCGGTTGAACATGAGTCGGCTGGAGCCTGGTGAAGAGAAAATTCATGGCTTGGAAGTCCTTTTGTACTTGGAAGCGTTTGTCAAGAGTTTTTTGTGTCCCAGAATCTTCCGGAGACTTTGTTGACAGGGACGATTATCTGGAGACTGGTATGGAAACATTTCCAACCAGGATTCTGTCCGCTGCTTCACGAGAAATGAACTCCGGTTTTAGAGGAGCTACAGCCTGAGCCATGATATCGTATGACTGCGATGATCCACGGACCTGCTTTTCCATATTACTATAGTGGTATTACTTCAAGACTGACGCACTTGGATCAAAAGCCCAAACTATATCTAGCGTGGGGAGGGCGAATCGAAGCTTGTTAAGGACTGTTGCATCTACTTCAAAGCCTAAGTCGATCGAGTTGATCAGCGTCCAATTACCAGCCATCAGGTAGAAACTTTTTTTTTTTTTTTTGACACATCTTTCAGTCGAGACAGGACGTCATTGACAGATGGCAGGTCACAGAGAGCTCCCAAAGACTACCGAGCATTGGTAGTCAAGTGGATAACGCCCTAAGCTGGTAATCCAGGTAGCGTATGGATCCGTTGGTTCGAATCCCGCCCAGTGCATGAATTTTTTTTTTCCTCATTAATTTGAGTTTGTGACCACATAATAAAAAGACTCCGAGGGTTAGGTGGTAGAAAATGCTTTGAGCATTAACCTCGCCTGGTGGATAACTTCCACTAAAGAGAATTATTATAAAGATGTTGCCGTACACATCTGACAAGAATACTAGGCAAACAGTGAGTATTGGCTGTATTTTTTTTTTTTTTTTTTTTTTTTATTAAGCTTTATTAGGAGGACAAACATGCAACATTATAAAATTAAGAAAAGACAGAAGAAAAAAGAACAAACAAATGACAAAATAAAAAAGAAAAGAAAATAACAATAATGTCCTACCTAAAGGGCGGGGTTATTGCCTGTGGCAATCTCTTCCACCCATTTGTCTCTTGGTATTTTTGTCTCTTGAGCGGATTAAATTATTGAGCAACGATGCAATATCCGAAGCAAGGCTCGACCAGAAAGGAGAAGGGGATCAGGGAGACGCGCCCAAGCGAAAGGCAGACAAAAAAGCCCTTCACGGCTCGAATTCTGAGCAACGGCTCGACTGGTTCCAAAGATATAGGTACCAGGAGACAGCCGAGGGGTCTAGAGAGACACACCTAAGCCAAGGAGGGAAAGAGTCCAGCCCACAAATCAAATATTTTAGCAACGGCTCGAATGATACCAGGGGTCTAACCACCAAGAGACGGGTAAGGGGTCTAAGGAGACGCACCCAAACCAGGTAAGGACCGAGTCCAGCCCACGACTCAAAATTTTGAGCAACGGCTCTACTGTTACCAATGGCCTAGGCACCAGGAGACAGGCAAGGGGTCTAAGGAAGCACCCAAGCCAAGGAGGTACGGAGTCCAGCACACGGATCAAAATTTTGAGCAACTGCGCAACTTCTACCGATGGCATAGGTACAAGTAGACAGGCAAGGGTTCTAGGGAGATACACCCAAGCCAAGGAGGGGCAGGGTCTAGTCCACGGCTCAACTTGTATCGAAGGCACAGGAACCAGGAGAAAGGCCGGGGGTCTAGGGAGACGCTCCCACCGAGAGGGAGGACAAAGTACAGTCCATGGCTAAAAATCTTGAGCAATGGCTCGACTTAGGTACCAGGAGACAGGGCGAGGGTCTGAGAGACGCACCCGCCAAGAGGGAGGACAAGGTCAACTCCACGGCTCAAATCTTGAGCAATGGCTCGACTGGTACCAAAAGCATAGGTACCAGGAGACAGGCCGAGGGTCTGAGAGACGCACTCGCCAAGAGGGAGGACAAGGTCAACTCCACGGCTCAAATCTTGAGCAATGGCTCGACTGGTACCAAAAGCATAGGTACCAGGAGACAGGCCGAGGGTCTGAGAGACGCACCCGCCAAGAGGGAGGACAAGGTCAACTCCACGGCTCAAATCTTGAGCAATGGCTCGACTGGTACCAAAAGCATAGGTACCAGGAGACAGGCCGGGGGTCTGGGGAGACGCACCCGCCAAGAGGGAGGACAAGGTCAACTCCACGGCTCAAATCTTGAGTAATGGCTCGACTGGTACCAAAAGCATAGGTACCAGGAGACAGGCCGGGGGTCTGGGGAGACGCCCCCGCCAAAGAGGGAGGACAAAGTCAACTCCCCAGCACAAAATCTTGAGTAACGCCTCGACTTGTACCGAGGCACAAGGAACTCAAAACTCATGAGCCCAAAATGAAAAATCAGGAAAAGAACTTACCCTGAATTCTGTAGCGCTGGAATATAACACACGGCGCGAAGACGGACTGGAACTTATCAAAATGTCACTTGAAAATATATGGACACGGCTCGGAAACAGGCCGTGAATTGATTAACTTTCACCATATAAAGACAAAATAGATTGCACAATAAATTGTTGTTACTAGGTCAAAGATCAAAAGAGATCAATCGCATGCGAAAGCCACACAGAGACCGCAAGAAAAAGTTCAAAGGCCGTCAGGCGCAATAAATTAAACTGAGTTGCTCACCGGTCAACTGCACCAGGCAGAAGATGGAGACTCTCCCCGGTGAAGCATTTAGGCAATCGCATGCGAAAGCCACTCAGAGACCGTGAGAGAAAGTTCAAAGGCCCGTCAGGCGCAATGAATTAAACTGAGCTGCTCACCGGTCAACTGCACAATGCAGAAGATGGAGACTCTCCCCGGTGAAGCATTTAGGCGATCGCGTGCGAAAGCCACTCAAAGACCACAAGAAAGTTCAAAGGCCCGTAAGGCGCAATGAATTAAACTGAGCTGCTCACCGGTCAACTGCACAAAGCAGAAGATGGAGACTCTCCCCGGTGAAGCATTTAGGCAATCGCATGCGAAAACCACTCAGAGACCACAAGAAAGTTCAAGGGCCCGTCAGGCGCAATGAATTAAACTGAGCTGCTCACCGGTCAACTGCGCAATGCAGAAGATGGAGACTCTCCCCGGTGAAGCATTTAGGCAATCGCATGCGAAAGCCACTCAGAGGCCGTAAGAGAAAGTTCAAAGGCCCGTAAGGCGCAATGAATTAAACTGAGCTGCTCACCGGTCAACTGCACAAAGCAGAACATGGAGACTCTGCCCGGTGAAGCATTTAGGCAATCGCATGCGAAAGCCACTCAGAGGCCGTAAGAGAAAGTTCAAAGGCCCGTAAGGCGCAATGAATTAAACTGAGCTGCTCACCGGTCAACTGCACAAAGCAGAAGATGGAGACTCTGCCCGGTGAAGCATTTAGGCAATCGCATGCGAAAGCCACTCAGAGACCACAAGAAAGTTCAAAGGCCCGTAAGGCGCAATGAATTAAACTGAGCTGCTCACCGGTCAACTGCGCAATGCAGAAGATGGAGACTCTCCCCGGTGAAGCATTTAGGCAATCGCATGCGAAAGCCACTCAGAGGCCGTAAGAGAAAGTTCAAAGGTCCGTCAGGCGCAATGAATTAAACTGAGCTGCCCACCGGTCAACTGCACAAGGCAGAAGATGGAGACTCTCCCCGGTGAAGCATTTAGGCAATCGCATGCGAAAGCCACTCAGAGGCCGTGAGAGAAAGTTCAAAGGCCCGTCAGGCGCAATGAATTAAACTGAGCTTGTTTGGGCCAGTTAATATTTAGACTGGCCGTTGTACATAAATTGTTAATAAAGTTCAGTCTCAATTCAGATAGCCTACTAGTGCGTTCTCATTCCTCCTTCTTAAACATGGCGCGGTCGAAAAATTTACTACCTACGTTTCTTTTCTAAGTAAAGTTTCTAAGTTTCAAAATTTTTGGTGAAAAATGATGGAACAATTCAATAAACCGTGTTCACTACTAATGATGGGAGATTCAGCCCTGAACTTCAAAGATTTTGTACGAGATACCAAGATATATTTTGCAGCTACAAAGACAGACACCGAATCAAAAACTGTAAAAGTAGCTCGTCTAAAAAATTTGATGGGACGAGAAGCATTAAATCATTATGAAGCAAGAACTACTTTGAAGGAGGATGAAGAAACAGTGGAAGGAATAATAAAAGTGCTATCAGAGATTTGTCTACCCAAGAAAAATGAAATTTGGGACGTATATCAATTTTTTGATAGAAAACAGCAAAGTGGTGAAACGTTTGACAATTATTATTCTGAGCTGAGAAGATTAGTGAAGAGCTGTTGTTTTGATTCCCAAGAAGAGAAGCTGCTCAAAGTTCAAATCGTGTTGGGTGTCCATTCAAGAAGTGTGCAGCAGCGGCTACTAAGAGAAGATATGTCACTGGACAAGGTTGTCGATTACTGTAAATCTGTGGAGTTGGCGGAAAAAAAGTCGCAAGCATTGTGCTTAAACGTTCCGGTTACTCATGTGCTTTCTCAATGTGGAGATGAGGCGCAGATCCATGCAGTGTATGATGAGAAGCGATATCCGTCTTCATCTTCAAGGCCTCCCCAGCAGAGTCGTCAGTACAGTAAGCAATGTCAGCAGTGTGGTAGATATCATGGTAGTGATGTAGTTTGTCTGGCAAGGGGTAGCAAATGTAATGCTTGTGGTGAAAAGGGTCATTTTGCTAGAATGTGTAAAAGAAAATTATTTTTCGTAAGAATGTTCGTGAAGTGAAATGTGATGATGATGTTTCAAAGTATGATTATGAAGTTAATATTGATTCAGTGACTAAAACTGAAGTGCATACTAATGAGCTGCAAGGCGGTAAAAAGCAGAAATCTTGGATGAAACAGATACAGGTTAATAATTTTCCTATAGATTTTAAATTAGATACAGGCAGTGAAGTTAATATTTTACCTTTTAAGTACCTAGGACGTATGAAGCCTAGACCCAGTTTAAAAAAATCTAGCGTCAAACTTGAGGCTTATGGTGGACATTTCATTTATCCCAAAGGCAAGGTAAGTCTACTGCTAGAGTCTAAAGATAGAATTATAGAGGCCGAATTTGTCATTGTGGAATTGAATACAGTACCGATACTTGGGTTAGATTCTTGTGTTGATTTGGGCTTGATCAAGAAAATAAATGTTTTAATGACAGGCGATGATGAAAAAGCCAGGTTCATAAATAAAAATAATGATGTATTTACTGGTATTGGTTGTTTTCCCGATGAATACTCGTTAAAAGTGAAAGAAGGAGCTGTCCCTCGAGCAAGTCCTTGTAGGAGAATTCCTATTAAAATTAAAAGTAAATTAAAGGAAACATTAGATGCCTGGGTAGAAAAGGGCATTATTGTTCCAGTGAATGAGCCTACTGAGTGGGTAAGTCAAATGATCGCTCTTGAAAAGCCAGATGGGTCATTAAGGATATGTATTGATCCTTTGGAGCTTAATAAGAATTTGATAAGAGAGTATTACTCTATTCCAACGTTTGAAGACATTTTGCCAAACCTTGCAAATATGAAATATTTTTGTGTTTTCGATCTAAAAGATGGTTTTCATCAGATTAAAATTGATGAAAAGTCTAGTAAGTTGTGTACTTTTAATACACCTTTTGGATGTTATAGGTACTTAAGAGCTCCTTTTGGTTTGTCTGTCATTCCTGAAATTTTCCAAAAACTGACTTCAAAATATTTTGGTAATGTTAAGGGAGTTACTGTTTATTTTGATGATATTTTGTGTTCAGCTAAAACTAAAGAGGAACTGGATCTGATTGTTCAGCAAGTACTTGGAGTAGCTCGTAAGTACAATATTAAATTCAATCCCAAGAAGGTACAATATCATGTGGAAAGTGTTAAGTATTTGGGTCATTTGTTTGATGTTAATGGGTACAGACCAGACCCTGAGCGTATTGAAGCTATTCAGAACTTAAAGGCGCCTTCTTGTAAGAAAGAGTTACAGAGTATTTTGGGTATTCTTAATTATTTGAGGAACTTCATACCTAACATGGCTGACTTGACATCTCAGCTAAGAGAACTGTTGAAAGGTAATGTAGAATGGTGTTGGACAACTTATCATGATCAATTACTAACTAATTTAAAAGACTCTGTGTCTAAGGTAACTGTACTAGCTCATTTTGATCCGAATAAAAGTGTCCAGATGCAATGTGATGCCTCAAAAGATGCCTTAGGTTGTTGCTTATTACAAAATAATAGACCGGTGTGTTATGCATCTAGGAGTCTAACTGCTGCAGAAAAAAATTACGCTCAAATAGAGAAAGAGCTTCTTGCGGTAGTTTTCGCGTTTTCTAAATTTCATAACTATGTTTATGGCAATGCCAATATTAGTGTTATGACTGATCATTCACCACTAGTATCAATAGTGAAAAAAGACATGAGTGATGTTAAAAATAATCGTCTAAAACGTATGATGATGAAGCTATTTCCATATTCATTTCAATTGAATTATTTACCAGGTAAGTTTATGTATATTGCTGACTTGCTGTCACGTAACTATATGGATGTACCTAGTGAAGATGATCCATGTTTGACTGAAATTGTTCATGTCCTGTCTGAATATTCATGTGATTTTTCAGAGGACAAGTTAATTCAGTTTCAAGAAGAAACTAAAAAAGATAATACATTATCGAAAGTATTAGAATATTTTATTTCAGGTTGGCCATCATCTGTGTTACACCAAGGTGATTTGACTCATTTCTTTAAGCTAAGGAATGAGATTACTATTGAAAATAATTTGGTATATTATAATAAGAGATTAGTTGTACCTATTTCTTTTAGACGATATATTATGAATATTTTACATGAGACACATCTTGGTAAGCATAAAACTCTACAACAGGTAAAAAATTTGTTTTATTGGCCTGGTATTACTTCAGACATTACAAGTCTGATTGAGAGTTGTAATACTTGTCAGAGGTTTAAGAGAGCTAAAATTAAGGAACCTCTTGTAAGTCATACTATCCCAGAGATACCATTCTATAAAGTTGGTGTAGATATAGCTCAATGGGCTGGTAAGTATTTTTTGGTCCTTGTGGATTATTTTTCTCGGTGGATTGAAATCAGAAAAATGTCTGATAAGAGTAGCACGGAGGTGATAAACTGTTTGAAAAGGATTTTTAGTATTCATGGAATTCCAGCAGAATTGTTTTGCGATAACAATCCATTTTCCAGTTATGAGATGGGTAAATTTGCTGAAGAATGGAATTTTAAAATTCATACTGCCAGTCCACATCATTGTCAAAGCCGAGGTATGGTAGAAAAAGCAGTAGGAATTGTTAAAGGTATGTTGGAAAAGTCGGCTTTTGAAGGTAAGGACATAAATTTGTACCTACTTAACTATAGAAACTCACCAGTGGCAGGTTTGCCCTGGTCTCCGGCTCAGTTACTATTTTCTAGAAACCTCAGAAGTAAGTTGCCTGTTGCTCTGAGTCAGTTAAAGCCAAATTTAGTAGACCCTGAGCTAGCCTCTAGAAGAATGTCAGATCATCAGAAAGATCAAGCTAATTTCTACAATAAAACTAGTCAAAAAAATTGTATTGAGTTTAGTGTGGGTGAAAAAGTTCTGGTAAAAAACATTAAAAAAAGGGTCTGGGAAAAAGGAGAGATAGTTAAGAAAATGGATATTCGATCGTATCTGATAAAATTTGAAAATGGTTTGATCTTGAGAAGAAATTCTGTGTATATTAGAAGGTATAATGATGGTGGTGTTCAAAGGTATACTGATACTAATGATGATCGTGTTCAAAGGTATAGTGGTACTGAAGTATTGAATCATTATGATTACTCGTATGCTATAAGTGATTCTGGAAGTACTGAAGGAAATTCATCTAACTATGAAATGAACATACTACCTACACCTGAACCTGACATTCGTACTGTACTGCCACAACCTGTTGAAGATTTGAATGCAGATCCCAGCTCCGAGATTCCCTTGGATTCAAATAATGAGATTCCTCCTCCATCTCCTGTTCTTACAAGTCGATATGGCAGAATTCTCAAAAGACCCAAATATCTGTCCTTATAAAAAAAAAAAAAAAAAAAGAAAGAGCGTGTTTGGGCCAGTTAATATTTAGACTGGCCGTTGTACATAAATTGTTAATAAAGTTCAGTCTCAATTCAGATAGCCTACTAGTGCGTTCTCATTCCTCCTTCTTAAACAGCCCACCGGTCAACTGCACAAGGCAGAAGATGGAGACTCTCCCCGGTGAAGCATTTAGGCAATCGCATGCGAAAGCCACTCAGAGGCCGTGAGAGAAAGTTCAAAGGCCCGTCAGGCGCAATGAATTAAACTGAGCTGCCCACCGGTCAACTGCACAAGGCAGAAGATGGAGACTCTCCCCGGTGAAGCATTTAGGCAATCGCATGCGAAAGCCACTCAGAGGCCGTGAGAGAAAGTTCAAAGGCCCGTCAGGCGCAATGAATTAAACTGAGCTGCCCACCGGTCAACTGCACAAGGCAGAAGATGGAGACTCTCCCCGGTGAAGCATTTAGGCAATCGCATGCGAAAGCCACTCAGAGGCCGTAAGAGTAAGTTCAAAGGCCCGTCAGGCGCAATGAATTAAAAAGAGCTGCTTAATGAAAAGAGAGAACCTACCTTTAAAGATTGACGACGTGCGGCAAATAGAAAAAATAATTTGAAAAATAATTGAAAATTTTGCCCGATACCAAAAGCTAGAGCACTTTTAAAAGTATCGAGGTCCGAACGGTACGAGAGTTGAGAATACACTGAAGCAAGGACCCCCAGCTCGGGCCTAACCTAACCGAACTAAATGTCTTATCATGGGAAATTTCAAAAGGTTCTCATGGGAAGTTCGAATTTGGAAGTTCTCACAAGGTAAAATGGCTCTATAATGATGACGTACGAGGAAAATTAAGTCCGAAACGGTAGGGGAAGGGGGGGTACTTCTCAAGGTGGGTCGAGCTGCAGCTCTGACCTAAAATAGTCCGATTTTTCATCCACTTACTGATCGTTGTATATCTCTAGAATGGATTAGCACCTGGGGGAACAAGACTCTTAGGCGGTAGAGCTTCCCTTTCTAGTGTACCTGGCTTTTGAGCCACACGGTATATAATGGTCCGATTTTATCAATGGATTTTGGGTTGTCAGAAGCCACTTCACCACTTTTACTGAAATGACCGGCAACAGTGTATCAGGCAACTGATGTAAAATGTTTGCAGCCACACTGTGCGGGTTTTACCCAGTTATTACATAACTCTATTACGGTTGCTATATACAGAGCTGTCAGGTGGCGGTGCATATACGTATGTAATATATGTGGTGATAGACATAGACACAAGGTTGCTATCGTTTGACCTTTGGCCATGAAACTCGGAATTTGATAGTAAAAAACAAAAGTCCGAGTATAGAACAGCGTATGCGAGACTCGTCACTATTAGATAATATAAGCACCACGATATGTATGTAGTCAAACAACACTGATGACTATGATATGATTGATATGTATGAATACACTATCAGTATCAGCCGCGGCCGGTGAGTCAATGATTTGGGGGTGCTGCCACATAAACCGGACTAAAGTGGGATTTATAAAGTATTTCTTTCAGTAGCTAAAGAGATTGAGTTTGTTTACCATGCCAATCATAATAATTATGCATTAATTAAACCAGAAATGTGTGATAATTTTCATTGTGTACGAGCTAGGACTTGAGAAATTCCTCTCTTTTTCTTTCGAGTCTGGGGGTGCTGCAGTTCCGCAGCTCCTTAGCACCGGCCGTGCCTGATTAGTATGTATGAATACTAATAGTGTACGACTTTTAATTAGTATGGTTGTATGTGTGGCTAGTGTAAAGTACTAGCTGCTGTGTAGAAGCTAAGTTCAGTGGTCTTCAAACGAAGGGCGTATGGATTCCAAGAAAATTGTGTTCCCTCCAAACACGTGAAGCTAGCGATTCCGGCCCTACCCAGGCTGGGTGAGGTTAATGTGGGAAGCTCCACTCTACGAATTTCAATTGGGAGGTTGAACAATGCCGACCCCAAAAGCAACATAAGCTAAAATGGGATAAAGGCAAGGGAAGATATACATTGTTGATTTTAAACATTCACCGAATATCGGAAACTCGTTTATGTTATCCTCGCTGATACATCAATTATTTTATGAACCCCTGATATACTAACTAGTATATTTAACTGGAACTCCCCGTACGTCTTAGCAGGTGAATTTTCCAGATCTATGCAATCTGTGCCTGTGTGACGTAACCGAGTTATGAGGAGGCTAATTGCTATCAAAGCTGTAATGATTGAGTAAATGAGTTGTGTGGGTCATTATCTGTAATGGATACCCGACAATCCGACATCCTCAATGAGTAGTCAGCAGTAGAAAGCATGCGACGAAGATTACTCGGTATTTATTACTTTTATCATTGATTAAAATCAAGGTTAATCTGGATTTGTGATTAAGATGCAGCTGTTTTGTCAAAAATGTTCTCTCTCACTGATAAACACTCAATTGAAATCACGGTTGATAATTTAATCGCTAGTTAAATTTTCTGATTGAGTTATAGGTACCTATGATAACAGTTCCAGGAAGATCGCTAAAGTTAAGCAGAAGCAAGCGAAGTAAAAACTTGGTGGGCTCTAAATCTTGAACTGTCGTGCTGCCGGCTCTTTCCTACCCAACTCAGGCTGGGCAGGTAGCCCCGGTTTGTAAGTTTCGTGCGAATGGAAGGTAAAACCCCTAGACCTCGGACACGCAAAGAACGCTAATTTTCCCGTGCCTTATATGTAAGTCTGTTGAATACCGACCTCAGTAGCTTGATCGATAATGCGGCAGACTTGTAACCTGGAGGTTGGTGGTTCAAGTTCTGGTTTCAGCGTAGATTTAATAAAGCGAGTTTGAGTAGCTGTGATATCAGGAAAGTGATTAACACAAATATTATAACTTAACTGTTGAATATTGTACTTAATGATGGGGATGACATCAAGTGGCTTAGTTGCTTGCTAATTTTTAGCGCAATTTTGTAAACAATAAGTAACGAGAATTCAAGAGCACGGGCTTCACGGAATTTTCAATTTAGTATGAAATTATGAAACGACGTTATTTTCCATCGTTCATTTCGTCTGTTTTATATTGTTCATGGCAATGATCCAAGTTTATCTAACATCATTAGTTCGACTTCTACTCTCCTCTCCTCAGTTACCAGTTATTCACCGAATCCTATGAGGAAGCGAATTGACCTAACAAAAAGTTCCGTTTTTTAACGCAGCTTTAAACTGCATGGGTTTAACGTCGCTTTCAACTGCATGGTCATATGACGACGGGTGTTTATACTTCATTCGCCGGAAACTCACAAATCAGCTACTCAAGTCAACCTCACCCAGCCTGAGTGTGGCTCCACTCAATGATTTGGGTGGACATTAAGATCACTGTCCGTCACTTCGTCTGTCTGTTAAAGATCGGTGTGTTCTGAGTATACATCATCAGTTTCTAATTCAACAGTTCTTTGGTACAATATGTTCTGAATATATCACAAGGTTGAAGAACTCTTACTTTGAATAGTGTGTCAGCTAGGCGAGTTTACACCGGGTCACTTTCTTAGTCCATTGTGTCAAATGAGTTATACCAACTTCGCCGTCCAGTGTGTACTGTTACTAATTAACACAAGGCGCGTGAAATTTCTCCTCTAAAAGATTTAAGTGTCTCACATTAGGAGACAAACACATTTGCATTTCAATTGAAAACGATGATCATTGTTGTGTAGAAGTAGGTAATTAATGTCTTCTGTTTCTCATACAATGAATTCTTCGTTCCATTTATGAGTAAAAACTGAATGATGGGCGATTCAAGTTCTTACAAATTACAAAACTTTGGAAACAGCTTTATTGAATGCAAATTCTTAAACAATATAAAGCGTTCTGTGAATGTGAAACAAAGCCGACCTACGTGGTAAAGACCTCTTCTTGAATCAAAGGTTATGTGTTCGAATTCTGGTCGGTACAGAAGTTTTGCACAGGGAATTTTCACTACAGGAATTGCATGACTGTAAGGGTGGTATGCTCACTGTAGGGATGCCTGGGTCGGCAATAGGTGAGTTCGGTGCGAAGATTACCCGCACCTTTTTCGCATGTATGAATTCGGTGCCGCCTAAAAAAGGTGATGTATGAGTTCGGTGCGGTCCTAATGACTTATAAATGATTGTTTTTTTTTAATGTACTCTGTTGCTTGTTAACAGTCATCCTGCTGTTATTAAGTTAGTAGATAATGTTGTAGACAGTTACATTCAGCAAGGCTGTCCATTTCCTCCTTGAAGGCCATGCCTAGGGTTAATAGTAGGGTTAGGTAAAATAAAATGAAGGCCATGCCTTGGGTATATAGTAGGGTTAGGTGAAATACATTGAAGGCCATGCCTTGGGTTTATAGTAGGGTTAGGTAAAATACAATGAAGGCCATGCCTTGGGTTTATAGTAGGGTTAGGTAAAATACAATGAAGGCCATGCCTTGGGTTTATAGTAGGGTTAGGTAAAATACAATGAAGGCCATGCCTTGCGTTTATAGTAGGGTTAGGTAAAATACAATGAAGGCCATGCCTTGGGTTTATAGTAGGGTTAGGCAAAATACAATGAAGGCCATGCCTCGGTTTATTAATTGAAGGCCATGCCTATAAGGAAAAAAATACTATAATTACCTGATCATCAGGGCAAGTACCAGGGCACCGAATTCATACATGACCTTTTTTAGGCGGCACCGAATTCATACATGACCTTTTTTAGGCGGCACCGAACTCATACATTTTTTTATTTTCCGCACCGAACTCATACATAGCCCCTGGGTCATTTGTCCCTTCAGCTGATTTTGTTATGCAGAGACTTTTGTTTGAAGCTTCTGTGCGCATGCGCATTCAGATGTTTCTTTAATAAACAATTCTCAAGGTCAAAGTATTCCCTATAGCAAGCTTGGGGCCACCCTACAGTGAACCCTATAGGTATAAAAAAAAAACTTCTCTGCATACCAGCCTAAGATGTCCTGTTCTGATACAATCCAGCTGTAAGTATTAGTCATGCGGTTCAGTTTAGGCAAATGTTGAAACAGAAGATGCCAATGCCTGCTACACCCTGATATTTTATAGGCTCTCGTAGATATACTTCATAGGTATACCCTAATATTTTGATCTATTCCAAGTATCATAACGGTTTCATTATTGCTGCACCTGGACTGACACACACAAGCACGTCTCTTATCACTTCCATGTACCTACAGGGTACAAACATCTCACTTTTTTTGGAATTTGACGTCCGTCACTTTGAACTGCATCAAAAAATGATAGTAAGTTATCATAAAAATGATAGTAAGTTTGTGTGAATCACTTTCGTGATATCACAACTATTGAAACTCGCTCTTACTAAATCTACGCTGAAACCGGGACTTGAACCACCGTCCTTTAGGTTACAAGTCCGCCGCCCAATCGATCAAGCTACTGAGGTCGGTTAAAAAAAATGATAATACATAATATATATTATGGAGAAGTGACTGATATCTTTAGAAAAATTCACTTTCAGTGATAAAAAATCTGTCTGGAATAGATAGATTTGGTGAGGTGAAAACACTATACATATGTAGATTAATAGCTGGACGCTCACAAAACCACAGCTACTCAAATATAGCCAGCATTACGAGAGATTGAATTCAAATTGTCACCCATCCAAATCCTAGCCTCGCTGAACGTCGCCGACACTACATGCTGGCTCGACTATTTTTACTTTCCAAATCTTATATGTATACCTAGAAAGGAAAAAAATGTGATTTCAGTTCAATTTTTGTCTGAATATCTCAGCTACATGATAAGTGAAATATCTATCTTGCATAATGGCGATCGTGTTGTCACATCGTCCGTTGTTAAACCCTGTATTTTTTTAACACGTTATTAGAATGTTATCAACTACAAATACGTTCAACTTTGAAACAAAGAAGTAAGTTTTCACAAGTTCTGAGCTATCTCTGTGAGATTATAATGTATTGGTTTATAATGAAAATTATTACTTTAGTAAATTGTTGTTGTGATAAGATCATAAAACAAAAATCGAGCACGCACGCAAATGTTGGTACTGTTAACGAGATATATCATACTATGCGAATTGGAAGAAATATTGTCGTAGGTATTATTGTTAAAGAAATTGTTTCTACGATAGATTTCCCCATCGCACAGCCCGCAGCACCACGGAATGGCGGGGGAAAAAATTATCGAATAATACATATCAGAAATGTGCAAATGTACGCAAATGGGTAATCCCGAAAATCGTCTATATCAGCGGTTCCCAACCTTTTTGGCTTGGGGGCCCAATAATATTTTGAAAACAATTTTGCGGCCCACCCCGATTTTACTGTACTTATTTTGCACTATTTTAATATTATTTCTTGAGTATCGGCCAGGACCCCCGGCCCAGTAGCGAGCTGCCCGCGGCCCACCGGTTGGGAACCGCTGGTCTATATCAAGCTATAGGTACCAGGGACAGGTCTAGGGTGCAGAGTATAATTGCCAGGGTCCTCGTTGTGGCCGCGCACTTAGACAGGAGTTCTTTTTCGTAAAGGAGAGTCACTCAAACAGCCCACCAAAAATAAGTGGTACAAGAGGAAGAAAGGTCAATTTATTTTTCAAGTAACACATCTATTGAAGGTTGTATATTTGACCCATGTTACTGACATGTGGTAGAGTACCAAGCATACAGGCTGCATTGCCGCGTTGAATCCCTATGGATATTCTCTGCAGCAAGAATTCTTTGGCGCTTTTAGTGCCAGTGGCACGGATCAAATCATCGCCCACAACATTTAGGAATTTAATGTTATACCAACATTTTGGTATAATATTTTCCTTTACAAAAAAAATAATCTCAAAATACTTTTCCCTTCGTGTTTCAGAATGTCTGATCTCCGCTTGTGACGTCTCGAGAAGGGATCCTGTCATCTGATTGGCCAAGAGAGGTGGTGGTGATACGTGTGTGGCAACAATGCAATCTCAACTTGTGATATTAGGCTTAAGTTTGTACATCTGTGTTCTCAATCTGGCCGGGGTGCTATGTGGGGAGGACGGACCCAGCCTGGAGGGGCCCAACGTCTGCACGCGGCCTGAAGCGTAAGTTATTCAAGTATTATTATTATTATTATAGAAAGCTTTATTAGGTAGAACAAAAAATATATACAGTAGAATACAATGAAATATAAAGAAAAACAAAAAGATTAAGCAAATATACAAGAAAAAAAAGAGAATGAAGTTGAATTTATGTCCTACCTAAAGGGCGGGGTTATTGCCTGTGGCAATCTCTTCCACCCAACCCTTATGTATGGCCCTGTTATAAAACATGATTGCCACAAAGATAAACCACACTGTCCCTGAATTCTGAGTTTGAAGCAAATCACAGAGATTTAGGGCCACATTATGGAACAGGGATATTTCTTTTAGTTATCATATCAAGTCTGGCTGGGGGACTATAAACAGGGAGTAGACCAGCATTGGATTGGTTCTGGGGGCCCTTGTCAATTATTAGCCTCCTTGTAAAGACAGTGGTAGAAGTGCTGAGTCATTCTTCCATTGTCTGGCTACCATCGTTCACGATGACGCCACCCTATGATTTGTGTTAATCACTTTCGTGATGTCACAACTAATCAAACTCGCTTTACTAAATCTTCGCTGAAACCGGGACTTGAACGTCCGATCTTCAGGTTACGTCCGCCGCCTTATCAATCAAGCTAATGGAGTCGGTTGAAACAGGGATAAATTAAGGGGGGTGGGGGGGTTGAAAAGAATTCAGAAAACTATTTTTAATTTCAGGAACAAGTGTTGGTATTTTTATTTTCAAAATAAAGATAAAAAGAAAATTGTTTCACTCATTTTTTTATACAAAAACTAGAAAATTAAAAAAAAAATTGTACAGCAGTTTCTGTTTAGAAAAAAATCAACTCTGTGAGTGATCGAACCTAGGTCTTCCATGGGATGGTTGGCATTGCATGGCATCCACCGATTTGACAATATTGGGTTGAAGTTTTGTTGTAGCAATCCGGAGGGAGTGTTGGTTCAAATCCCATCGGATTTGTCACTGCTCGTAACTTTTGCATAAAAAAAAAATCTTGGCCAGCTAGTGCTGGAAGAAATAAGAAATAACATGAATGAGCTCGCGGGCCACCAAAAATGACTCGGCGGGCCACAAGTGGCCCGCGAAACACAGGTTGAAGACCCCTGGGTTAAACTAAGCCTGACATGGCCTCAAGTCGGAGTTTCAACCAATCACAGCGCACTATAGCCCGAGTTAAGGGATAGTGTCCACTTAGATTAAATCTAATCCTGTTTTATAATTCGGCCCTTACAGTGCGACTTGAAGGATGGTCCCTTCTGGCTTATCTTTGTTGCAATTCTAGTTTATAATTTGTCCTTTAATCTCTTTTATGGTAGCAAGTTTGTTTTCATTGTTGTTGATTTTTGAATTTTTCATCAGATATTTGAAATTAACTCCGAAATTTTCAGCCACTCTGTATACTTAAAGAATATCAACCTACTATGAGAGAGAGACCCTGTAGAGTGAGACCCTGTATCCTAATGCGTTCTTACCTATATGTATTCTAATGTCTTCTTGACTTCTCTACTCTTGGAGTGATGTCATCTTCTTTGTATCCGGGGTCTTTGTGTCTAATAGTAACGTCTTGGAGTATCTGCCCTTGAATACTATTAGTCAGGTATTTACATATTTGTAGGTGGTACCTATACCTATTTACATAAATTTGTAGGTAACTAGTAAGTATACCTTTTTATATACATAGGTGTAAGTCTCTACATATATCCTTAATACCTATACAATCTATACATAATTATACTGTATACATATACATAGTACCAACATAGACTAGACATCCGTTTTCTCTCATAATAATGCTAGAATTTCGAGTGTCCTTAAAAGGTAGGTATACTTACCATTCTAACCAGTAAAAAACTAGTTGCCATCTAATTACTTTGTACGAGTGCGCTTGCAATGTCTGTATGTAGGATTCTTTTCTCGAGTTTTAATCCATATGCATTTCATAACTCTGCGAAATTGCAGTTTATTATTATTATTATTATTTAACACTTTATTGGTCAACTACATGATACATTCAACAAAATATAACATGAAAAAAAAGAACACAATAGAATATGTAGTGAACCAAGGGGCGAGGTTAAAGCCTGTGGCTTCCTCTTCACCGAACCCCAGGTTGTGAACTTTCGAGTAATTTGTTTTTCCACCGGGTCCTCAGAAAACTTAACTCTTCAGACGCCAGAAAACTGATTCTTTTACAAGTCCATTAGCATAGTCGAGTGGAGTAGCGCACTAGCTTTGCACGCACGGTGACCTGGGTTCAACGTCTGGCATGACAGAATTTTTACTGCTTTACACTTGAAATTTAGGAGGTCCACTCATAATATCTCGTGATGAAAAATGAGTAGGTTAGAAGCGACCAGTGAAGAAATTACGAGTAAGCAATGAAGTACATACTTGGGTAAAATGATGTTGTTAAGAGTTTTGTAATGGTGTGCTACCCACTAAAGTCGTGATACATAAATAAATGAAATACTCACACAGAAGATACACACACATAATAATCTTATTACTTTTCCAGAAAAATATTTCTCTCCCCTCTTCAAATATGAGTACAATTTCAAATAACAAACTAGGTACATTTCATTCATCCATTGAAAAACTACATTTCGAAAATTACGACGCAATTTACGTTTGAATTTCATGTCATAGCTTCGTAAGAGGCGTCACTCCCCACAAATAAGTAGGGGTGTTTGTAGCCCCATGGACGTGTATATTATTGGGACCCTTGAACCCCTATCATTTAATTATCGACACTTTAAACCCCCCTGTCGATTATAACGACAGGGAATTGTATTGATTTGCTGTCTCAGTTGAGTCAGTTCTCAGTACACTCAATTGTAATTTCCTTGCATAGGTCTCAATATAAGTGACATTACCCTACTCCACAACACTCTAGCTGTCCCCTTCCCTTCAGTGCGCTGACACACTTGAGTATGTTGGCCCGCATACAGGAATGAAATAAAAAAATAAATGGAATTTTACTGAATCCTAAATAGGTTGAACAATGCCGACATTCCCGACCCCAAGTAGGTTTGGGAAAAAGCAAAGTATTAGCAGAAGAAAACGGAATTCTAAATCTTTAGAAAAGGGGGGGAAAAAAGAAGTAAAAGTAAATAATGTGTTTCTTTGTGTTATTATATCACAATTTTTAGTGAGTAGCGCAGAATTATAGGGCTTTTTCCATATCTTTTAATATATTAATATCTTATTTTTGCCTATAATGCCGCCACTGGTTGCTGCTCTCATTGAAGCAGCTTCTCATTTTTCCTCACAAGGTATGAGTGGTCCCCGAACACCCAAGAACAGAGCAGAAAAAATCCTGCCCCGCTGGGGATCGAACCCAGGTCACCGTGTGTGCAATGGCTAGTGCGGCTAACTCACTCTGCCACGGTGACTGCAAAAAAACAAACACAATACTTCGGATTTCTAAAATAGTGATGGAGGTTACCCCTTACCCCTCCATCACCTCCATAGAAATATAGTGCAGATTCGTCACACAAAAGTGTCACTCTTTATATCAAGTGGGTAGTGTTCATTCACTTGGTGGTTCAAATGACATGGAGAGGTTTATTTCGCGAACCACCATTGAATTCATCATGAAAATTCGTACAACTAATAGTTCTCTAGCTTTTATTGAATGAATGCACAAAGCGGACCCCCTAATTCCCATAGGTAGTACCGTAGGGTAAATAACGGGAACAAATATGATGGTACTTCAATTGATTGAGTATGTCTCCAAACACAAAACTACACGAAATTAGGGCCGGATATTATTAGATATTGGTCTTCCATAACAATAAATACAAACTGAAAAAAAATATGACGATACTGCCATTGATCGAGTCTGTCTCCAAAGACACAATACTGTACGAAAATAATGCCGGATTTTAGGTGTTTACAAAAAACATTTAAGGGCCAAATTATAAACCCACACCAATCCCAGATGTTAGCGTGAACTGTGATTGGTGGAAAGGTCTCCCATATAAAGTTGTAATCCTATTTTATAATTTGACCCACCGACCTCAGTAGCTTGGTCGATAAGGCGGCGGACTTGTAACCTGGAGGTCGGTGGTTCAAGTCCCGGTTTCAGCGTAGATCTAGTAAAGCGAATTTGAGTAGTTGTGATATCACGAAAGTGATTAACACAATTATGATAACTTAAAAAAAACTTATAATTTGACCCTTACCCTCAATTGTCCTCATGTTGCAGCTACACGACCACCGTGCGAGTGTCGGAAACGGTCCCTTACCAAGTGCGGGAGTACAGCTGGTGCCTCAATGTTCCGCCCAAATGCTCCAAGTACAAGATTGCCTACAAGACTGTCATCCGCAATGAGGTACACGAGATATTTTTTTTGACGCTTGTGGTCTGTGTTGTAGCCTGCCCATCCCGTAGTATGCCTCCCCTCTGATGGGCGAGAAGTGACACAATACTTCCCATTCAGGTGCTGGGTCAACACGAGCGCACCGGAAGGTATCCCTTACAAACAATTGGAACCAAATTAAGAATACAAATTTTTTGTCGGCACGGGGTATCGAACCCGGGACCTTCCGCATGGCAAGCGAGTGCTTAACCACTGAGCTAATCGCGCTCTTTTATATACTCGTACAATGTATATAAAACAAGGTCAATCTCGACATCTTAACTCAAGACCTTTCTTGGTATTTTGTCTAAAATGTCTTATTTTGGTCAAAATGGCCTATTTTGGTTCACCGGAGGTGTCTTACGGCTGTTTCTCAAAATTTCGAAGAGAATTAACGCAGAATTGCTCTACAACTTTCAACTAGACATTTCCCCACTGGAGTATTAGCCGTGTTTAAGTTAAGGACGTTGGAACAAAAGAATTTACCTCGACTCTAGGTAAAAGTGCAAAAAGTAGCCCCCATTGTTTGGTCGGTTGCAGGTTGCAGGTGAACGGCTCAAACTAAATCTATTTTAAAACAATTTTTGAAAGCACAATTCAATAAAAAATTAAAAAAGTGAAAATAATTTATTCTCCCAGATTAATATCTGTGTAGCAAAATCGCGAAAAGCCCCTTTTTCTTGATATATACTGGATGAATATTTGCGGTAGGGTGGAAAATGGGTAGTTTTGTGTCTTTCAGGTAGGTAATTAACGCGCTAGTCTGGTAATCCAGGTAGCGTGGGGATCCGTTGGTTCGAATCCCACCCAGTGCATGAATTTTTCCTCATTAATTTGAGTTTGTGACCACAATAATAAGACTCTGAGGGTTAGATGATAGAAAATTCTTTGAGCATTAATCTCGCCTGGTGGTTACCTTCCACTACAGCCTCCGTGGCGTAATGGTTGAGACTACTGCCCGTGGTCCAGAGGTCTCGAGTTCAACCCCCGGTTGGGGCAGACTTTTCGAAGAAAATTCTGTCCCTTCCAAACACGTGAGGCTGGCATTTCCGGCCCTACCCAGGCTGGGTGAGAATAATGAGGGTAGCTAGTACGATTCCCAGCGAATGGAGGGTAAAACCCCCTTCCTGACTATCTCAAATCAGGACGTTAAAGTCGAACAGAATCAACTGGTCACAATAGATCTAATTAGGTCGCAGTGTTAATTGTAAGGGTTTCACTGAAAACCCTGCAACCAGGTCAGATAATAATAAATACCTTCCACTAAAGAGTGTTATTATTATTATTATTCTGTCTCTGTGTTGCAGACACTCGTGAAGACCAGGCTGGTGGAGGAATGCTGCAAGGGCCACATGCTGAGTCCCACGGGCAACAGGTGAGTCTCGAACCCTGGGTCTCCTGACTGCGAGAACAGCACTTGTGTATTCCCACCGGGCTCAGTAGCTCGACCGAACAGGCGGCGGACTCTGAACCTGGAGGTCCGTGGTTCGAGTCCCAAGTTAAACAAAAAATTTGTGAAGTTAGTTTGAATTATTGGTTTATCAGAATTGTTTAACACAAATATTATATTAATACAAGCGAACCTGGATACACAGAGAGAACTCAAGGGACCGCAATTCTTTCTATTGACTGAATGAATCAAGTGTTTAAAGAAATCTCATTTTGAATGACACCGATGTAAGCAAAGTTGGGCTAGGCTAAGAAATGGCTAAAATTTTATGATCCGTTTCGGGCCATTTAGTTTTTTACTTTCCTTGTACTATAATGAGGAAAATGTTATATTCGTCGAAAATTTGACCTACCCAGTTTTTCACATTTTTATTATTTGAAATCTGATCTTTACCTAAAGCTTTCTTCCCGTATGTGGGGAGTGAGCTCTGATCAGTCGGAACAACTAGTATACTTTCTCTCATGGAAGAAGAAGACACAGGGGTACCTCGTCCCTTTGATTATGTTGGCTGGCAGTTAACCAACGTTGCCTCTACCATACTATACATCTACATATAAAAGCAGATAGAGACGGACACTTTTAAAGGCATTTTTTTTTTTGTACTTAATCAAATCGCATGATACTAGACTGGGGACACAGTGAGATTCTGGTCTATTTTAACCATCAAATTTTAGAGTAGATTTTGATTAAGGTAGAAAGGTATCTAAGGGAACCTAATTCTTTCAGCTTTCATGATCAATAGTATAGCTGAAGGGATCATAAACCAGTTTTGAGAGCTCTCATATAGACAGTTGATTTTGTGTAACTTGGGTCCTGCTTGAGGGTGGATGACCTTGAACCCTAAATCCTGGTACTACTATTCTTAGTCCAGAATATCCAGCTCATTAATACTATTTCCGAGCTAAGGGATAGTCCAGGTCCAGTGGACCCATGGAATGCTTTTGTACTATCCTTACCTAACCTGAGCTGCTCAAGAAATAATTTAGTTTACTTGATTATGTACTCTTTAGTTTTAGTATGCTACCTACCGACCTCCACATATTTTATTTTTACCAAGCCTACTCGAAACCCGAGTCACGGCCATTTCTTACATTACTTTTCCTAGCAATAGAGGTTGACTTTGAGTGGTCACCGACCAAGTTCCAACCTTGCTGCATGTTGCTTAACTTATTCATTGACTGCAACTCTTCATATATAGGAAACGTTTCTTAATGTCAGCGTCGATGGCGCCTTGAATGCACCGGTTCTCGTAGGATCACCGAAGTTTAGCAACGTCCAGCGAGGTGAAGACTTAACCCAGGCTGGATGAGGTTAATGTGGGTAGCAGGTTTGTGAGTTTCCTGCGAATGGAAGGTAACACTCCGTATTGATATGACCATGCAGTTGAAAGCGATGTTAAACTCAAATATTTAATTTAAAAAAAAAATCATTAATAATCAAATGTACTTCTAAAAAAAGTTTATTAATTATCTATTTCTACTAATTTATCTATTCCAGCCAAATTTTTTATCACTAAAAGTGATTTTTTCTAAAGATATCAGTCACTTCTGCATAATATTATGAGTTATTGATTTATGTGTTTGCAGCAAATAGAGGGTAAAACCCCTGTCTCAAATGACCTTCAATGTCACAAGAGATGTTGAATCAGAAAAATAAATTAATTTCTAGGAATCTAGAATTTTATCTCTGCCTAGATAACTATAACTCTTCTATCTATGTACAATTGTACATATAATAATAATTGTGTACCTATGTTTGTGCTATCATATTTAGCAAAAAAGTTTAAAAAAATGTAGCTAGATAAAACATAATCAGGAACAGTGTAATGTTGCAGTTATTTTCTATAGCCAGCTATGTTATCAATGTTTTTCTTCTTTTGTTCCTAGTGCTTTAATAGTAATTAATTGTGAATAAGAGCATTACATAATAGACGCAGTGCGGGAAACCTGTTATATTACCTGACTGAGGATTAGGAACTATCATTCTAGCGAAGCACTGTCATTCTGGCATAGCACCTATAACTGAACCTATATGCTATTTAAACAAGTGTGGCTTATCTGGCTGTGGGCTCTCAAGGGAACACTTCTTATTGTACTAGACAGATAGACACGTTTTGTTGAATGATACTGAAATGTGGATGCCAAATGATTCAATAATCATCGAATGGTATTATGCGGTCAAAATCCAAAATGGGAGGATAAATGTTCATCTTCCACCTGAGTTTTGAACTCGCGACCTCTGGATTACCAGACCAGACGCCTTGACCACTTAGCTAGTGGGACAGCTAATAGTCATCAGATATTTTACTCCTGTATTTTTTTGTTTATTTTTTTTCATAGTGCACGGGTTAGGCGTTGTACATATAGCTTAAGCCTTAGTCTATTGCACCGACGAGCTTGATTTACATAAGCCTTAGTCTAGTGTACCGGCGAGCTTGATCTACACAGGCCTTAGTCTAGTGTATCGGCGAGCTTAATCTACATATTTTTCACTATTCATTTGTTATTGTCAGCTGATGTTCTAGCAATATGGATCATATTCCTTGTTCTGTACGGAACCTGAACCGGTGGTCTTGAGTTCACCGTTCAGTATCTCACCATGTACCACCGCTCCTTATCTAATCCATCCGGTCAATAAACGCGCCTATAGAAAGTGCAAGACAATACAAACAGTAATAGTCAGCAGCGTGTTGTGAATAATCCAGTCGGTTTCTCCTTCAGGTGTCAGGCATTGGCGGCGGGTTTTCACTTTTCTTTTCGCTACCAGATTGGACATGCCTCGACGTCTTGTCCTGGTAACTCTCTCGACGTCTTGAATCAGTGGCGAGATCGAAATAAACAAACAATACCGAATTCACCAGTGCGTGTCTAGCATTTTCCAAAACTATACTCAAATGGGTTTGATGGCAGAGATTGCCTCAGGCAATAATCACGCCCTTTGTCAATATTATTCTTGTCAATAAAGAGTTATTATTATTATTATTATTATTATTATCAAAATAAATACTCAAGTTCACAGGGATGTTTTTTCCTCCCGCTTTATTTAAAGTGGCAGAATTCCCCTGATGGAGCTCTTCCATCCAACCACTAAATAATTAATACAAAAAGGTACAAAAATGTCTAATCACAAAAATGTGATTAACACAAATATGAACTTTAAAAACTTAAACTAACTTAAAAATCTCAACTAATTCATTTGAGTGCGTATTTTGACAGGTTTTTTTTGGTGTTCATAGAGCAAAAAATTTCCAAGACATCTCATAGTTTAATGTAATATTCCGTGTAAATTTACATTAAATGGAGGATTGCTTACACTTAGATGTACAAAAAAGAACTCTTCGTAAAATATACTACTGTAGACATTTGACCCAGCACCTAAATGGGAAGTATTGTGTCACTTCACGCACATCAGAGTGGAGGCATACTCCGGGATGGGCAGGCTACAGCACAGACCACAAAGGTCTACAGTATACCTCCTGTTTCATGGCTGCGAAATAAAAACGGCTGTGAAACACTTATCTTTTAAAATAAAATACTTGGATGTATGAGTCGTATTTTGTCAAACCCTATTTTCTTTTATAATTTTGCCCCAGAAATATACGTCACATTCGCCACTGGGTATGTCTTGGTACAGGGAACAATGCTAATTAGCGATAATACTAATGGTCCGTAGCCTGGACTATCTTTCTCTCTATGCAAACACTAATGTATAGACTTAGTTGATTATGATTTCACTTTATAGATTACGATTTACGAGTGTAAATTATTTATTGTTGTTTAACGCTTGGAAAAATTTCATTCATTGACGCTCAAGTGATAAATATGTATATAAAAGAGTCCTGTAAAGTTCTGTAAGTGTATACAAGAGTCCTGTCAGTAAGTCCTTGCACTATCCCATTTGACCCGGTAGCTTAGTGGTCAAAGCGTCGGTCTGGGAATCCAGGGATCGTGGGTTCAAAGCCCAGTCGGGCCACGAAAAATTAAAAAAAATGAGTGTTTCAGTGCCTTTTTTATTTCCTAGCCATGAAACAGGAGCTATTGTAGACGCTTGTGCTCTGTGTTGTAGCCTGCCCATCGCGTAGTATGCCTCCCCTCTGATGGGCGAGAAGTGACACAATACTTCCCATTTAGTAGCACCCATTTAGACAACACGAGGGCACCGGAAGGTATCCCTTACAAACAATTGTTACCAAATTTTGAATACAATTTTTTTGTCGGCCCGAGAGGTTCGAACCCGGGACCTTCCGCATGGCAAGCGAATGCTTAACCACTGAGCTAATCGCGCGCTCAGTGGTTTATCCTCCCATTTGGGATTTTGACCAGATAAAAATACTTTTAATGTTTTCTTCACATGATAATTTCTATAAATAAAACTACCACCCTAGTGGTGAAAATTGTTATTAATAATACTTTTAGTGTTTACTGCTGAAATAATGAGACTCATTAGTCCTAATCATGCAATAAAAAGAAATAATAATATTATCGCCTTGTTTTATACTGCCCGATGAGGAGCCGATTGATTATTATTATAGAACTGTACAGTACTGTGTCCCCTCCTCTTACCCCCAGGTGCGTCCCTGTCTGCACCGAGGAATGTGTGAGGGGGACCTGCGTCGCCCCTGACCTCTGCAAGTGTGACGTCGGGTTTGGGGGTAAAACCTGCAACATAGGTAAGTTCAATAATAGATAAATCTGGAAACATGACATTTAGAAAGATTAACTCATGAATGATTAGAATTAGAATCCTTTTATATTTTTTATAGTAACAATATTTATACTAGGAAGCATAGCGTGTAGAAATAAGAAGTAGTGAGGAAACGAACCCCAGTTGCATGGAAACGCCGCCTAGCGCGACACCATCGCAAAGGAGTAGAATATTTCTCGCGGTCTAATTATGTTTATGTTTAGATTGGATATATTTATGTTTACATTTGATACGGGTGAGGGACGAGGAGAGGAGACTCCTTTGCGATACTAGCGTTGAGTACGCCACGATGCAGGCCGGCGGGGGTGGTTTCCACACTTCTTATTTCTAGTAGTGTAATGAACTTAGACTATTATTGGGGTTTTCTGGTGGTTTCATTATTTTAAGGGCGGAAAAAAAGTTCCATTCCCTCAGAATGATTACACTTACAATAATACTTGCTTTGTGGAACGCAGAAGTTTACAAAATAAATGTATCATTCGTATACTTCGTATGAAAATTAGTATTTTTACCTGAAATTCAATCTTATTCTGCGAGGGTTTTAATGCTACTTTTTGTCGAATGAGTATCAAACTCCTTCGACCTGTATTCTCATATAGCTTATTCTGACGAATCACACAGTAAACATTACAACCCCGCCCTCATTGCAACACTAACTATTCTACTTTTTTTTTTGGTTGAAGGCAGGAAAAAATCTTTTAAAGACACCCAGGTCATCCTGACTTGGGGTGTGGGATTTCCACCCACTAAAAACTCACCTTCTCAAAGAGCGAACCGCACCTGGAACCGAAAAATATCATTACTTCAAGTGCGGCGCTGTAGGACCCTACTGATTTCGTTGTAGGGCCCTCCCATCTGTCTCTTTTATTACTATTATTTCTCTCACCATTTTCTCTCTACACTCCCAATTCTCTTTGCTCGTCTATCCCCAGATTGCCCCGAAGGGTTCTACGGGCCGGAGTGCAAGCTGGCGTGCGCGTGTGAGAATGGCGCCCGCTGTGACCCCAACACGGGCCAGTGCGACTGTCTGGACGGGTACCGCGGCCCCACGTGCGGCCAGGCCTGCGGCCAGGGGTGGTTCGGCCAGAACTGCACCCAGGAGTGCCAGTGTCGCAATGGCGCCCAGTGCGACCCTAGCTCCGGCGCCTGTGAGTGTCCGCCTGGCTACACCGGACCTTTGTAAGTGAATTATCTGTACCTGTGCTATCTTTTTTTTTTTTTTTTTTTTTTTTTTTTTTACGGTTCCCATGGGGACCCAATATACAAAGTAATGAAGTACAAAAATTTAACATTAAAATTATTTGAAAAAAAATAATAATATTAAAATACAAATGGTAACAAGTTATTAATAGTTTTATTTAATTCTAGAATACTGGGGACTTTATCACAGAAAATCACGAAATGGAAAAAAAAAAAAATCTGTTACATTAAAAATGACATCCACTGACCAATTGATTAGTCGACGAACTGTATCTACATATAAACTGCTTGGGTATTTTTTGGAATCTTATGTCAGATATCAACCGAGTTGATATGTACGTAACGACGCCGACGTATAGTATGACTAAATTCAAGCAAATTTCAAAACCTTTTTTAACTATAAAAAAAAGGTGTGGGTCAGATTTTACTAGTTACATTAGAGCTTGTTGTAGCATCATAACCGACCTCAGTAGCTTGATCGATAAGACGGCGAACTTGTATCCTGGAGGTCGGTGGTTCAAGCCCCAAGTTGAGCATAAATTTTGTAAAGCGAGTTTGAGTAGTTGCGACATCACGAAAGTGATTAACACAAATATGATAATAAAAAAAATAAATTTGTTGTAGCATCATTAAGAAAACGAGCCCCTGTTGTGTACTTAAATTTTGTCACTCGCCTAGAGACTTACTTATTTTTACCTTAAAAATGAATATTCTGTTTGTAAAATCGGCTGTAGATCTCAAATTAACGTAAAATTGTCAAGTGCAACTGAAAAAATGAACTTTGATTTTTACTTATTATTGATTCGATGTGAGATTTTGTAATTTTGAAAAAGCCTTGCTATTCATCAGTGGGTGGCGTCATCGTGAACGATGGTAGCCAGACAGTGGAGGAATGACTCAGCACTTCTACCACTGTCTTTACAAGGAGGTTAATAATTGACAAGGGCCCCCAGAACCAAGCCAATGCTAGTCTACTCCCTGTTTATAGTCCCCCAGCCAGACTGCTGGTCTACTCCCTGTTTATAGTCCCCCAGTCAGACTGGGGTATTTTTTGCTATTATGAAATAATATTAAACCCGTTTGCCTCAGGTGTGAGGATCGTTGCCCCCCCGGCACACACGGCTCCTCCTGTGTGAACCAGTGCCTGTGCCAGAACGGCGGGACCTGCAACCCAGCCAACGGCCAGTGCTACTGCGCCCCTGGCTGGTCCGGCCCTGTGTGCGGGGTGGCCTGCCCCCCCGGCCTGTGGGGTGAGGGCTGCGGCCGCCCCTGTGAGTGCTTCAACGGGGCCTCCTGTCATCATGTGAGCGGCGAGTGCGAGTGTAAACCCGGCTTCAGTGGAACCAAGGTAAGTGTGAACCCGGCTTCAGTGGAACCAAGGTAAGTGTGAACCCGGCCTCAGTGGAACCAAGGTAAGTGTGAACCCGGCTTCAGTGGAACCAAGGTAAGTGTAAACCCGGCTTCAGTGGAACCAAGGTAAGTGTGAACCCGGCTTCAGTGGAACCAAGGTAAGTGTAAACCCGACTTAACTGTTTTTGTTTTTTCCATGAGGTATAAGTGGACCCCGAACATCCAAGAGCAGGGCAGAAAAAATCCTGCCCTGCTGAGTATCGAACCCAGGTCACCATGCGTACAATGTCTAGTGCGCTAACTCACTTACCTCAGTAGCTCGACCGAATTCGCAACCGGAACTCGGTGTTTTGTCTCGGTGTCCCAATTTCAGCCAATATTAGTAAAGCTAGTTTCAACATTAACTAATATAATTATTGTTTTGTTAATCATATGATAACTTTATCACAACTATCATCTCAGCCCGACTGCCTACTCTTGAACTAATCCCTTCCCTTTGACTCGCCAGTGCATGGACTTATGCGCGGACGGCACGTGGGGTAAGCAGTGTGCTAGCAAGTGCACCTGTGCCGTGTCGTCCATGCTGTGCTCCCCCAGCAATGGAACCTGTAGCTGTCCGGCAGGGTTCAGGGGGGCGAGATGTGAGGAGAGAACGTGTCCTGACTCCCTCTACGGGGAGGCCTGTGACCACACCTGTGAGTGCGCCCACGAGAACACCCGCCTGTGAGTATCATTGTCTTATTTAAAATAATAATAATAATATTGCCTTATTTATACTGCCCGATAAGGACAATTAAAGTCCCATTATTCCAGCAGTAAGCCCAAGACATATTATTATGTGGTAAAAATCCCAAATGGGAGGATAACTTGTCATGTCCCGGCTGGGTTTCGAACCCACGACCTCTGTAACCTGTGGATTCACAGAGTGCCGCCTTTACCACTGAGCTATCGGGACAATAACCGACCTCTGTATCTTGATCGATAAGGTGGCGGGCTTGTAACCTGAAGGCTGTTGGTTCAAGTCCCAAAAAATTAGTAAAGAGAGTTCGAGTAGTTGTGATATGTATCACAATAAATTGTAATCAACACAAATGTGATAACTTTAACTCAATGTCTTATTCACTGTCCTAGGTTTGAATTGTGATCTGATTCGGAGATTTAATTTAAATTTTGCTGCGTCATTCAGCTAGGATTCCTAGCTAAATGACAGTGTTTTCTAAGGTTACATTGTTGTAACATGGTTAGGTGGCTCTTTTCATGAAATAAACCGAATATATGATATTGCATGTAATGCTGTCTGGATCTCCATGATCCTAATGTTACCATCACTCCTGCATGACTGCTAGGTTCATGGTCCTATCACCATTATAAGAGCACCAGGAGGTGCACCATTATAAGAGCCTAACTAAACAATAATGAAAACAATTTTCAGCCCTAGTTTCCTAGAGAGGTGCTATTATTTTTGGGGCAAAGTTGAAAAATTGAACTGATTTATAAAATTATGGATTTAATAACTATCCCTTTGTATTTTGTTAGTTATTTTAGAGTTTAGCTTATTTAATTATTTCATAGACTTTGTATTAAGTTATTGCAAACATACAAACTAATTTTATACATACAAATGAAAATTCTATTCAAATATTTTTAATTTTAAACTTCATTAATATCAATCTTTTTGATATATTTTAGTGTCATTCAAGTTTTTCACAAAGATATCTACACAACCACTAAGAAAATCAATTTCAATGATCTCAGGATGTATGTTGGACGAGAATGATGTATGTACAAAAAGGAGTGCAGAATATTGTTTTACATATGTGAAAAAGGCAATAAGATTGCGAAATAAATTATTATTTTACTATCAATATTTTTATTATTTTATTTTTATGAAGCTCTTCTAACAGTTTTTCGACAGAGCTTTAGTGTATGTTGGACGAGAATGATGTATGTACAAAAAAGAGTGCAGAATATTGTTTTACATATGTGAAAAAGGCAATAAGATTGCGAAATAAATTATTATTTTACTATCAATATTTTTATTATTTTATTTTTATGAAGCTCTTCTAACAGTTTTTCGTCAGATCTTTAGTGTCTCATATTTTTTCAACAGGTGCCACGCCCTCACAGGGAAGTGCGAGTGTCTGCCGGGCTGGGATGGGGTGCGCTGTGACCGCCCCTGCAGTCTGATGAAGTGGGGGGAGGCCTGCAGGCAGGACTGCGAGTGCAAGAACGACGCCCAGTGTCTGCCCCACAACGGAACGTGCCTGTGTCCCGCCGGTGAGTCATCAGAATAGTAACCGAGGCTCAAATCTTAGGTCGGGTTCTACGAAAAACACCTAACCTAAAAAACACCTGAAAAACAAGAAAAACGTTAGTTCCTAAGGATTCGTCAAGATAGCGCCACTAGAGTTTTGCTCTAAACTCTACTGGCGCTATCTTGACGAATCCTTTGGAACTAACGTTTTTCAGGTGTTTTTTAGGTTAGGTGTTTTTCGTAGAACCCGACCTTACTGTGATCAATGGAAAAAATATTTTAATATTCCACTACTAGATTATATTTACCTACATATATTTATATTTAACTATATTTTTTTATAAAATTTTATATTTATATATTGTTTGTGAATAATTTTGTAAATACTTAAATAAATAAATATTCAATAATACTTTGAACAAAAAAAAATATCTGAAGTTGCGACCTATAGTATACGTATATCATTAAAAAATTCACAATATTGCTAAAAAAATATTATTATTTTAAAATAGAGTCACAAATTTAATGGTTGCACCAAACTTCGCCAAATTATAAGTTCAACATTTAATTATTATACAAAAAAACGCAAGAATTATTTTTTAATATAATTACCTGAATGTTTTTTTTTTTTTTTTTTTTTTTTTTTTTTTTTAAAAATATATACCTAAATATGTCTTTGAAAAAACATTACCTTAATTTTTTATTTATTTTTTTAAATACTAAAATGTGTTTCTAAAGTATCAACTCATCCTCACCCGTGCGGCAGGTTTCAAGGGCAAGAGCTGTGAGCTGCGGTGTCCGGCCGGAACCTACGGCCAGGACTGCGGCCAGACGTGTCTCTGCTCCTCAGCAGGGGCCGCGGCCTGCTCCTCTGACTCCGGCCAGTGCCTGTGTCGGCCCGGCTGGAGCGGCCCCACCTGTGACCGGCCCTGCCCCCACGGCAAGTATGGCCAGAACTGTACCCAGGAGTGTCGCTGTATGAACGGGGCCGCGTGCAACCCTCAGGACGGTAAGTGTTAAGCTACGTCGAGCTGAGTGAGGTATGGTACCCAGGAGTGTCGCTGTATGAACGGGGCCGCGTGCAACCCTCAGGACGGTAAGTGTTAAGCTACGTCGAGCTGAGTGAGGTATTGTACCCAGGAGTGTCGCTGTATGAACGGGGCCGCGTGCAACCCTCAGGACGGTAAGTGTTAAGCTACGTCGAGCTGAGTGAGGTATTGTACCCAGGAGTGTCGCTGTATGAACGGGGCCGCGTGCAACCCTCAGGACGGTAAGTGTTAAGCTACGTCGAGCTGAGTGAGGTATTGAACCAAGGAGTGTCACTGTTTGACCTATTCTGTTTAATTTTATTTCTTAATTTTAATTAAATTATGTTTAAGTATTTGAACAATAACAAAATATAGATTTTTAAAAATACCTACTCGTACTTCTACAACTAGAAATAATAGAAATTTAGAAGTAAGAGAGAATAAAAAGAAATAAATAATAATAATATCGCCTTATTTATACTGCCCGATTAGGACTATTAAAGTCCCACTAGTACAGCAGTAAGCGCAAGACATATTTTTATGTGGTAAAAATCCCAATTGGGAGGATAACATGTCATGTCCCAGCTGGGTTTCGAACCCACGACCTCCGGAGTCTTTGGATTCACAGAGTGCCGCCTTTACCACTAAGCTACCGGGACAGATGTCCCGGTAGCTCTCTAGGACCGAGATAGGATAGGACAATAAATATGTCCTATGTCTGGTTTGAATACAATAACTTTATTTTTTTATCATACAGTAATGATATTTAAAGTAAGAGTCACTCGTACTTAAAAAACTCTTGGGGCCGAATTATATAACTGTATTAAATTTAATCTAAGTGGACACTATCCCTTACCTTGACTTAACAGGCTTACCTTGACTTAAATCCTGTTTCATAATGTGGCCCTTAAAGTCTGCTTCTGGGTTCCTGTTTAATTAAGTTATCTATTTCCCACAAAACCCTCCCTGTCTGAGCTAAGCAACACTATTAGAGATTGCTTTAGAATTAGAATTATTATTAGAGGGTTGGGTGGAAGAGATTGCCATAGGCAATAACCCCGCCCTTTAGTTAGGACTTATGTTTTTATATATTTTCTATTCTTTTTCATTTTCATTGTATATATTGTTTCCATTTTTTTCATTGTTAAATTAATTATCTGTATGTACATAATGTCCAATTGTCCATTTATACCTAATAAAGCGTTGTATAATAATAATAATAATAATAAAACCTTGTCCCACAGGCACGTGTCTCTGTCCGGCCGGGTTCCAGGGGCCTCTGTGCCAGAAGAGATGCGAGTTCATGACATATGGCCGCAACTGCAAGCAGGCCGCAACTTGCTACGCAGAGAGCTCGCTGGGTTGCGACATTGTCACCGGGAAGTGCATCTGTAAGCCAGGCTACAAAGGTGAGACTACTGAGGTAGAAATTTTCCTCTAATAATAATTCTGTATCAATTCAATTCAATTTATTTATTGTGAAAAAATTTCAATACAAAAGTATGTGTTTCACATTAAAGAGATTATAGAAATATAGAAATTATACAATCTAGAAAGAAAATTATTAAAGGAAAACAATACTTAACTTAAAAGAAAATAGAAAGAAAAGTGTCCGTGAGATAGGTATTGATACCTAAATCACGGTGGTGAGAGGATTATATGGACGGCTAGATCCAATGTCTAGGTTTCTTTCATGTCCATTTTCCTCTTAAAACACAGGTTTAGGTTTAGTGTGTCTCATCAGCTGGGAGTATATTGTTCATGATTAGTACGGATATTTACAAAAATAAAAAGATGAGTGTTTTACAGCCTTCTTTATTTCTAATCCACGAAACAGGAGCTACTGTAGACGCTTGCGGTCTATGTTGTAGCTTGCCCATCCCGTAGGGGAGGCATATCTCCCCTCTGATCGGCGAGAAGTGACCATTTCGGTGCTGGGTCAACACGAGCGTACCGGATCCCCCTTCAAACAACTTTAAATTCTAAATACAATCTATCGTCGGCTCTAGGGACCGAACCCGGAACCTTCCGTATGACAAGTGATTATATTACCACTGAATCGTTCACTCTTATAATTTGTTTTGATGGATCATTATATTTTTTGTCTTTGGCACTATATCCATTTTATCATTCTTTTGTGGTTTATAACATGTATATATCTCTTATGTATATTTTACTTATTTTCACTTTTCATACTTGACTTTGTAATTGTTAATTAAATATATCGCCGTGGCTAAAGCAACACCGCCTAAGTCGCATTTTTTCAAAATTGAGATTTTGAAAAAAAAAAAAAAAAACGAATAGAAATGATCGTTTTGCACTTTATGACAAATTTTTTTTCAAAAATTCCAAGAGATAGCGCTGTAGTTTCATTTTTAGTATCTCCGCACATCTGATTTTGGCTACCAACACCGCCTATCATTCAGTTCTTATTGCCTCCTGTAAAATTGCAAAAAATTAGATAGGCGGTGTTGCTTTAGCTGCGACGATATTTACAATAAAAACATTTATTTATTTATTGTCCATGTCCACCTCAGGCCACCGCTGCGAGACAGCCTGTGGGGACCCCAACATGTACGGGGACGACTGCAGCCTCTCCTGTGGGTGCGAGCATGAGGGCAGCTGCGACCAGACTGATGGCTCCTGCAACTGTGCCCCTGGCTACCAGGGCAAGCTGTGTGACTCCCCCTGCCCTGAGGGTCAGTACGGCTATTCCTGCAAGGAGGAGTGCCTCACTAAGGGTCAAGGTAAGGGACAGAGGAGCAACATAATAATAATAATAAGCTGTGTGACTCCCCCTGCCCTGAGGGTCAGTACGGCACTCCTGCAAGGAGGAGTGCCTCACTAAGGGTCAAGGTAAGGGACAGAGGAGCAACATAATAATAATAATAAGCTGTGTGACTCCCCCTGCCCTGAGGGTCAGTACGGCACTCCTGCAAGGAGGAGTGCCTCACTAAGGGTCAAGGTAAGGGACAGACTCACTTAAAGCTAATTCAGAATTAAAGAAATGGAACTAAAATTTAGCAAATAACATAAAAAAATATGATACATAGCTACAAAAAAAAAAATATATATATATATAAAAAAATAAAAAAAAAATATAAAAAAATAAATAATAATAATAATAATAAGCTGTCTGACTCCCCCTACCCTGAGGGTCAGTACAACTAATCCTGCAAGGAGGAGTGCCTCACTAAGGGTCAAGGTAAGGGACAGAGGAGCAACATAATAATAATAAACTGTGACTCTATATGCCCTAAGGGACACTAGGGCTATTCCTGAAAGGAGGAGTGCCCAATAAGGGACAGAGAGAGACATAGTCAAAAACTTTTGAAAAAAATGGGTCGACTTTTACTGCTCAATTAGGACTATTGAGTCCCTGTATTCCAGCATTAGGCACGAGACCTTATATTTTGTGGTCAAGATCCCAAATGAGAAGACAACTTGTCATGCACCAGCTGGGTTTCGAACCCGCGACATCCGGGTTGCCAGACAGACGCCATGACCACTGAACTACCGAAACAAACCACACTATTGTAATGCTTCGATTGATTAACTATAACAGACTATACTTGTACATATTCAATATATTTTATTTTATTTCTTATTTAATTTTTCCTCAATAGTTTCATTTTATAGTTCACTAATCATTTCATTAATAACTATCATTACTATCATTCCATTTGTTTTTTTGTTTTTTTATTCATCATGTTTGTATAGCCCATAGCCCAACACCAGCATTATGCTGAAAGGGCTATAATAACTTTCATATTTTTCATTTCACTTCAATTGTATATACTTATGTATGTAATATATTATTATATCAAATTGTATTTTGAATTAATAAAAAGAGTACTAAAAAAAAAATTGTATACACAGAGTCAAAGCATTTTATAAAACACATCTCATCCTCTCCCCCAGGTAACAAGACGTGTGACCACGTGTCCGGGGAGCTGTCCTGCCCGGCTGGTTACCTGGGCCCGACCTGCATGCAGCCCTGTCCCCTCAACTACTGGGGTAAGGGCTGCACCCAGCAGTGTGCCTGCAAGAATGGGGCGGACTGCCATCATGTCACCGGGGAGTGCCTCTGTCTGCCCGGGTGAGAATGATCTCCTTTAACCTTGTTTTTTACTACATTGCCAAACAGTCAAACTAGGATATTAGAGAACAATTTTTTGGTCAAATTTATTTTTGTATGGGAAAGAACCTCTTAATAAGATAATAAATGAAAAAAATTCCGGTCCCTTGAGTTCTCTTGTATTTAGAATTTAAATTATCCATGTCTGACAATATCATGATGGGGTTTCTTCTACCTACCATTCCCTGAGCAAACAACCCAGCCTTTTTTGGAACACTAGCTTTTGTTTTATACTAAGTATGTATTTTGTAAGAATCCAGACCCTGACATTAGCTCATTATTTAAGACGGCGGACATGGAGTCCAGTGGTTCGAGTCACAAGTATGACCACCAGTTATTTGAGTAATAATTGTGATCAAGTAATAACTTTTAAAAAAATGCTGCCCTGCAATATTTTTTGAGAGATTTTTTTTTTAAGTAGAGACAAGTCAAGTGTTTACTTTTTACACTTAACGCTACTACCTGACGAAGTTTCCTTTAAAAAAATCTGAACACTTAAGCTAATGTTAATGTTTTTCATGTCCTAAATT